>VZSV01000012.1:12476493-12725158 GCA_013398735.1 Nothocercus julius
GCGGGACTGCGGGGCGCCGAGCGAGGGGCAGCGGCCGTTTGCTGCTGTGCCGCGGCAAAGTTTAAGTGCCGAGGAAGGGGGGCTGTGGGGAGGTGTGCGGGGGCCCCTCTCGTGGAAAGGGCCCTTCCACCCTGTGCTCCCGGAGTGGCGGGTGCGCGTCTCGGGCTGTGAGCAGCTCCTTTCGGCGGCAGCCCTGGCGAGCAGAAACCTGCGTGGCACCGAGTGAAACCCGCGGGACGTGCCGGTGCCCCGGGCGGCCGGGGAGCCTGGGCAGAGGCAGAGCTGGTGCCTCCCCGAGCCGAGGCGGGTGGCCGGGGCAGCCGCCTTGCGGGGAGCTGCGCCGCCCATCAGGGGCAGTGGGGCCAGCGTGAATTGCTCCTGGGCTGAGTTTACTTTGTGCTTCTTCTTCCTCAGATTGACTGCTGTTGTCACCGCTGTAACATACGGTTGCAAGGAATGAGCCTCTGGGTCTGCAAGTGGTCATACCCCTTCCCCTTTGCCCCAGGGGCCCTGCGGCTGTTGCCAGTTGTTGCAGCTGGGCATGAGCCATGCCAGCGCATGAGGGCGCCGCACCAAGCGGCAAAGGTGTGTGTGGGGGGAGGCTGGGTGCTTAGACCGTCTGGGCAGCCCCGTTTTACCCCCTTGCCCCTACGTGCTCAGCAATGCCACAAGCAGAGTTTCTAGGGTAACCTGGCTGCAGGGGAAGGATCAGGCCAGCTGTCCATAACCCCCGTGCAATGATGGGCATTTTTATTATTATTAATTGCATTATGTTCACACCGAGGTTAGATTACAGCCCCATTGTGAGAAGCTCCGTACAAACACGGCTAGAGACACCCTGTACCCTGTAGAACAGGCAGTCCAAGTAGACGAGGCAGCAGAAAGGGCAGGAAAGAAACACAGCTCAGAGAGGAATTGCTTTGCCTCCGGTTCATCCAACAGGCCAGTGGCAGAAAACAGGCTCTCTAAGCTGATACAGACCCCTCATCCTTTGGACCGCACGGTCCTCTTGTGTAAGTGGAATAAATAACCTGTGACTGGCTGTTTTTTGGTGGTTCAGCATTTGTAAATGCTGACCATTTACCCCTTGGTTAAAACTAAACCTGCTTTCTCTTTCCCCCGCTGTTTAACACAGATACCAGGAGCTGGGCACCCAGGCCGGCGTGCTGGGTGCTGTGCGGGTAATTATTAATCTGCTCCTGGTCGGTCCCTTTCCCTGCCCTGCCAGAGGCCAAGCTTTATGGCAGAGGACAGTGGCCTGCGCAGGGTGGCCCTCCCTTGCTGCCCACGGCAGAGCCCTGACCACCAGCTCAGCGCAGCCTGCAGAGGGTCCCTGCAGCCGGCAGCGCGCAGACCGGCCGCTCCGAGCAGCTGAACTTTTCACTCCAGCTCAGAAACAGATTTCCAGAGATGCTTCAAGGGGGAGGGGGGCATGAGAAGCTGGATTTGCTGCGGAACTGGCCTGGCCTTTCTGAATTCAGCTGCAAAGTTAGTTAACATAAGTTGCAGGTTCTCAGTCTCGCTCTCTCTTTGCCAACTCTCTCCTTTTTTTTTTTTTTTTTTTTTTTTTTTTCTTCTCCTTTCCTCAGTATAAATACCCTTGGGCGGTTTCTTTTCTTTTTGGTATGAATGTGATGATCTTTCAGGCCTGTGATTGGCTCTGCGGCTTGTCATCGGGGACACACCTCCTGGCGTGGGGCCACCGCCTCCCCCGCCTGTGAAAGCTTCCCCTTGTAACAAGGGAGCGTAATTACATCAGTTACTCACTAGAGCACAGACCTGCTTTAAATTTTGCCTCTTGGAGTCTGCAAGAAGCTGAAGGACTAGAGACTGCAGAGTTTCAAAGGCCTGTAACACTATAGACCATATAACTGAAATGTGCCGTTCCCTCCCAGGAATTGCGGCTCCCAGTCCCATGCAAGGAGGAAAGAATGTCCATTACAGGCCTTGACATGGCTACCTGTTAGGAGAGGAGACCTGCCATAGCAAAGGAGGACTTCCATTTTGCCAAAGCTTGACCCACTGAAAAAGATACACTGCTGATCTCCCCCTGCCTTTTTTTTTTTCCCCGCTCAGGTGTAAATGAACCAAAAAAAAGGGCTCAATTCCAGGGGCACCAGCCAAAAAGAGAGAGAGCTCAGAGAGAACTGCAGGGGTGTATGATCCCCATACAGAGCAGAGCCAGCTGAATGGAAGCTGTGCCAAAGGCAAATGCATTTCACCCAGTAGCAAGGGCATATAAACAAGGGCCAGACCCATCGGGGAAGAGAGTAGCCCTGAAGATCAGTGTTTGGTTGCGAGGTGGATATTGCAGGAACAGCCTGGCATATACCAACAGGTTGGGACAGGAACTTGCGGCACCTCCGTGGGCTTCCCCCAGAAGGGGCTGAGGGGTAGGAGCATCTTAGCTCTGCTCTAGAAGGCCAGACCCGCCGCTGGGTAAGTCAGCGTAGCACACGTGCGATCAGTGTTCTTGTAGCTAAGAGCCTGCTCCACGTTGGCATGGAAGAGTTTAGCCGATAATCGGAAAAGCTTCTGTGCAGGAAGAAAAGAAGCAACTGTCTTCTGACTGCAGGAGAAGGCTCACTTCTTATCCCAGGGAAATGACCCCGAGATACGGCAAAAAAGCCCCGCTACTTGGGGAGGTGGAAGGATGCAAATGAGATGTAGGAGAATTGAAACAAGAATTGAAACCTCAGACTGGTTAGGAGCTGGGTCCTCATGTGCAGACATTTGCAGGCTGTCAAAACTACTATTCTGTCATGTTTTGAATCCGTGTTCTTGCAAAATTTATACAGTGTATAAATTTATACATTTATATATTTATACAATATAAATTTATACAATTTATACCTTTCACCTCCCCTGCCCTCCAGCTGTTCTCAAGCACACAAGGGTTTGCTCAGAGCATAATACTGCAATGGGAGACTGAGATCCAGTCCCTGCTCTGGATCAGGCATAGCAAAGCTTGAACTGACTCACACATTGCCTGGCCACTGGAATGACTTTAGACGTAGCCTCTTTTCCCAATCTCCTTCATTTTTCTGCCTTGCCCCAAAATAAAAATAACTGCCTACTTTTTATCCTGCACCAGAGAAGCTTTGCACCAGAGAAAATTTTTCCTGGAAACGCCATCCAAACTGATCTGCTTCCAGCAAAAAAAAAGTGGGGTTTGAAGACTCAGCATTCTACCACAGAAGAAAGAAAAAAACCTCACTTCTTTTTCTGACCAGCAGAATGGCAAATGGCTCAATGACCATGTTTTCTCCAGGTCACCTGCTCTGAGAGCTGCTGAGAAGCTTCCTAGGTCATATTCTGTTTAGGAAATGGCAGAAATCTGTGGATCAGGCAGACCTGGTTTGAAAACAAGCAAAGAGCTCTATTTTATTTCTACATGTCTTGAAACAAGAAAAATAATGTTAGATGCTTTATCAGGCATTCTGTGATCATATGATTGTTAGTGAGATGCAGGTCTTGACTAATCGGAGGGAAATCTCTCAATGCAGCTGCCACTGAAATGAGGTTGCAGCAAGAGGAAAGCATCACAGGAGTTAAGGAGAGGTGTGAAAAAGGATAACAGGATTCTGAAGAATGGATACTGCTATTAACAGCTTGGATTTGGGATAAACAAAACTTAATGTAGAAAGCCCTCTGTTCCATAATTTGACAGAAAATCTCCCAGATGCCCTCAGAGATGATCGTCTCTGCAGGCCAGGCCTTCCCTTCCCCATGCCCTTGAAGGACGGCAGAGCTGAGATGGAGCTGAGAATATTTGAGATCTGAGGGTGGATTTCTGGCATGGCAGGAGCAGACAGAACAACGGGAGGGTTGTGTTGCTGTTGGACAGGTGCATCAGCAGACCACGGGGCATTTCCAGATTCGCAGATGTTGTACTGGCCTTTGCTCTAAGCTCCAGAGCTGGGTGAGAACGTGAGCTCCCAGCCTTGCTGTGCAGCTCCCAAGGCACATTTGCCCATTTCCTTTGCCTGTAAACAACTTCCAGACCACCTTTCTTATACAGCTTTTTCAAAAGTGGACCAAACTTTTATTATTATTGTTTATCCCTTATATTCCCAGAAAATAAACTATTGGCAAGTGATGAAATTTCCTACATACAGACTGAAACGCTGAAACAATAATGCTAGTCATAATAATAAATAACAGCCCCATTTGCTTTAATCCATAGCTCACAAAACAACAGCCCCATCCAAATTCTCATCTGCTGTAGAGATACAGAGCGTGATTTACTCTGTCAGCTATGGAGAACAGACATACCACACGGCAGTTATCTCTGTCCGTAAACAAACTGGAGTGGCTTTGCCTTTTAACAAGCTCCCTTCACCTCTCCTGTGAAGTGCTCCTTTCCGCCTTATGTAACCCTCTGGGCAACTCCACTGATCTATTTTGTTTTAAAAAACTTGAGCAGTTTGAGTTATGCACCCTGCACTTTTCAGATGCCTTTGCCACTCCACAGGGCTCCCTTTCTTGCCCAGCTCTGCAAGGTTGCATAGGTAGTATCTTGGGAGAAGCTACATAAACAGCTTCCAAGATCTGACACAACTCATATGTACCAAGCTTCCCTTTTGAATGTTAGCGTTGGAGGTGGGAAGGAAAAACTGAGCTAACTAGGAAAATGCATAACCTTTCACAAACAGGTTTTTTCTACCTTCCTTATCACTCCTTTAAGGTCATAAAGATTATACCAAAAAAGCTATTAAGTTTTCCAGGATTGCAAAATATTTTGTCAATGATACACATGAAGCATGTTGCTCCACTTTTTTTTTTTTTGTTGTTGTTTGTTTGAAATATCCTTTTATGTTCAGGGATTTGATCTTAATCTTCCACCCCGGACCTTTCTGTTTCTGTCCTGCTTGGAGGCACTCAGACACATTTATTGGCTTCTTAGTGAGAAACCTACAATTATTTGCAAACAGAAGACATTGCAGGTATTAAAAACAAATGAAGAGAGTGAACATAAAAATTACAAATGTGGGTATCATTGCTCCTTGAGGGGCTGGGCTTCTGGCTTTCCCTCTGCAGTAATTTCTGAGATGAATATTTACTTAAGGAGAGTAATGATTGAAAGCAAAGGTTTTCCATAGTGCCTTATCTCCATGAGTTAATTTAGGAGGTTGGATTTATTCACCTACTTGAAAAAAAGCCTTGAAAAGTTAATACCAGAATGTTTCTGTTAGTTAGATATAGGGGTCTGGTCTGAAATGGCTACATGCTGGTGTCTCTATCTTGTTATCCAGGGGAAAAGTAGGGACCAAATGCAGTAGGAAACCATCTGAGATTGCCTTTTTGACATGCTATGGAGAAGTAGAAGAATAAGTGTCCTGTTCATAACGTGTCTCCTGCAAATACCATACTGGAGAAAGAAATCCAGAGCTGTGGGAGAAATTCTGAAAAGGCTAATGAGGGGCCCAGTTCTTCACGCTGAATTGGGAGGTGTTATGGGTGGACTGCAAAGCCCTACTGAATATTGAGTTAATCCAAGATTTACATGCCGTAAGCCTCCAGAAATCGGGCTATGATGGGCTTTAGCTAAAGCAGTGTTAGCTAACCTTTTAAGAAACCCCATTTTTTCCTTCTTGTACAGTATTTCTCCTGGGCCTTGTTTTCCTGAAGGGACACATCTTCAGATGACATAACACAGCTTAATACCACTGAAGCCAGTGGAGTATTTAGAGGAAGTGTTGGCTGAGGATCTGACCCCAAGCATTTCCTCTTACTGATGAACAAATTTTTATCCATGGGGAAAATCAGTGGACTAAGCACTGCAAATGGAAGATTACAAAACAGGCTATGGGCACAAAGATCTTCTGTTAACCTCCTTCCATGGCATTTACTATTAAGAGGCAGAAGCAGGAAGGTAAGGCACTTCAGTGAAGTGCAGCTGGCACAAGAGAGAAATGAGTCTTACTTGAGCTAAGTTATAGTGGAAAAACTTTTATCATGGAAGTGCCAAGTGTAAATCACTAACAGAGACTCCTTGGTTGAGACGCTTCAGAAACAGGACAGTAGCAAGCTAATTGATGCCAACTGGCAATGAAACACAAGACTATTACGCTGCTGTAGGACAGCATGTGTCAACCTTTTCCACAGTGTCCTGCAAAGAGATGCTGTGCCTTTCTCACAGAGTAAGACCTCCTGCACGGGGTGGGCACAGGGGCTCAGGGGCTCAGGCTGGAAATACTCAGTTTTTTGTCTCAAGGTGCCTTTCCAATCTAAGCAGGCATCTCAGCACTGATTTATACTCTGCTCGTATTTTCTAGGTCTGACTTCAATCACAGGATATGGAAAGTCTTCCTTAGTGACTGCAACAGGAAAAATAGGTGCAGGTGGAAGAAGATTATAGAAACATGCCCGTTCTGAGAGCTCTGTCCATCCTGGGGCAGCTCACAATTTCCATCTGGAAACTTCAACTTGGGTCATGTCTTGTGATGTGGAAGTTGTCCATAGTTTCCTAGTGGCAGCTTGAAGTAGTCTGGTCACTGGGCAGAGAACATAAGGCCCATATTATTCTCAACACTTGTCTCAGACAATGTACAATATCAATGACAGACTTCCAATCCTTCTTTAAATTTTGAGTTAAGTACATTTTCTTTCATTTTAAATATAGCTATTGAAAACTAAATGTGAAGCAACAGCCAGCTATGTTAAGCATTGAAGCTTACTATATTTGACAAAAAAGTGTCTTTTCTTGTTTTAAATATCAAGTAAAACATGCTTTGTGCCAAAGCATTACACAAAGTCCAAGCAAAGCACTGCCTACGCACCTGGAACCAAAGTTTGGTAGGAGCTAAACCCATTTTTGAAAGTAACAGCTCTTCTGTGAGTAGAAGGCGACTATTTTTTCATTTCCATTTATTCCATAACTTAGATCCGATGACTTGCTCATTCGAAGTTTAGAAACTAAATAAGGTTCAGAAAAAGCAGACAAGCTTGCTTTCCTCCTCCAGTCTGTGAAGAAAATGAGAACCAGAGGACAAGATCCAGTAGATCTATGTTGTAGGGGCATATAATGTCCTGGAGTAGCCTGTTTAACCCATTAGCCACTACTGCTTCCTTGATTTAATGTTACTTTTTCTCATCTGTTTTGAAAATAGGGTGGCTTATTTACCTAATAAAATAATTAGCAGTTTAATAGAACAATGTTTTTAGGCATTTTTAGTGAACACTAATTTTAGTCTAAATGCAACCTGGTACAAATATTGTGTAAAGACAAGTCAATCAATACTAAATTATGCATAATTCACTGTTTCTCAGCATTAAAAAATGGAATAATCAACCTAATACCTAATAAATGTATGCAAGGCTATAAATAAATACACATAGATAAAATTGTCAGCTGGTAGGAAAAAGTAGCAAAGTTAGTAGACAGGATGTACATAGTTTCAGGTCAACAGAGTCCTACTGCTTTCAACCTGATGAGTATCAACTTTCCTTTAGGGAAAGTTATTAAAAAGGATAAATAGAAAATAAGTTTTGAATTAATATTTAAAATTAAGCTCTCCTGCATGCTAATTTAAAAGGATGATTTAATCTGTTCACTGAGGCTCAAATCTAACATTTTTAATCGAATTTCCCTGTCCTTACAGCACGGATAAGATATTATGCATGTGGAGTTTTAGTTTCAGGCCATTCTTTAAGGAACTGAATCTAAAACTCACAGAACTTAATGAGATCTTCCCCATCAAATTGCCCCGCAATCTGGAGTAAGCCTTCAGTGGTTCAGGTAGGTACCATTCAGTGGCTAAATATCAATGACTAATGTGGTTCCTAGCGGGTAACTTCTGTTCCTGCCTGACATATATCTCTCATGAGCATGCACGTAGTCTCAGTAGAACAAAATACCAAGATGCTCTGATGACAGCACGTTATCTGCTTGTCATGTCCATGCCCATACTCTACCTCTCTTTGAACCTTCAGCCTATTAATCAGCTCTTTCCTGGTCCAAAATTTGCTTTAGAGAATTCCAGAAAAGACAAGGTCAGTACCTGTGGAGAGGAAAAATGAAACAGCCATGAAGCGGATGAACTGAAATAGAAGTCAATACTTGAACAGTTTCAAGGGCAGAGCGAGCTTGTATAGATAGATTGAGGCTGGAGAAATAGAAGTAAATGGGTTAACAATTATGTTACAATACAGCTGGGAATGTTCTTCATCAACTAGCAAGGAGTTTTTCTCATGCTTCTGCATCCCTTCCATTCTCTTCATTTCATTATCAAAATCCTCCTCCTCTCCTCTCTGCTCCTCTCCTCTCCACTCCTCCCTTCTCCTCTCTTCTCCACTCCTCTTCTCTCTTCTTCTTTATTCTCTGTGCTGTTTTTTAGCATTTTTCTTTGTGCAGACACTGCCCCTAGCACAAGGTACACAGTGTGTTCACATCTGTAACTATGTGCTAGTCAATCCACCTCTGTCAGTGAATTAGCTTTACCATCAAGGAAGGACCTCTACAGTGACAGGTTCCAGATACTTAAGAGACTTATTACAGTGTATTTACACTGTATGTTTGACTAGTAATGACAGAGCTCACAGGTAACTGCATCAGAGAAAACACCTTCCTGTGTCCCATGGCAATCATGCACACAGTTGTCCATCTGGGATCTAAAATGACCCCTACTTGTCATCTCTGAATTAATTTCTGTTTTCCAGCCCCCCTCAACAGTTTACAGTTCCTGTTCTTGAGCTCCTTCCTCTGACTGTAGATGCCTATCAGCATAACTGGAATTCATGGCATGACCTTCGATTCCTTCTGTCCTCATGCCAGACTCCAGCAGGTCCCTGTTATCAGATACTAAGGCCTATTGTAACATGAAGTGCATGCACAAATTTACCCAGGCGGGTATGCTGGCATCCTTGGCTGATAGTTCCTCCTTTACAGGGGAGCATGGGCATCTCTCAGCCTCCTTAAGGCCGCCAGGGCCTTTCTTTACATACAGAAAATATGTTGGCACAAAAAGCAAATGGTTATACATGCTTCTGCTATTTTCTCGATCAGAGGATAAATGCTCATTCATATCCCATGATGTCATTCATCTGTTGTCACCATGCACTGATACTGTGTCAGGCAAGATGGCATTTTCAACCACTGTCTGCCTGAGCCTGTGGGGACCCTCTAGCCTTGGAGCTCCAGGATTTGTTCTCATTATCTTTATTCCAGCTCTGGAAAGCATCATTTCCCCAGATGGAGGAACAGAGGAGGGATGTGACTTGTCCAACATTACCCTGTGAAGATAACAGAAGCAAGGCCTCAAGAGTCCTGTCCAGTGTTTCTTCTGCAATAATGTTGGTTGTTTCATGACATACATGAACTCTTCCAAGCAGTCATGTCTCCAATGCAGACACCATAGTCATCAGCAAGCCACGGGCCCATGCGCTTGGGCACTTCAAGGTACAATCTGCCTCTGCATGGCCCACAGGAGAGCTCCCAAAGGTGCCACACAGGGGAGGCAGAGGGGCTGGCTAGCTCCTTCCTTCCTTCTTTCCTGAGGAGCTTGACAAAGACTGAGTCCCATTACAGCCCTGGTGTCAGCAGAGCTGTCCCAGCTCTAGGACAGTAGATATTGAAGAAATGCTGCCATAGAAAACAGGCCTATCCCAGTTCACTCTAGTCATGAAGGGTTTAGCTTCATCATTACCCCCATCTTCTCTTCTTGCCATTCTGGTACCATTTGGATTTGGTGTGTGGAACCAATAAATAGTGGAGAGAGCAAGGGTGAGACACTAGTGCCCCTTCAACCGTTTGGGGAAATTTACTCCTTGGCTGGGAAATTGAAGGAAATGTCTGGGGTACAGCCAAGAACTCATTCAGGAGACCTGAACTAACTGCATCATAGACAGGGCATGCACTGTCTTTTGGAGTCATTATGCATTCCTTGGTGGACAGTAGCAGATGAGATGCAGATAGTGCTCCCAGTCTGTGTGCTTCCGGAGACGCCCTCTGTGCATGAGAATCGACTTCTGCATTTGAGAAAATCTTCCTTGCCCAAGAACTGCATGGCCACAAAATATATTTTCTTTCCTTTGGAGACCCTTACACAGTGCCCCAAGCTAGTTTCTCATGCTGCAGTCCTCTCCTGCAATGGCCCAGCTCACACATGCGGTGCCCTGGCCTGCCACCAGGCTTTGGTCGCTCTCCATGCAAACCGTCCCATCTGGTTGTTGATGTGCTGTGCAAAGTCTCTCCCTGTGTTTGTCAGGCCTCGTGCACGCTGGCTGTGGCACGTATTTCAGATTTGGGCACTCTAGCTGCAGGCAAGCGTTGTTCTTTTTCAGTGACGTGCTGGCCCTGTCAAAGGGTATTAGGAAATTTCCTTGGTGGGTGGAAGCACAGGGTGATCTGACGTGGCTGCCTGGGACTGGGGGGGATAGCTCTGGCCTGACCCATGCCATTTCTGCAGCCCTGGTTGGATGGAGCTCCCTCTGCTCAGTGCTGCAGGTAGCGCCACTCAGCACCACAGGGCCACTTGCCAAACAAGTGTCTCAGGTGACCCCAAGGAACTGTCTGTGTGAGCCACCTGATGAGTGTCTGGTAATTGTCAAGCCATGGTGAGGTTAGCAGGGAGTTCATGCTCACACTCTGTATGGCACTGCAGAAATACCCCTCCAAAAGATTACAAATGAGCATTTGTAATCATCAAACATAAGAAGACTTCTATGTGTGGGATAATACACCATTACAGTCATACTTCCCTCCTGCAATCCCCTACAGTTGGGCTTCCCTCCTGACCCAATATCTCTCAGTCTAGCCCACAGCAAAAGCTTTGGGGGTGGGAGAGGCCAGCTGGGGACTGCATGCAGCAAAAATCCAGCTTCAGCCCATCAATGGGAACGCAAGTTCTGGTTCCAGGTCTCCATTGCTTAAGGACGCAGAGAGTGCTCTGTTAAACATGCCTGCCTTTCTGACAGGCTATGTTGCAGCATGGTATGGGGTAAGAGGCAGGTTTGGTACTAATCAGATCTTAAGCAACTTTGAACAGAACAGTTGATAAACAAACACCTGGAAGGGGAGAGTCCCAAGTTCCTCTGTGATGTGCTTGGCCCAGTAACCGGCAGACAGTTGCCTATGGGACTAGTTTCAGCTTCCGGGCTCCAGATACGGTCCCGCAAAAAGTACATTAAACAATGTTCAGTAGTGGCACAATGAGGCCTCCTTATGTACTCGCCTCTTGTTCTCACACGGGTTACGTGTGCTGTTCTCACACACAGCTTCACACTCCCTGGTTATACATTAGCAACGACACATTCTTTAGCTCAAGTTTGAATTGGATGTAGATTGAAGACCGATAATACAAAGTGCATTTGAGGAAAAAGAAAACACCCCTCGGGGTCAAATATTTCTGGTTTCAGGTTAGCAGGCAGAGCATGTGACAAACCATTGCCACTAATTATTGTTATTGATTGGTATTTATGGGGCACCAGAAGTGTAAGAGATGATGAGGACCTTGGGTCTAAAGGCCTGCTAGGACTAAGATACCCAACAGACATTTTCAATGCATGGATTTATCTCTATGATTCAGAGCATTTCTAGGGTGTGGGGTGTCACGATGTGCCTTTGCTGTGGGGATCAGGGTTAGGGCCCCAACGATGGTGTATGTTTTGAGGAGAGGATAGAAATGTAGCAGAGCAAGAAAGGAGGTTCACAGGGTCTGCAGGGAAGCAAGGGCTGGGAGGCAGAATCAAAATGGGCTGTTCGGGCTTTGGCATGAGCTCAGCAGAGTGGCCCTGACATTCTTCTGTCCTATCATTTTCCATACCATCCAAATCTCTGAGATATCCAGAAGGCATTGATAGTACAGATAGCCTGTGCTGCTCTCCCATCGACACAGGGGTCAAACACTTGACAGGGGACAGAGAAGCTGGGACACTGTCTTTGTTAACCAGTTGTTCATACCAGCCATTCCTGCTCTAGATGGAGAGTGCCACAATTGTGTTTATGTAGCTTGGCCTTTTGTCTGGGTTCCTCTCTCTTTCCATGTGTAATCCATCCAACTGGAACACACTGCAAAGCACCAACGCTTGGAGAGAGGTCTTCAATGCGTGCAGGCTTTGGCCAGTTTCCACAATTCTCGTGTCATCTTTCACTCAGGACCTAGTAATCATATCCATCCTGATAAAAATCATGTTTAATTCAGCTGCACCTGGATTGAATGTCATGCGCAAAAGAAATGATTGCCCATCGATGTGCACAACTATGTTTCCTCTGAGGAAGAAATTAAGAGTAACGTCAATGCAGCCAGATCCTGAGATTAATGTAAGCACATCAAACAGGAAATTTCATTTTTAATATTTTAAAATTAAATAAGAAAAGCATAAGTAGGAGAGAGAGAAGGAATTAAACCCAAAATAGATCAAGGTGCATAGAACTCTAACTATATTTCCAACTACTTTTGGTCAGTGGTAGCTCAAACTAACTTTTAACCCAGGGGCACAGGGTATATGAAGACAGATCACTCTGCCTCCCTTCATTAACCAGTGGCAGTTTTGCTTCAGCATGGCATGACATTTTGATGGCAAATATTAGCTGTTATCTCTCCTCCTCTTCTTCTTTCACTTTTATGCTCTGTGGATAAGAGGCATGCTCTTAAGCCTGATATATGCCTGATATATGTAGCATTCATATAGGCCCATTTTAAGGTTATGCTTAGCTCAGGGAGGGAGATACAGGCAGAAGAGGCCACAAGAAGGGTGTTGCTGTCACATCCCTTTGGGTTCTTATTGGAGATTCTTTTTACTTCCATTTACTTCTTATTTTCTAGAACCTTTAGATTCTCCTAGTTCAGTGGCACGTGGAGGGAAGGACAGGCCAAGAGGTAGGGCTGAGCCCATCCTCCTCATGGGAGACAGTAGCTGGTCTGCTAATGAGGCAGAGGAGAGGCCACATGTCTAAAGTGCCTTATGTGTCTTTTATGACACATAAGAGCCTTTATGAGACATCCCCTTACCAAGTCTCTTGGCCAACAATGAAAAGTAAGGATAAGACAAGAAGTCAACAGGTACCTCATTTACTAAACCAGGCAGTGACTGTACAGTCTAGATATTGTAGGTGAATGCAAATCTTGCCTGGGTAAAATCAATATTTTAGCTACCAAACGTGTACATCTTCATTTAACACCCTGAAAAGGAAAGGGCTCACATTTGGACTAACCTAGGAACTGTCCTGTGATGATGGTTCCTTTAAATCACCTTGTAGGTGCAAGTGGCTCATGCACATATAGCTAAATGTGTCCTGTTCTGCTGAACCCACTTCTCCGACCACTCCAGTGCTAGTTAACCTGTACAAACTTTGGTGCAAAATTACTCAACTACATTTGTGTGCTGACATGCGCCATTTTGCTGATGAACAAACAGCAGATTTCCCAATGTTTCCGTGGAACTGCTTCCACATAGTTCTTCTGCTAGTGGGAGGTAAGAGGTAAGGAACATTAACAAGGATAAATAATCTCCTATGACATCTATGTTTATTGGGCCATTGTCTCCAAATTTCTTACATGACATTTGATAAGAAAATAGCTTGCTGGAATGACACTAGATTGCTAGAAACTCTTGTGAGACAACCTCTTAGGAAAGGCTGAGCACAGCTGTGACTAGTGTGGAGTGCCATTCCAAATTTACCCAGGCTGCTATGTTGGCTTGTGTCCCTAATTTCTCAGCTTCATGAGTTTTCATCTTCCTCTGCAAAATGAGGGCATCACAGACTCTCTTTTTTGCTTCCATTAGCTTGGTTGACATAACAGAAATATGTCCAAGTGCGAGTGTGTTCACCCTCCCAACCCATATGCACAGGTTTCTTCCCCCCCAAAATGCCAGGAAATAAATGTTTGAAATATGTGTTTTCCAAGTGCAGCTCTCTTTACTTGATAGTGGTTGTTCAAGGAGGTGGTTTTGGCCTCACTTCTTCCATTCCTAGGATCTCAGTCTAACAAGGGCTGTATTCTTGTCACGTTGCTTATCAGGCAATGAATGAGAAGCTGCAGTGGCTTTTTGGTGCCAGCTGGCGCTGTGCCATGTGATTGTTGTCAAACAGGGCTGTAATAATCATCATAATATATTTCTCGCTCAGTTCAAACTTCCTCCTGAGATGTTCTTATTTGTGGGGAGGAGGGGAGAATCTATGACTCTCTGCATGTCTCAGTTTGTCACTCCGGCTGTGTCTCTCTATCCCTTCAACATTGCCTGTGGCAAACCAAGTGCCTCTGGAAAGCCTGTGTGCCCTCCTGAAGCAAACGTTACCCTGATGTGTTCTTCTGCTGTGTGGAGCTGCTGCCACCGGAGAGCCACAACAGCCGAGAGAATGGTCTCTGAGCACCAGAAGGACTGCCAGACCCCTAATCTCCTCCCAACAGTTTCTGTGCAGTTCAGTAGCCGGGCTGTGAATGGCTTTGAATCTGGAAGAAGGTGCGGGAGTGCCAGGACAGGGTGTACAAGAGGAGAGGAGTGGCTCAGCCCCAAGTCCTCCCCTCTAACTCTCCTCACTGTCTGGCCTTTAGGAAGCAGAAGGAACTCAGTCATTAATAACACTTGCAGTTTTTTGGCCTGTCCATGACAGAGCAATTATAATTGTGCTGCAGCCAGAAAGCTCAGCTAAATGGCCTCGATTCTAAGAAATTCTAGGGAGGAATTTCTTTGTGGAGAGAGAGGATGCGGAAAAAAAAGAGGATTTTCTTGGACACATGGCAATCTATGAGCAGGGCCAGGATTTCACACAATACAGCTCGCTGTGGCTGTCTCCCTGAGCAGAGAGCCAGAGTGAGGCCTGTGTGCCATTTTGGACCAAATGCAACTGGTTGTCTGCACAAGGGATGAATTTCATCTTCCAGTTCTCGCCATAGGACCCCACCACTTCCCTGCTCCTTTTGCCACGTACCTTTCAGAAGTGGATCCTTTGGAAGATGGTCACCAAGCCTGAACTGAAGCCAAAACCCTGCAGGTGTAGAGCTCCTCACCTCCTTTCTAGCTGCCTGGATCACTACATCTCTGGGGAATCATATCATAAGGACAAGTCTGCACTGCATGAGTATGATGGTCTGTATCCATTTAGCAAGAGAAGTGAATGCATTTAAATGGGAGAAACCTCTTAGGTCCAGACACTCTAGTCTATAGCACATAGCCACAGCTTATTTCCCTACGGGAAATGGGAACATATAGTTAAGCCAAAACTAGATTACCCTTTCATTGGAATATAGCAATTGTTACATCTGTGTTCCTTTTCAATCTCATATTTTTCTTAAATGGCTGGGTGTTGTTCCTGCAGCAAACATGGTCAACAGCTTCCCTCTCATAGGCTAAAAATCTGGCTGGTCTCAGCATATCAAGATATAAAACTCAAATTTGCAAAGCAGAGGTGCTGACTAAAATGATTAGAAAATTTATTAAAATAATAATAAGGAAAGAAAGTAATAATCTCTGTGTCAAGGGATTTATTCCTGAGCACATGATGGGTTTGTAGAACAGTGCAGGGAGGGAATGTGTGAAAAAGGCTTTACGGCAACTAAAGGTATAAGATGTGTAACTAATCTCCAGGAGTTAATGCCAGGTACAAGAGCATTTTACAGATGCACATTGACAGTTTGGCTTCATTCAGGTACAGCTGCAGAAGTGGAACGATCTACGACAGCGCATATCACCCTTCTGTTTGCCATAGAGTGGTAGCGTGAAAATAAAACATTGCACATATTTAGTTAATTACTGAATAGATAGAGATGTGCTCTGTTTACTGCAAAATTGCCAGAGAACTGCAAAACTGCCAGTATTTCCTTCCCTAGCATTCACATGTGAAAATGTGAGGGTTTTGGCAGGTGTTTAGACTTTTTAATTCTACCCATTCAGTGAGGTAACTGCCACCAAAAGCTAGGGATGGGCAGAAGCCATAAAGCTGGGTTGGTGCAGCAACTTTAGTTTAACAGTACAGGAAAAATCCCAAAATATCAGTTATATTCTAGGTACAGGAATAGCAGCGAGAATTGTTGCCTTCCCTGTTGATGGTGTCTTCTGTGCTAACCATTCAGTAGCTGTAGGACTAAACAGTGGAGTGACCACTTAGAGGTTGGTGGGACCTGATAAGCTAAAGTGCAAAGTTTAAAATACAGCAGATGTGGCTTTAATTGTGCTTAGGATTCACTAGGATTACAGGAAGACCTGTACCATGCAAGTTGCAGTGCAAGCATGTGGAAAAAGGTCTACAAAGATTCTGATCTGTTCATTTACGTGTCCTGATTAGTAACATTGCCTGATAAGCAGGTATATCACTGAATTATAAAAGTAGCTCTAAGACAGAGAAGTTCATCTTTATACTATTTTTATTCAAATAACTTAGGGTTAGAAAATACACTGCCGCTGTCTACGGAGCAAGAAGTCCTTTTCTTTGTGCATAAAAATGGCACAGGAAATTGATACATGTTACTTTCTGCTCCATCTGTATACCTTTTGTCTTGTCCTTTGCTGCTAGTGTACATAAGAAATGCCTTTCAATGTTTTTGGTAATGTAGATGTGTATTCACTGAGAATGTGGGGGATGTCATCAAACCTGTTCAACTCTTGTCCTTTGGAAAATAAATCCTTCTGCCTGCTTGCTGCCTTCCTTAGTGCAAGCAGATGTGGAGATCCTAATGTGGACTTCTTGAGCCTTTGCCTCAGCCAGTTGTACCTAGATAGAAATAATCCCCACAGGCTTCACTCTGTTGGCCACAGCCCATGGTGGTGCCCACTCCTATGTGATGACTGTTTGGAGTATTCGCAGCTGGCCAGAATGGATCTGTGCTCTCCTAGTCCAGCTTCAAACCACCAAAATCACAGAATCATGGTAACCTTGGGAACACAGTTCAAACTCTAACCTCATTATAAAGGCTCAATGTACTTTTCTCAAACTTTTAATAAGGTAACATGTACCTGAATAACTAGATTTCCTCCTTATGTTCATGATTCTGCTCTTGGCAATGATTGGAGTACTATGATAACATAATCTGATTTGTACGGCCTGTGCAGGCACCACCAGGCAGCTATTGATATCAAGTTAGGAGAATGAAGATGTATGGTTCAGAGGGATATTCAATTACATTGTTTCCTTTCCAAAGGTAATAACTTGAGGAGTAACAAAGTTATTCTCTTTTTTTTTTTTTTTTTTTTTTTTTTTTTTTTTTTTTTNTTTTTTTTTTTTTTTTTTTTTTTTTTTTTTTTTTTTTTTGCTGTTACCATCTCCGTTTCCTGGGACTTTCATTTGGTTATTTTCACTTTTCTATTCAGCACCCATCCAGAGATGGATGGGCACTCCCTCTATTTCTGGAAGCCACCACTGCTGAATCAAAATGAGCTGCCTGTATTGGAATATGGTGATGATACTCAAAGCAAAACTTGCACACTGCAGAGTCTGGCTTCCAAAGTTCCTGTGAGCAGCAACATTGAGAGACGAGCTCGCAACTGCCTGGCCTATCATGCATTTGTAGACTGCTTTCAACTCCCAACAAAAAGCTTCAGTGCAGACATAAGGGGAAGGCTTTCTCCTGCTAAGCAACACTGGAATATTTTACAACCTATGTGCATCCTAAGTAACCAGGTTGCATGTTTCAGGAATGCTGGAGTTCACTGAGATTTCCCGGACTGGGAGAGAGGATGTAAAGGAGCCTTTGCTAGAGAACCTGGGGACCACACTTCCTTACTTTCCTCACCATCTAATGGCTCTGGAACACTCCCTGGTTTGTGCAGGCGGCAAAGAGATGTTTGAGAAAGAATAGTGTCCCTTATTTGTGCCCTCACAATCCTTTCTCAATAGCTTGGCTTTCCCTCTTACTGATTTAGATGATGGAAACCTGTACTTTCTCTGTAACTTTAAACTAATTTAAGGAAGATTGCTTTCACCATCTTTCAGACGTGTGAAAGAACCCACTAATAAAAGGCAACTCACTATGAAGATTCTCCTATACTACCCAAAATATCTCTCTGAATCTCAGCCTCCTCTCCAGAAGCAGTTTGTGTCATTCTGTGCCCAGCATGTGACATTTGGTGTTTCTTGTTCCTGTGAATGTCCCAGTGAACTAGTTGTTCATTAGCATTACACAAATAGGAGGTTTAAACTTCAGTATTCTTCTACAAATTCATCTCATTTCTATTTTTTTTTTTTTTCCTCTTGCATTGGCTTCTGAGCACACATTTTAAAACCTCCTTGAATGCATAGCTCCTAGGCAAATGCATTATGGAATGACAGTCTGGTCTCCAAACCTGTCAGCAACAGTTAGCTCTCAACTAACTAATGCTCTTAGGGCTAAACCAGCTCTAACCAGCTCTCAGGACTAAAGATAAGACAAGCAAACTGAAAATTTGTACGGACCTGGTAAAAAGCTCACGGAAATGAATAGAAAAGCTTCCAATGAATTCAAGAGCTATGCTGCACTAAACTTCTGTTTGAGCACAGAAGAATTAAATCAAATGAAATCACACAGGGGCAAGAAGGACTCATATTTGTATGGGCTCTAACGTGGTAGGTCTGGCCAGATCCCATGCTTCTTGACAGAGGGACATATAAACAGTTTAGCAACTGTCTGTAGCCTTTCTCATTCCACCAAAACTTCACCTAAGGCAACATACTTTGCTTTCTAAATTGTAATGTATTCATCAAACACAGAAGTTATTTTGATGTATTTAGAAAAGAGTGTAAAAGCTTCAACTGTAACTTCCCTGGGCCAAACACTGTACAAACACCAATCAAGAGAGACAGCATGTGGACTTGGGAATCTCTAAACCAAAGAGTCGGAGACAGGAAGCGCAATCCTTCTCATTGCTACAGAAATCAAGTCATGAAGAAGGACATGCAGGAGTTTGCACAGAGGATTTATCGCAAAAGCTAGGAATAGAAGTCAAGTGTGGTGGTACTTAACTGTTGCCTAACCGTAAGATCTTGTCTCCTGGAAGTTTCCTGATAGGGCCTGACCTGTAGGCACACCCTGAAAGTGATGATATATGCTGTTTGTACATTAAATTTTCTTCACCTAATGCTAACCCCAGCAAAACACATTGTAAGAACTGAGTCATGATCTCAAGATCAGTGCTTCAATTTCACCCTGTGCAGAGATTTCCAGAGAAGACAGCATTTGGATGATGAAACCAATGCCAACAGCACTAAGAAAAAGTCTACAGGGGTTTCAGTTCAAATATTATGCTGCCTGGATGTTGTGGAGAAATCCCTTTCAGGGCCACTTCTCATTATCTCCTCAGAAGTGTGGTCTTCAGGAGCTACCAACAAAGGTTTTAGCTTTAATCAGGCAATAAGGAAGAAGCCTTTCTGGTGACAACTACAGCAGGTCAGCCCACCTTACTGGCTTTTTATGGAAGCAGTTTTCAGAACCACAGATGGAAAATCCATTATGAAATCAGACTGTTATTGCCACAAGGACCTCAAGGCTGATCTTGTCACATCACTTGCAAAATTCACTTGCAGTGCTCTGCCTGGCCATCGGGCAGTCCAGGCACTTTGGACTTCCCCACTGCTTACCAAACTCAATACATTCTGGTATTCTGGTAAACTAGACCACATCCTTTAACAACCATCTCATCTTCAACCTAAAGCTGTGACAGATTGACCACTTCCCTCAGGAAACTCTTTCAGTTATTCGTTTCCTCAGATCTTAAAAAAACCAACATTGCATTGTCCTTCCAGTTTGAATTTTATTGGTTCCATCTTCTGGACTGGATTTTGTTAAAGCTTTCTTTGTGGGATTGCAAGCTTTCCTGCTCTTGGATGTGTTTTCCCTTTGTAGATAATTAAAACATCATAGTGTCCTTAACTTTCTTGTGATAAACTATATGGGATACTGAACAATTTCTCATGTTAGAATAACTTTTAGATTATGTATCTTTCCTGTAGCTTGTTTCTGAACCCATGCCCAGCCATTCTGCTTCCCTTCTGAGTGTAGCCATCCAGTTTGGCCAATGCTGTTCTCTTACTGTTATTCCCTATTTCCTTATTTAGCTAGCAGCTACAAGCTAGGTTTTCTTGCTCTGCTGGGAGCCAGTTTCAACTAAATTACCTAGATAATCCATGAGACCTTCCCAGTGTCACTGCTTTCCAGTATGTAATTGTATAAATATGTAAAGCTTCTCTATAGGACCTACGTTCTGCCACATTGTTCTAGGACAGATCTTATAAAACATGTCACTCAACTGCTACCCAGTTATGAACAGCAGAGATCACTTTGTATCACCCTCATTTTACTTCTCCCCTTTCTACCCAGATACTCTTCAGCACACAGAACAGGGAAATGCTATCCTAGCATGCTTTGGCTTTGGCCATCTTCCAGAATAAGGAAAAGACCATACTCCAGTCTAGTTCCTTCCCCTGCCTCACCCTCATTTGAATGAAATTGCTATTTTTTTTTTTGGTATCCAACCACTTTTTAATATATTTTCCTTCTTTAGATTTTTCCCGATCTAAGTTGTACAAGTATTCGGGTCAGTGTACCAGCTTTGGGAAACTGTGATCTGCATTATTATTTCCTTAACTATATTCCAGTAGCGACTGGAGGATCCAGCAGAGTTATGCACTTTACTTATACATGTAAAAAGGCTGTCCGTGGCACTGAACAATTAAAACTTAAGTAGAAGCACAGCAGAAAGTAGGAAAAATGATTTTGTAACAACTTGGTTTTAAAGATGGGGCACAGAGACATGGAAAATTTAAAAATATTGAATCACAGAATTCTTGATTCTGTAAAAATATGAACGCATTACCTTGACTTTACTGTCAATAACCAAAATTTCCCAGTAACTGAATAGTGGGAAACACCCTCCGCCAACTTTTGACCTCACTGCTGCCTGACATTCAGCTCTGATTTACAGGTATCCTGCCTTTCTCTTCCCTTCACCCTACCCTTTACCTTTACCATACTTACCTCATTTACCTATGTCACCACTAGCTCTGATAACTTATTCCACAATAGTATAAATCCACTTGCATGATATCATTTTGGCCAAGGTCTCCTTTCCTCTCTTTTAGAATATTTCCTGGCGCTAAGACATAAAACTATTCTTCTTCTGGCTCTCTACTCTCCTTTCAGAGTCGTGAAAACTCCTCCTTGTGAGACACCTCCCAAAGGCCTCCAAACTTTGCAAAAGTTCAAATTATCCACACCATAAGAACTTTGCGTTCAGGGTCCTGCATCCTATCTTTTTACTGCAATGAGCACTAAAATCTGCTCCCATGAGAAGACAGGCTCAGAATTCCAACTCCTCCCTATGCACCTGCTTCTTTAAATACTCTCCGGGCAAGCCAGCTCCTCCACAGCTGGCTAGCAGATGGGAAAAGGTGAGAACAGACAAGCTGCTGTTCAGGGTTTCTGTGGCAGAGTAGTAGGATTGCCTTAAGCTCCTCTTAACACATTATGCAGAATCCTAAGTCTTTAGCTGACCCGGGACTACAATCCTCTTACGCGTCTTTGCTGAAATTCCGTGAGTTGCCGGCACGCACGCACACACACCAGCACAGAGGAGCCTTCAGGAGCAGCTTACCCCTCGCAGGTGACAAACGACGCCAGGCAAGTTTGTGCTGGAAAGCCCGCAAGCCATCATTCACAGAGAGACAAGAGACTGCTTTTGGCTCCTCCAAGCTTAAGGCATGTTCTGATTGCCTTCTTTTTATTTACGGGTAACGGAATTGCTTGTTAAGATTGGCTTGTCCTTTCTTGCTGGGGATTTTTGCAAGTGTGTTTGTTTTCTGTTTCCAGCATATTCATGTGAAGTCTTTACCTCCTTTGACCCCAGCAATAAGGCAGCTCATGTTTGGATTTGACAGTCCATGAGATCCAGCTGAAATGGGTGAAGCTCAACTCTGTGCAGGACACCAGGAAAAGGCTGGGGATCGCATAAGCTTGGACATGACTGCCATGACTCTGTGTGTGTGTCTGTGTGTGTGAGAGAGACAAAAAGGGAGAGAGAGAGAGAGAGAGAGAGAGAAAGAGAGAGACATCCTGCCCCAAGCAGAACTGAGGCTTCCTAGGCCTTGTTCCCAATCCTCTGTGCCACTCAATAACCTGAATATTGCATTGAGCAGAGGCTTACAATAGCTATCAGTGTTCTCCTCTTTCATTGCAGTGCTTTAATATCATTAGTATTAATTAGTTATTTATTTGAGATTTTCAAATTTAAGTTGGGATATTATGTGCCTGCCCAGCTTGGTACTGACTTCTAAAACTGTCTGGAAAAACAAAAACAAGAACACAGATCTATTTGCATTGTCCTGTTTGAGCTGAGGCTCAGAAATACTCCAGGTCACAAGCCACAGCAAGGTACACACCTCGTTTTCTCAGGAGCTCATGGTCTCTGCCAGCCTAAAAACCCATGAGTGGGCTTAGCTCATCACACAGGCAGCATCCAATGCTGCACCAAGTTCTACTCAAGCTATATCAGAGCTGCGCAAGGTGACATGCTGCCTCAGGCCCAAGTCTGCACTCAGGCTGCTGTGAACAGCCCTCAGTAGCACCTGAAACTGTGGAAGCAGCTGTCTTGCCAGCCAGCTGGCTGGGGAAGGGGAGGATAAGTGGCATCCAAAGAGCCAGATGCAATTCTTCTGGGATTGGCCTTCACGGCCTCTCAATGGCCACCTACGCTGCCAGGCCTGCAGACACATGTCCTGGTGCTCAGTAGAGCCCCCTGCTCAGGCCTTGCTTGCCCTCACCCTGCTAAAGCTTAGCCTGGCCACCACACACCAGACAGCCGAGGAGACCTCAGGCCCACGGAGATAGTGGAAATTCCAGAGCTCGGGCCATGGGCGAACAAGCAGCGCCCATCTCTGCCCAGGACTGTCCTCTCCAGGGCTGCGTTGGATGCCGTTCGCTGGCGCTGTGCAGCACTCACTGGCAATTATGGCGTGGCTTGTCATGTGGGATGCCCTAAGCCCGGAAATTGCAGCTCTGCTGATGTTGAGGCATCGCTGGAACATCAAAGTTTCTGTTTCATCTTGCTAACCATGGGCTATTTCGAGGGTTTATGGATACCTCAGAGATTGTGTCAGTGTCCCTGGATTTTTATCAACAGTAAGTGTGATTAAAAAAATAGCCAGCCACACCAAAAGCAACGGTGTGGTGCACTTATAATGGTGTTTACCGTAACCATCTCCAGGCAGTACTAAATAGAGTATTTTTAACATTAGTGCTCTTTAACAAAATATATTTAATTTCTTCACTTTCAAAGCATTGGAAGGATAGAGCACACATTTTCCTATTGCAGTTATAAAGAGCAGCCCCATCCTTTGGTTCTGTTATTTGAGTTTCAAGATGGAGAAGCAGCAGTCAGTCCTAAGCAATGAAGGCTTCGATGCAGAGGCCACAGAGTTGCAACTCTCCCCAGAGCTACGGAACTGAAAATAGCTTCAAGGCCTGCAAACGACGCCTCTAGTCCTCCTCCATTATCTTCAGTAGGGGTGAATGGTACGTTAGCACAGTTTTGCAGTTTCACACGTGCTGACAAGTGCTATGAGGCAGTGACTCCACTGCATGGAGCCTGGGCAGGCGAGGAATAATGTCTCATTCCTTTAAAGACTTAAAGTGTCCATTGCTCCTCACATTTATCTGTGGTGGATTTCACAGTCCTGTCCGCACTGTCTCCTCTCTGCATCTGTGGCTTTGCCAGCTGCCGGCAGTGGTGAGAGGCTGATGGGAGCTCTGCCGGGCTGCAGTGCATGCAGTGTTCATGCATGTGGCTCTGCTTCACAGCATCCTATCCCATGTCAGTCTGGCAGGCTGAAGACTCATTTCTGTCCTCCTTCAAACATAATAACACCTTGGCTTCTGCTGGCATGTTATGTGCTTACTGCCCTCTCTGATCCAAATCAGCACTATACAGTGAAATCTTTGTTCATTCAGAGGATTACTTGGTAGCTGGATGTCTGTGGTGACACCATCAAAGTGAGGCTTATGAGCCTTGAGGACAGTGCTTTTAGGAAGAAAGAGTTTCTCTGAAAGAAACCCCATCTGCAGCTGACCCTAAATGTGATACAGGTAAGACCCCATGTTGCCTTCTATCCCAGAACCTGGGAACACTGCAACAAACAGGAAGAAATTCTCGCAACACCCCTGAGGTACTGCACTATGATGCCCCCTTCACCGAGAAGGAAACTGCAGCCTGAAGGATGGCGAGATGATTTGCTGAAGATCACCTGAGCTGATCAGAGCCCAGCTACTAGCCCTGAGTTCCAAAGCCATATTCCCTGTCTCCATGGAATCATGCTGTACGAGTGCATTGCAACCCTGGCATTGCACCAGCTCTAATTTTTACTTAAAGAACAAGTCAATCGTAGCTAACTTACCCACCCCTCTTTGAAGCAGGGCCAAGTCACAACTGAGCACCGTTTATGAAATGCTGGAGCTCAGGGAAGTGGACTACTATATTTATTCAGCCTGAGGTGAAGTCTGTCCCTAGATAATTGCAAAGGGGAATGAACTTATTCCAGTAAGGTCAGTTTCACCATTTCATCTCTTGCAAGCTCAGTTCATAGTTCCTGTTTGTTAACTGGAACTCAGCTGCACATAGAAGCTTTATGCTGGGGGATCTCTCTAAGGGGTAGGATGCAACAGATACAGGAGAGGATGTTGGTCTCATGCAGGTTAGTAGCAGGGCTTTTCATTTAAGGAATACAATTTCCTATATTCACGGTGCTTCCACTAGGAAACTCATATTAGGGTGTTTTCTAGGAGACACCTGAGTGTAAAGTAGAGGATAAAGAGCAATCGGAGCGTGGAGAAAAGAGTAGAGAAGGGAAGAAAGATTTGGGGAGAGAGGAGATGTTACATGCTTGAGCTATGGAAGACTGCTTGGGGTGGGGGGGAGTAAAAGGAAGTGACACCCAAGAATAGTGCAACACGTGGAATAAAAAGTTAAGATCAAGCGTGTTGGAGGAGAGTCTCTGGCATGAAGGGCTGGTTGCGCTGTTGGCTGCACCCAGCTGTGGTCTGCACGTTGTCTGTCACAAATCTACCAGCAGTTTCTCCTGAACTGGAACCATCTGTAAAGAGACTGCCAAAACCACTTTCCTGGCCACTCAGCAGAGATGCTGGTTGAGCTGCCACTGGCCTGTTGGCTGGGCTTCTGGGAACAGAGCCGCGCCAGTCACACCCCTTTCACGCTTGCTGCTCTTGGAGGGGCCAGACTATTGTTTGCAGGGCCTGAGCTGCAGAGCCGCATGTGTGAAACTGAAGCAAACTTCCCACACCCCAAGAGCAGGGCAGCAAGTCTCCATACCTCCCAACTTTTGGGGAGTGGGAGATTGTCACTGAATATGTGTGTGCATATAGTGCTGCCCACAAAGGCTTCAGGTGACCCTCTCTCTGCCTTACCTGAACTGTAATCTGTGCCAAGATGCTGCTAGGAGTCCTGTAGACCATTTAAAGCAATAGCTTTAAATTCAGTTTGCCATACAGCACTAGCTTTACCTCCTGCCAGGTATGAATCCCTCTGTTTTAGTGTCTGCCATGCCCATTTTTACATTTACTACTCCATGCTCTCGAATGTGTTATATTCCCATACAACATAGTTAGATCACAGCTATAAATATTTGCAGATCAGGTGGCAGATGCTGTCCATTCTGGGTCATAGAAGATCAGCCTAATGGTTCCATAGCCAAATATCCATTGTGCAAATGTAGTTATTACCAGTTCCTTCAGAAAAATCTTGCAAGATGCTCTGAAATGGTTGGTTTTGGACTAACCAAGTTTGAGGGCAAATTCTTTCTCAGCCCCTGTGGCCTTTGGTTTATGTTGCAGAGCAAGAAAACACATTTTTCTTCTGGAAGTCTGGCATGTTTTGAATAGTTACTATTCCAACAGAATACTTGGAGATCTTTATAAGTACTATCTTCTTAAAAAAAAAAAAAAAAAATGATTAGCTCTTATGATCCATAGCAGCCTGAGGCTCTAAGTTCTACAGCTGAAGTTTCAGGATATCTCTTTTTTTTAACCTGTTCACTATTTCTATGACAGCTCCTTTGATCTGTCTTTTCTCTAAGTTAAACAGCATTCCATGGTCTGCCTGGAGATTAGTCCCAGAAGCAAGTTCCCCTGGGTGGGAGCATTGCAGCCAGGCAGTATTTGACAATGGCATCAAGGAATCCTATTGTGTCCTTCCTCCAGTTCTCCCAACTAACCATCACCATCTCTTGTCTGAGGTTCATGAGGACACCAAAGCTCCCAAAAGCAGCGATCAGAGTAGAGGAGTCCTAGAACACTGGAAATAACTTTTTTCTTTTCAAGAAAAAAGTGCAGAACTTGGGGGAGGTAAATGGAGGGATCCCAACGGGAACACAGAATAAGGAAGCAGTGGTACAATTCAATCTGTCTTGGTGAAGATCCTTGCTCCTGGGGATACAAGCATATCCCTGTTGTGCTTGAAGGCAACATGCCACTGGAAGGCTCCGTTATGTGACACAGCACTGACAAACCATGACGCCACAGTGAGTTCTGATTTGGTAGGAATTCAGATTGGTCTCATCCAGCTGTGTGACAGTAGGTATTGATTGACTGAGGCAGCTCCCGGGGGCTGTGAGGCAAAACTGATGGCAGCATGTGTTTTTCTGGACACAAAGCTCATTTCTGGCTCTCAGGGAGCCTCAGCATGTGCTGAGATGGAAGTGAAAATGGTGTCTTTTCATTAGCACACAGGAGTACTGGCATGTGCCTGCTTCCATGCCAGCAGGTATTAATGCCCATCAGAGCGTGCCAACCAGCAGGCACTGTCTAATCCCACGGTTGTGTAATGAAAAGATTAATGAGTGGGGGAACTGAAGGTCAGAAAATGAGAAGGAAGCTGTCTGGTGCAGAGCTGCTGTGCTCGGGTGAGAACCCGGGGGACAATCTCTGGTGCTCTGCTCACTTTTCTTCCTGAGGGCCTGACCACTGCTTTTCTCTGGATCTAGATGTCTCAGCTGAAGGAGGAAGTTATGAAGACCCCAGCTGAAATCGAAGAGACAAGAGCCGGTTCAGCTCCAGACACTTGTGCCTACTTATGATATAACCAGACATAGTAGGATATCAAAGAGTTTCAGACCATTATTTAAGACTAGGGCCAGCAAATGACAAAATATATCTGGGCTCTTCAAAGAATGAGCCTGCTGCCCTTCATTCTGTTACAGGTCTCACAGTATTACAGGATCTCAGAGTGGGCCATATGGAGGAGGACATGCAGCACCCACAAAGGAAAGAGTATGTGTGAACTTATAGTGTTATAACACTGCAGGCAGGCAAAATGGACCAAGAAGCAGAAGTAACAGGTAAGTGCCCAGTCCTCTGTCTTCATAGGGAGTAAAGGAAAAACTGGAACTGCAGGACCAAGATGTTAAGGAGGAAGTAACCCCAGGAAATTCCCCTCTATCAACTGGGTTTTATTCAAACAATCCCAAATAAAATAGCTCTTCCTTATAAGCAAGGCTACAATGGACTCCATCCTCACATCTGATCTCTTTTTCCTATGGCACAGAGAAATTAAAGCTCTGAAGATAAAGATCACTCAATTCATAGAGGGAAGAAAGGCTCTTTTTGCCTTACTCTATAGAGCCTCAGGAAAAGGGTGAATGCTTAAGACTTTGGAAGGGCTCTGAGGGGAGCTGCCTTCCAGCATGCTTCAACTTAAAGGACTGATCTTGGTCTGAGACATTTAGGAGGAATAAGCAAGGTTCTCAGGGTTGCATGACGCCCACAGAGAGGTGAAAATCTAATTAATCCTTTCAAATGCAGATTTCCCTATCATTTTCCTTTCATTGAAATTGTCCAGAAATGGTAGGAGAGATTCAAAAGTTTGAGGCTAATGCACAAGGGCCTTGTTAATCATTCATTTGTGTTTGGCTGGTGCCTGCAATGTGTGAATGGAGGTGATTCTGATAAGCTCTGAACTTCCATTTCCCATCTGGAACCTCTTGCTGTGCCCAGACTTTGTACTAACCATCTGGCCAGTCAAGGGGAAATGCATCAGCTCAAGATGCAATTGATTTTGTGTCACTTCCTTCCCTGGGAACATATCCACATGAGAAGAGCTCAGAAAATACTAAAGTCAGAATAGAACCATGAACCCATGAAAGAGTCCTCTATTGCAAGGATCTCTCCTCCTCGCCAGTGAAACTCTTTGTAAGAGAAAAAAGCAGTACAAATGCCACTATCTCTTGGGCTGTTAAGCAGCTAGGACTGAAAGGGATTAGCGGCCTGGGAGGTGGAAATTTGTTTCATCTTGTTTAGGCCAAATGAAGTGTTTTGCTTGAGCAGAGGTGCCTGGAGAAGATCATGACCATAGCTCTTAAGAGCCAGGTTGCTGGAGTCCTTGGGCTACTTTCACTCAGCCTGGTTTATGGAAGAAGGGACTTGAGAGAAGTAGTTTGTGCCCTAAACAGTTCGAACAGTGCATCTGCTTACTTTTGGGTTTCCATGGCAAGGCTGTCACTCAAATCCCTCCCTGGGAGCAGGTCATCTCCAGCTGTCTAGGATGCCTCTGCCATCACCACTCTCCTTGGGAGCTCTGCCATGCTACTCATCCTGGGGACATGTCAGTTCCTGGGAGGCAGGTGGAAGGAGGGATGGGATTTTTTTGAATCTGTAGGCAAAGACCCTGGGCTGATTTTAGTTCAAAAAGCAAACTCTGATGCATAGTGCTCTCCCCAGTAGAATGCTGGGAATGAAGGGCTAGCTCTGATATATTCCTTCTCCTTCAAACAACAGAGTCAGCTCTGGGTCCCTCCTCCTTTATCATCATGTTGGCTGCTGCCAGCACTCCTCCTCTCCCCAGACTCCTGTCACAGTCATTGGGGCTCCAGCTCCTGGTTCCTGCAACCAACAAACTTGTCATTGCTGAGCAGAGTGAAGTATTAGTGAGAAATATTCATGTTCCTGCCCCAGATCAAATACCTTTGAAACCCAGGCCAGTGAAGTTACAGTGTGAGAGTGATTTCCTCCAAAGGCAGAGGCGTGCACTGCAAATGGAGCACAGCAACTTGCAGAACTGAATGAGATGGGGCTGTTGACAACAACCAAGGAGTTCCCTAACAGTGAGGATTCTGTTACCCATCCATGGGCACTGTGGGCCATGGCCAAGCAAATGAAGTCCTGCCAGCAGCCAAGCTAGCTGCCAGAGGGATGGCTGCCAGATGTTGCAGCTCTCCATGCTTCTAGCCTCCTCATTTCCACGTGAACCAAAGAATCCTCCCTTGCCATATGCAGAGGCCAGGGCTGAACTAGTAGTCATTGCCAACTGCTTTGGTGCTGAACCTAGGTTCCCCCAAGGTGAGAGGGGAAGGAGAAGTGAGCATGGACTGCCTTTAGTGGAGTGCATGGAGGAGGTCTGGAAGTCTGAACAGTAGAAATCAAACAGGAGATATAAGTGTGCACAGAGGAGCAACCCAGGCCTCACTGGAGTGGTGGGATGATTAGCCGATCTTGAAGAGGCACCCGCCATGTACAGAGAAAGTCTGTATAAACATTGCACACCTCCTGGTGTGCCTCCTTCAGAGCCACTGTTTCAGTCACACAGGTTTGTCCACCCAGCGCTGCCTTGGGCTTGGTTAAGGCCATAAGCAGAAGCCTCATAATATATGAAGCTCCAAGTCTCAGAACCTTCCTTTGGCCTTGAAGTCAGTGAGAGAAAATTGGCCTGTTCTGCAGAGGAAAGAGTAGGCCCCAATTGTGTGAAAACAAAACCAAAACCAAAAAACACAGAGCCTTCTTGGCTTTGAGCCCTCCTCACTGTGAGCTGTGGCAAGGGGAGCTCTTCAGCTTGAGTAGCACCCCCTGCCTCTGCAGCTCACTGGGCTCTGCAGCAGGGATCTGCCCCACCATCTGCTCTCCACCATTTCTGCCCCATGCTCCTAGGACTGACCTCTTTCATGGGTCTGCTGTGGCACTCCTATTACGAGAAAATCCTGTCTGCATTTCTACACTTGGGCTGCCTCTGAACATAGGAGCTGTATAGCCTCATCACGACAGTATTTTACTTAGGCTCTTAAGGCTAAAAAAAAAAAACCTTTCAGTTTGAAATGGTCATGGAGAAATTTGCTAGGATCTGTTTTCCTAAGATTAAGGGAACCATTTGACCTTTCATGTTCACCATTCCTGAAAAGACACTTCTGGTGTATAAAAGGAAACACAGTCCTACAGCATGCCTGGTTCCATGTCCTTTCAGTCAGTGCCACAATCCATAACACAATACCATAATCCATAGTATTCTGGGCTCTAACAGAAGTGTCGTAAGTGTCTTATAGCCTAGTCCTGGAAATTTCTTCTGTCCTGAATAAAGTTTCTTTAAGAAAACAATGGCAAATGGCATCATTAAAAAAAAATTTTTTTTTTTAATTGCATGGATTTACAAGAGAATGGGTGGAAATCTGCAACAGAATATTTTTCTGTCTCTATTGTCTTCAGATGTAGCCTTCTTGAATTTTGTTCTTCCTCTTTATCCACTGGATGTAAACTGGAGGACCTGCTAGCATGTGACAGCCGAATTTTAAAGCTTCCTCACCTTAAATTTGGCTCTAAAAGCCATAGTGAGGCAGCTGGAAAGAGATTTTCAATGGCTCAGACATCTGATTTTACTCACTCAGATGCATTGATCTTCTGGAAAAGGCTGTTCCATGGATATTTTGGAAGCTGTATTCAGGCACCAACATTTGAAATATTGGCTTGCACTAGGCAGACTGCTTGCGGTTGAACTATAAGCCAGGGAATAGGACAGTATCCAGCTTTCACCCTTTAGGTGTGCTGACTCCCCAAGAGTAGCAGCTTTAGCCCTAGTGCACACAAGCAGTATGTGCATTTGGCAGCTGTTTGGTCTTCAGACATTTCTTGGGCCATAGTCTTAATTTAAGGGCTACTGGGCTTGCAGTGCTGACCTGAGCTCCCCATCAAGCCATAGCATGGTGCAAAGGAGACTGTAAGCAGAACACGCCAGAAGAGACCTGATCCTTTGGTTTCACTGGACATCACTTAGCACTTTGCACCTCCTTTTCTCTTGCCGAAGTACAAACCAGGCTACTTGGTTTGATCAAAATCACTGAAAAACAGGTGCAGGAAGGAAGAATAATTCCCCTTTTCTGCTGGGAATACCAATCCTAGGTCATATATGCAAATAGTAAGTCTAGGCAAATTAGATCCTAACTGACACCAGGCAGGTCTAGTGGTCCATACAGCTGATGGGAAGAACAATATTCTTCCATGGAATTCTATGCAACCAGACTCAAGGACAGAGGATGCAAATAGAAGCCAGAGCTGCAGAGTCCGGCAGAAAGCCTCCTTGTGAAGAGTTGTCTTCCAATATCATGTGCAGGAGGAAGACACTCCTTGAAGAAAAGGGGGATGAGGGAAATGCTGGAACTGGCCTGTTCTACGCAGTGGGGTGGGGGGACACAGTCTGAGGACTGGAGCAATTCCCACAGAGTGGGAGATATCTTTGCAACGAGCTCCATCTCTTCCAGGGTCTGAACAATTTCATAAAAAGGAAATCACAGGGGATTTCCCATGAGGGGAGATGGGCTTACAGAGTGCAGAGAACAGGCTATAGGACCAGCCTTTCCTTTCAGACACCAGTTTCAGGTGGGAAAGGCTCCAGTGACAGAGCCTGACTGCTCATTATGGCCACTGTTTAAGATTCAGAATTGTCTTTTTTTTTTTTTTAATTACCCCCCTGCCTTCCCCTCTTTTTTTCCAAACTCCGGGCATCTCCTGCTTCCCCCTGTCAAGCAGCAGGGAGATCAGCCCATCGGGGCCCACGCGCAGCGAGCCCCAGAGGTCGGAGAGGCTGGCAGAAGGTGCCCGTTGCGTGGGTGAGGCGGCACGTACGCACCGCCGCGCTCTGCCTGGTGCTGCCGGTTGCACAGCAGCCTGGGAACACATGCTCGGGTCCCGCCAACTGCCCGGGCCAGCCTGCCTGACACCTGGTCCTCAGAGCCCCTCCAAAAACCGGAGGGGAGCGAGCATCTGTGATGTCAAGGAAAGTCTCAGCTGACGGGGCTGGAGTGAGGCTCCGGCAGCACACAACAAATGCTCCAAGTTCTTGGCAGGCCAAAACAGGGGCTGCTGCCTTTTTTTTTTTTTTTTTTTTTTTTTGGGGGGGGGGAAGTGGTTAGGGGAGAGAAGGTTATGATTTAAATATCTATCCTGCTGCCAACCAAAAATATCAGTGGGGTATTAAATTACTATTGACTTTGCAGGCCAGCTCTCCTCCTCCCTTGCCCCTTTAACTCAGCCTTCCCTGTGATGTCTCTCGCTCGGCCATAAGGGCTGCTATAAACGGAAAGCAAGCCTCGCTGGGCCGACACTGGAGACATTTAATTCCCCCCCTTCCCCAGCTGAACCTCCAATAGCAGGCAGGGATGGACGTTGTGCTCCCTCCAGCCCTCCCTCCCTACCAGGCCTGTTGGCTGAATACTCCTTTTGATTCAAAGTTAATAGCGTGACCTTCACAAAACCAGCTTGCTTTGCAGCAGGCCCAGCAATGGGTACTCCAGATGGTGGACAGTGCCTATACGGGGGAGTATGGATGCCCTCTGACCTTCTCATATTAACCCAGTTTTGGATACCTTTCCCTACCACGTTCTCTAAGCATTTGGCCAATGCTAGATGCATTCACTTTCTGATTGTTCCATGACTTTCAGGGGATAGAAGACTTTTAATCTCTTCCTCCTTCCCTTTGCAGACATTCAGGTTGAGGTGTCTGCTCAGCTGGCTCTTCACAGGGTGAAACAAGATGAAAAGTCCTTTGCCGCTGCCTGGTGTTGCCTTTCATGGAGCTCTCCAGCATAGCTCTTTCCAAAAGTTGCAGGGCACACAGGGGCCACCTAAGGTAGGATGTGGGCTCAGATATCACCCTTGACTGATCTTGAGCTACCGATGGGGTACTGAGATGAAGTGTCTGGCTGGGATCATGTTGTCAAGGGCTTAGCTGCAGGGAAGGAAAGGTGTTGCCTAAAGGGGTCTCTTGGCACTGGCAAACATAGGGACATGCAAAAGGTGAGGTGAAGGTATCCCCAGGAGAATGAAGTGAAGCAGGAGAGCTGTAAAAACCTGCACAGAGTAGCTCCTTTCCCTAGACCCAGGCAAGGCCAGCTGAGATCAAGAGAACCAAATCTTTTGCAACACTCAAGCTAGCTGTGGAAATCACTCTGGGCAGCACATAAATCTGTGAATAGGCCCATTTGTCTGACAGGATTTTAAAGCAAAGCTCTGTGCACTGCGTGTGTGTTACAAGGGTGGGGGACATGTTGGAGAAAGGATGGACACTGCAAAATCAGAGGGTATACACTTGTGAGATTTGTGCCAAATGAAAAAAAAAAATGTAATGAAAAGCAGTGTGACTTTGCAATGAGTCTGACTTGCTCAGTCTGTGGGCTTTGTTTGATTTTGCTTCTGATTAACACTGTCAACCACTACTATCTCTTAAACAAATGGCCAGCATGTATAAGCCTTACAGTGGGACCTCACTGGTGTGGGATTAGCAGGTTACATGGGCTGATGCAGGGACTGAAGCCCTGTTCTGGGTTCTGGACACAGCCTGTGAGCTGGTGCAGAAGTGAAGAGATTCACAGAATTCTGCAAGATAGAGTGTGTGGAGTAAATGAGGAGATACAATCTGTGCCCCTTTCAGTCCGTTTATCAGGGAGTTCCAGCTCAAAATCACCACTGTGTTGAGCCAAAACATGGGCAGATTATCATCAGGCTTTCATCACCTGGTGCTGAGCATAAGCATGAGAAATTTCAGCCTAGAGGAAAAAAAAAAAAAACACAACAACGCCAAATGGTTTCAGAAGGTTGCAGAAGCCAATGAAAAGAAGTGCTTAAAATAAAAGTCCCACCTCAACTATTAAAGCAGCCAATGTGTAAGTGCATTCTGGCAAGGAGGAGAGAAATTACATGGCCTGATGTGGTCAGTGCAGGATTCCAAAAAGGCATCCAATAAGTACACGATCAAACAGAGACTTATCCTTGTTCCAGCAGGATATTGAATCAGGGCACTGTGTACCAAAGAGCCATTGGGCTGCCTATTGATTTAAAGGACCTCTTCTGGTCAGCAGCTCTTCTGCTTACAGTCTGCAGGCACAGCAGTGAGTCAGGCTGGACGCTGGGCTGACCTCCTACAAGGAGTGTCAGTGGTGACTTTATGCCATCCTTGCAGTGACACTGGTGCTTCCCTGTCCCCATTTGCTGGCTGAAGAATGACATAGTGGTCTGAACAACACTGCTGTGAGCAGACCAAATGGACCCAGGTATGCAGGGCTGCATAGCGTAGCTCTTGCCATGCCTGTTTCTCCCACCCCAGCTTATCCTTTCATACTACACCTCCAGAACAAAAGTTCATATTTTAAAAGGCCAATTCATGACACTCCATCTCTAGGACAGCTTTGGCAAGCTTTCTACAGCCTTATTGCATGGGCAAAATACAGCAGACAGAGCAAGAACTGCACTGATTTTAAGCCACCAGCTGTTGTGTCTGCCCCTTACTCTCTGGTATTTCCTCTGACTTTCCCACAACCTCTTTCTGTTTTGTTTTCCCGTGTCTGGAAAACAGTTTCGCCTCCCTTCACCAAATCACCTTCTTCCACTTCCTTTCAATAGCTTTTTCCTTTTCTCTCTCCTTTCATCACTGTTCTCCTCTGTGGCATGATCTGCTCTTTCAGTCACGCGTGATCCTGCCTTGTCCTTTGGTATCTTCTCAATCTGCATGGAAAGCTCCTTGAGGAAAGAAGCCTGTCTTGCTTACTATTAGTCTAGTATCAAGTACACCTCTGGTATTGTATAAATAATTAACAGGCATCTGTCAAATGCAGATGAGGGCACACCTGTTTTTGAAGCCTCTAGCTACTGCTCCTTCCCTGACAGCTTTCCCATCTTCCTGTGAGGGAATCATCCTCGGATGTGCAAGGAGATGTGATAGAGCGTTAGCTGGTTGTGGTAGAGCAGTTGCCTTGGGGAGAGTATCCAAGAGGAGATTGGCTAAAAGGCTGAGTCATGGTTGCAGGGAAAGCACTGGAGTCCCCTTGCTGCCTTGCTGTGTAACTGGTCCAAGATCTTTAGCAGTTGTTCTTAAATTGCTTTGCTGCATTAGACTAAGGGAAAATGCCACCTTTGATGGGTTGCCAAGTCCTCTCTGATTTATAATAACTACTAGAATCACCAGCAAGAGTGATTTTGGAAAGTGCAGGAGCAGAAATATTTGCATATTAGGTCCTCCGTGACTTCAGCTGGCACAGATCTGGGCCTCCAGCCATAAAGGGCCATGATGCAGTTGTACTCACAGAAGGTCTCTGGCACTATGGACTACAGTGCTGTGCTCTAGGGCGGCTGAAGTGCTTGAGGGGGAGCTGGGGGAAGGCTGTGGGCTACCCCTCTCGCAGAGCTGTCACGGCCCCTGCACAGGGATACTTGCTGGCTGCGATGTGGGGACGGCAGCAGCAGGACCCCTCCAGCGCTCCCAGTCTGCCGCGGTACATGCTTCCCTCTTGCAGCCTGTTCATGCACTGAACTGCAGCGCTGCATGCTAAGGGCCAAGGCTCACCCTGTCCAGCTCCTGCTCTCTGTCTCAGAGACAAGCCGAGGCAAGCTGTGCACTCCTCCAGGATGCTACACATGAGAAGGCTAATGCCGCAAGGCTGCCTATTCACCTCAGTGCAGAACAAAAACAAACAAACAACCCCCAAATCTAAACCCCAGGAGTCTTTCCCAGGCCAGACCATGATCTCCTTACATTCCGCCTGTACATGGCTATGATTAAAGCAGCAGCTATCCTGGAGCCGACTTCAGGACCTAATAAGGAGTCATTTCCTACCACAGCAAGGCCCCTGTGCACAGACTGAGCTCATGTCTAGTGATGACTGGATAGCAGGGTGGCCCAGGACTGCCACTGATCCAGTTATATGAGGAACCTAACAGGATCAGTCTCTTCTTGCAGAACAAGGTACTTGGCCCTCAAGATTGCAGATTGCCAGATATTTCATTAGCTAATGTTTTGAAAATGGTTTGTTTCCGTTGAGCCCCTGTTACTTTCATGCTGCTGCAAGAAAAGACAATTTAGCATTGTACTGTAAAAAACAGGAGTTTTTTTACATGAACCATGAGCAGGAGACACATCCCAGAAGGCAATCTGATTTAAGAACATCCCATGATGTTTGCAAAGGACTGTGGCAAAGTATTTCTGGGCAATTGGGTCAGGACAGAGCATGTGTCATGTTGGTTGTTACTCTGGGGCCCACTACTGCAAGAGTAATCCAGACACTCAGTGTTTCCAATACATGCAAAGAAAGCTTTCCTGAGCTTCAGGCAGCTCTCAATACTGTCAGCCAAACATCTTCCCTTTGCTGATGTGTGTCTGCTCAGCAACCAAACCAAAAAGCGAAATACATTTGAGGGGAGGTGGGGTTGGGGAGAAATGTTATGAAATAAAAGACCAGAGGATCAAGAGCACTTTGGAGGCTCAAACATGCCACACACAAGCTCTGGGCCTGTGGTCAGCCGGAAAACATCAGTTTAAAATTCCACAATATCCCTGGTATTTAATCCTTCTAATGCAAATTCCCCCCACCCCAGTCCTAGATCGGCACTACTACTGCGGTGGCACAATCCGAGCCTTTAAGCCCTTTTGAAGTATGCAAGAGTCCCTGTTTCTCAGCAGGAGGGCTGGGAAGCTATGTCAACAATGCCAAAAATGTTCCTGTGATTACTGTACCTTTCTGAGCAGAAACCAATAGAGAAAGCAATTAATGCCTCCTAATCTGGCTCATAAATAAAACTTGTTCTCCATGGAAGCGTCATCTCTATAGTCCCCTAATTAGGATGGCTGTCTGTCATCTCTGGGCCTGCAGTAATGGGAGGAAGACAACCCATTTTCTCCCTTTTCCCAACAGAAGCGTTAGACATGCACTTCACTTCTGGAAGTGAAGCCATGCATCTAGATGCAGTTGCAAACAGAGTGGTTCCATTCCAAAAGCAGCCAGATACCAGAGGACCTGGGCCTTGGGGTCCTAGCCAGACCGAATGTGAAGGCACAGCTCCTGTGCTGAGCAGCTCTATTCGAAGATGCACAAAGGGTGAAGTAAGCAGATGGAGCTAGAGGGCACAGGTGTTGACATAGGATGGCAGTGAGAATGTAGTCCACTCCAAGTCAGACAGAGGGAGAGGCACAATGTGTATTGGCAGATAGGCAAGCCTTATCAACAGATGAAGTGCACGTAAAGTATTTCCACCAGCCTCCCCTGTACAAACTGTGTGGCTTCTTATCAGCTTCAGGAGCAAGACCTAACAGAGGCAGGAGTAATGCTTACAGACAAGTTCTCAGAGAGCTTCCTAATGAGTCTGCTGTGCACAGTCACTCCAGATCATGATCACACGGTGCTTTGTTCTAGGTATTCTAGGAGTCTTCCTTCGGGGACTGAGAGAGGAGCCATCCGCTCCAGGGCTGGGGGAAAGCCTCCACTTTGGAGTGAGGCCTTCCATGAGGGACTGAACTGAGTCGGAGCAGAGATGAAACGTTGTCTTCCAGCCCTGCATGAGCAAGTGTGCACATAAAAACTATTGTGTGTACAGGGAAGGAAAAAAATGTAGATGTGCGGGCTGTAAGTAGAGGACAGATGTCCCATATGGGACAGGCAGGGGGAATGCAAAAATGGTTGTGTGGTGGCTTCTGGAAGCGTGGACAGGCTGCGCATAGCTGCTAAGGGTCATGGAGGCATAGATAAAAACTTCAAGAGAAGAAAAATAAGGAGGTGATGGGATAAATCTGAGGCAGCACAAAGGATAAAGGTGGTAGAAGATGTATGAGGAGGAGACAAATGAGGAACCTCACAAGGATCTTGACCTTGCCTTTGCATGGCCTGTGTGTGTAGAAGGGAGGTTTGGGTGTTGAAAGGGATGAAAGACATGATATGGAGGCTGGAGCAGGGCCAGTTACCACCCTCATGACACAGGCAGTGAGTCCCTGTGTGAAGATTTTCAATATGTTGACAGTGATCACTGTGGGTCCAGGGTCTGGGAAGGAGGGGTTGTATCAGGAGCCAACGCAGATCTGTCACACCTCTGAGGGACAGATGGGGCAGCAGATCTGGCCATGGCGGAAGATGGAGAGAGACTCAGGAATTTTGACTTAATGCAGCTTAAAAAGACACTGAAGGGCAAACCAGACCCTGCACAGATTCCCTGGGAACCAGCCCAGCTGAGAGGGGGAACAGAGCAAAGCAGAAGAGTGACCTTGTGTGGGGGTAACACAGGTGGCACTGGTGAGAGAAGCAGCCTCTGCTCATGGCGTGCCCTTGCTGAGCATAGCTGCGCTGGGCGTTCTTGCCCCCAGGGCCTGACTCCCTTGCTCGCCCTCCCTACATGAGGCACAGCAGGGCTCAGACCCTCCCTCCCGCCGCCAGGGACTCCCACGGCCCAGGCAAGACCCCTCTGCTCCTGTTCAAGTGAAGCTACAGGGAGCATTGTATCTGACTAACTGCAGCAGTATAGAAAACATAACCCTAAGTGACTGTAGTAAAAAACACATTCTAGATCCTGCACGTGTTCCTCTGCCGCCGCGTGGGCGCAGAGACCGCCCTGAGAGGCGTGAGTCCGCGCCAGGCTTGCTCTCTCTGTGAGGAGCGAGGAATTCGGGCCTCAGGAATTTGTGATATAGCATTTTTCCCCCCTGTTGACTGTGCAGGACTGCGAGGAGGCCAGACTTGGCACTACCGTCCCCATCAGGAATTCTGTTAAGAGGAATTTGAGTTTTTATGGTCACTGATAAGATTAAACTCTTTGTTGTAGCTGGCTGAGGCTGTCTCGGCTTCAGACTGTGTAAAGTCAGTGCTCTAAGGGCAGAGTTAAGGCAGTTTGGTTGCTCTCCTTGGGAATCCCCACACTTGCAAATGTTTGGATTTCTTGTCAGCCGTAATCTTAACTCCGCATTTGCTGGTGTGTAAAAGGCCTAAACCTGTGGATAAAAGGGATAGCGCTCCCGCCAGGGTCGATGTCTCCCCCGCTTTCTCACTGAGGTTTGCTGAGACTAGAAACACTTCAGCACGGCTCCCATGTGTCAGGCCGTGGGGATACAGGCTGGGGTAGGGTTGTGGCGGCACAGCCCCTCGTCCTCCTTCGGGCACTCTCTTGAGGGCCACCCTCCTTCGGCAGGCCTTGGCCATGGCAGGAACGGCTCAGATTATCTGTACCTCATGATCGGAGCATCAGCTTAGGCTGCATGGGGAGCACTCAGGGGCTTCCGTACATAAATCTTTTGGGGCTACATGATGGTCCCTTGACCTTCCCTCCACTGCGTGCCTGTGACGTGTGCTCGTGCCCCCCAACTCCAAAGCTAGCAAAGTCCTTACTTCCTAGCAGATCTAAGCAAGATCCATAGCTCCTACCTTGCAACCTAGGCCAGAAGGCAGCCAAGGCCCAAGGACTTGCTGATGCTCCTTCCTTTTCTCTCCCAGTGCTCCGAGGCAGCTCGCAGAGGGGGAAGCCCTTCCTTCTCCAGCCCCTGGCTCCCCTGCGCAGCTGGGGGCTGCACTCCTGCCCTGGGGCCTTGCACTGAGGAGGCAGCCGGCCCGGCAGGGGCCTGCAGCTCTTGTCTGCTCTTCATACCCTGTTCTGGTGTGCCGAGGTGTTCCTGGATCCAACGTCATGGCCTGTACCTCACGATCCACCCTAACATTATACATTTCAAAAGCCGGGTGCCAGCTCCCAGGTAGGTGAGTCCAGTAAACTACATTTTCTTCTTTCCTAAGCCCAATTTTTTTTCCTCTCATCTGCTACGAAGTCTAAGTGCTAGTGCATTGCCTGGGCTCTGAGACATGCATGATTTATTGGTGATTTATTACACATTTGGTGAGGAGTATCTTCTTTAACCTCACAACCCATCTGCGGAGCAGATATTCTTTTGCTTGAAAAATTAGGAGAAGGCAGTGGTAGTATTCAGAGCTCAGATTCTGATGCACTATTCTGAGTCACACCTTGGACATGGATTGTGATCTGGTTAAGGTGGGACAGAAGGAAATGAGGAGTGCTATGTCAAGCTAACATAGTGCAGAGACTCCGCTATTTCATTGCATGGAGGCTCTGAGTGTAGAAGGACCAAATCAGATTAGCTGAAGTCCTCAATATCCTTACAGCTAGTGCCAGGCTGGAAAGGAACCCAGCTATGTCTGCAAGGTGTATGGTCTGTAAGACATGCCCACTTCCATTGCAGCACCCTGTGAAATGAGGCAGTGCAGCTGCCCTGTTCCGCAGAGACAAGAAGCCAAGGAAATCAAGCTTGGCTTTGCAGATAGAGCCCTAAGTGTCCTGCCCCAATTCTCACAGGGAGGCGGTAGCATCACATGGAGCTAATCCAGGTTTGCTCTCGTCAGAGCCAGCTGCTGTAATCCCTGGTTTTTCCCTCCTGGTTATGGTTGCTCGGATGTGTTCAAGGCACTGCAGAGACAAGTGAGAACCTGGGGGCTGAGTCCTGTCTGAGTCGCAATCAGGCAGTCCTGGCTAAGGGTGCTTTTGAGAGTTGTTAGAAGAAGATGCAATAAAAAAAAAAGGAGCAAATCCTAGCAGAACAAAATGTAAGAAGAGACCGTCCTAGGTCATAGGAACAGGAGAGATGTCAGAAGACCTTGCTCCCAGACCAGCTTCCAGCCTCCTGGGAGCCTCCTCTGGATCTAGTCCCACTTATAAAGGGGATAACCAGGACACAATTCCATAGTATTCGAATCTTATTTAATTTAAAATGGGCTTTCTTGGAACTAATGTACTACACAGTGCCACATCTGTAACCTGAGGACTGCTATCTGAGTCCATTAGATCAGGCTACAAAGCAGTCACTCCCCTGCTATGGGAGCACTCAGAGCCAAACTGACTATTTAACCATGGAGTACTCCCCTTCGGTGCTCATGCTGACGTTGAGAACAACTTTAGCTCTGAGAGATGGGGTCATACCAGTCTGTCAGACTTCAGTGATGTCATATTTCATCAGGGCTGCCACCAGCAGAGGTTCGAAAATACCAGTTTTAATTAAAAGCTGTGTGTTCTATTATGTACAACTCACATGCTGGGTATTGCTCTTTCACCTCACCGGTCTAAGTCCAAGCTCTTTAAAAATATGTCATGTGTCAGTCAGACAGAGCCTGTGGGGACTATGCCACTCACAAGACACAGCTTGGCTAAATCGAAGTAATATGTAGGAAACAGATGTAAAAGGACAGAAAGTGAGGGTAGGTGTAGTGGGGGGAGGACCTGCATGGAGACAAAAGAGAAAGAGGAGATATAGAAGTCAAGAGAGTGAAAGGATAGAGAAAAGGGGAGGTAGGCAAATATGTGGTAAATATGTGGTAAAGAAACCACCAGACAGCTTTCTCAAGTGCAGAACATTCTAGGGTGTGAATGTGCCCAGGGCTCCTCTCCTGTCTCTTGTGAGCATCAGTCTACATAGAAGATGCCCAAGGGGAAGAAAGAGCTACATAGAGATTGCTATGTAGAGAAGCAGCAGAGGTGTAAGAGGTTTATAGACTTCCCTGAAATCTCTCAGGGATTGTACAGTGGGACCTGGCCTTCTAGTCTAGACCTTCTCATGCCTGTTACAGCAATTTATGCTGGGCTTTCCAACTGTGAGAAGTTCTCAGCATTTCCTAAACATTTTGCAAACACTGCTATACATTTGGAGCCCAGGCTTCCCTGTTGCTCTCTGAAACCACACTCTTTGGTTCAAGGCTGATGCTCCATAGCTGCCTACATATAAACACAGTGTTTCCTGCCCTCTTTTCCTTGGCAGCTGTGACTCCATGGACCTGCTGTGCTCTGGTCTCTCTGGCAAATTTACACAGTAGCCCCTCAGGTGGCTGCAAGCAGGCACCTTGCAGCAGCCAGCAAAGATTTCTGGAACATGGTGAACGTCTAACTAGAGCTGAAATGCCAGTGACTGAGATGCAACAGTTTCTTTCTTGCTGTGCAGAATCCAGTCCTCCAGACACACTGACCTGCCCTCCTACGTAGCAGGAGGGATGGGAAGGCTGTGCTACAGGGATGCCTCCAAGGAGTGCTCATGGCTGCAGTGATAGGTGGCTTGCAAGCAATGTGTTTCCCAACGTGGCCAGGGACCACCACCATCTCCAGCAAGGTCAGAGTGTGATGCTCATTGTGAGATGCCCTGACTCAAGGTCACTGACTGTGGACGGGAAAATGTTGGGGTCATTCACATAACTCAGTGGTGCCCTGTAAGAGAAGCTGCTGTGACCCTGGGAAGGAGGTCTAAAAGAGGGCAGAAGAGCTCAATCTCTGCTTATCAGCTCTGCCCCTTCTGCTGCTGAGGCAGGCAGAGGGCATGCGGTGCCGCCTTATCTCCCATCACCTGTAGATGGCTCTTTCATACTCCCATACTGCTAGAGTAAAGCTGCCTCGGTTCAGGACTCCTAAAAAGCTGCCAGTGCTACAGTAGCCTCTGCAGATAAAGGAGAGGAAAATGACTCCCGCCATGACCTCCAAAAATATGTCTGGCTCACATGGAAGCAAAGAGGAAAGCTTAAATGTGGGCCTATGTCTGCCCTTTCCCCTGGCTTCCCACGCCTAGATCAAGAAGTGGCTTGGCTTTCCTGCAACAACGTCACGGGAGCGAGGCTGTTAGAAGTGACCTCACGGCTCTTGCCCTCCGGCCTGACAGGGGTACTAGGCTGCTGGGACACATGACTGTGAGACTGCGGTAACACAAGATGAGAGCTATTTGCCCCAGCTATAATAAGAACATTTCACAGGCTCCGGCCTCTTGGTTTAGTTCACCTACTGGGATCTGGTGTCAGCAGTTTTGAAAACATTCCTCTTTCCAATAGCAGTGGAAATTTGTAGGCTCCCTCTGAGAGCAAGCACCCATAGGAGCGCTGCTGAGTGCCAGAACAGGCTAAACATAGCACTACTAATTTTGGAGAGGTTGAGTGAACGGATAAGGATATAGGGACAGGGCAAGAGAGAATCAGAAAAGCTAACGCTAGGCATGAAATTAGTGGGAGGGGATTGCTGAAGGGTCACACTAACATGCTCCTCAAAGGAACAGAGGTCTTCAGCATTGGTGGCTTGCTGCTGAAACATGGTTTTCCTGCAGTGTTCCCAACACTGCTTCATGACTCAGCTTCCAAGGCTTGCAGAGTATGCCAGCCTCTGATATCAAATAACCATGCAGGACTGCGCAGTTTAGGTAAATGGACCAGGCAATGTAGTGGACTAAATGATCTTTGCCACTGAAAGCAAAGATGGATATGCATTTTGCAACTGACTGGGAAGTTTTAAGATGTTTGCACTCAACACCCACTTGTAACTGTGCTTCTGCTGGAGTTCATACAACATCCCACAGCTCTGCTGGTGGAGTGCTCCTCAACTGACGAAGTGCAAAGTCATCTGTTTTAGCTTACCCTACTGCTAAAACTTGTGCGCACTAAATGGACTAACTTTGCACTAAAACAGATGAAGGAGAGCTCACACAGAGTAACCTTCAGCCCACAGACAGTGAACAGCAGCTGGACTAGGTAATATCTTTGCTGGATCCACTAAGGACCCCAAAAGGATGTTTACCTCTGCCTGCACAAATCAGCCATTGAAATAGCCTAAATCAGCTTTCCAAGCTGAGACATATAACCAGTCTTCGGAGGCAGCAGTTTTGTCAGCTGGGCCGCAAGGAATTCAGTGCATGAGCCCTTCACAAACATGAGCTAAAGTGTGCAGGTTTCACCTCTGCTGACTAACACATTTAACTTCGGAGCTGCTATGAGTGAGGGGGCTGCTATGAGTCTGGGACTGTCAAAGACACAAGACTCTTCCCACCAAAATCAGCTTCAAATTCACAACCCTGCATCTAGCTCACTGAGCTTGCTTGTGGGACAAGAAGAACATCTCCAGCAGTATCTGGTGGGAGAGAGGTTCATAGAATCATAGAATCCTTATGGTTGGAAAAGACCTTTAAGATCATCAAGTCCAACCATAAACTCAAGACCACCAAGCCTACTAAACCATGTCCCTAAGTGCGTCGTCTACACGTCTCTTGAACGCTGCTACGCATGGTGACTCCACCACTTCTCTGGGCAGCCCATTCCACTCTTTCTGTGTAGAAATAAGCGATCTGGCTTCTGACTGCCTCAAGTGACAAATGAGTTCATGCTCTGGGCATGGTGGGAAGCAGCTTTCTGCAAATAAAAAAGGAAGCAAGAGAGGGGAAAGCCCTCTTGAGGAGCTGCCACTCTGCAAAGAATTTCCAAATGGCCTCCCACTTTCACATGGTTTGGACATTTGGTGTGAGGACGAGGTCTGCTACAAGATTAGTCGCATGCCTTAGAGACAAAAATAAGTATTGGCCTTGTCTCCATGTTCCCTTATCACTAAACCCCCCGGCTTTAGCCTGGCATTGGCCACTGAGCAGCTTGGTGTGCCAAGAGTCTGGCCTTAGATGAGAAATAATGCTTAAGAACAATATGCCCCTCTGAAATATCCCCTAAGGGTTACTTTATCCACACCTGCTTACTCTGCACCTCCTACCAGAAACACCTCTGTAGTTTGTCTGGTCACCGAATAAAGAAGGGCAATGCTATATATGAGTGACTTTCTGGCTGGTGGCACAAAAAGCACAATTTCTATTATGCTAATCTTCAGTTAGAATGCAATAGGTACTCTGTATTTGTGCAGTTGGGGATCATGTTACTTTGCAGATAATTAATGAATGTTAAAGAAGTAATGAGTAATCTGTTCTCATACACAATCTACAAGCTAACCACATAATCATATGGAGTTGTTGAACTACACCCAAACTGCATCATCCCTAGCTTCCTTCTGAGGAAAGCCCTACTTTCCTAAGAAATAGAACAGGAAAGTCCACTAAGTGAAACTAGGAAATCATGAATTGTGCACCTGATTTCCCTTGTTATGCTTTTTTCTAAATCTACTCTTCAATAATGGGGTATGGTTAAAAAGCTAGTTTAGGGCTTTTGGAAACAAAGAGCTGTCCTTTATGCAGCCAAGAGGGCAAAGCTCTAGCAATTTGGCCCTGCAATCAGCTGACAGTTCACACATTGTGATTGTCTTACTCTTCTAAAGGTTTCTCCGTGAGCATCCAGAACAGAATGTTATTTGACTCCCACTTAACTGGTGAATCCTTTCCACTGCATCTCACTCATCAGGACTACATAAGTAAAGGTTAGAAGCATCAAAGCTTTAGAGACTCCGGCCCCAGTTCAGAGTGACGACATGCATTTCCCTCGGCAGAACTGGTTGTTGACCATATGTCTGATTCCTCTCTATAAAGCTCCAGTAAAAGCTCCAGTCTCAAATGTAGCCAGACTTACTGAGCATGTTCTGCCAATGCTCTCCCCTGCCCTCCCAGAGCTGGAGAAAAGCCTGGAACTGGGATTAAGAAAGTAATCAAGGCTTTTCACAGGTAGTCTGATATAGGTAATTTATTCATGAAAAAATAATAGAAGTTTCCATTTTTCTAGCTTGAGGCAATACATGGTGTGAGCTTAATGCCTTCAGAGACAGATAAACTTCAAGAAGGAATTAGGCTGAATGTTTTTATTCACACCATTGTTTCTGTCAAAGAACCTCTCATCCAAATGGAGGATGTTGCCATCCTTCATTTTGAGGTACATAGGTTTTGCAAACTGCAATTTCAGCAAGGTTGATGCATACTAGAACACCCGCTTCTAATCCCACATCTCAGAGCTACTTCCTCTGAAGATAGACTCCTATTTTCCCTATAGCGTTTTCTTACCTGTGTCGCATTATAAATCTTTGTATTCCACAGCAACATGTAAGCGCAGGATCATTTTAGGCCATGTCTTCCCATGTATTTGATAGTAGTGGTGAAGTTCAGGTGAAGAGCAGCACCAAGCAGGTGAGTTTATCATAGTAATTCTGTTTCACAGAAGCTAGCTAAAGAAAGAACAAGCATGTTATTCAGCACTTACACACAGCTCCCTTTCTATACTCAGATGCCTGTGCTCCGGGGTGTGCAAGTGTTCACATAGGCATGCCTGACTCCCATTTTTTTGGTGTAAATGAGTTTTGGGCAAATGGGAAGGCCTGTCCCTATATGTTTGTACATGTGGCAGCAAAACTTTGCGTGTACTCATGTCTGCCAATGACCAAGAATCAACTTTGATTAAAGCTCTTCTTAACATTTGAGAGCACATTTGCCTAGATATATTAAACTGTGGTCAAACATCATCCGCATGCTTTACAATGGCCTCATTAGAAAGGAGTAAAAAATGATGAAAGTCTTGAGCTAGAGTGAGGGTGTGTCAGGCTTTTGGATCCGGGTGTGTAAACAAGGGCACAACAGATTTTGCGAGTATAAACTGCAGATCTATAAGACTAAACTCCTGTGACATATTTATGTTTCCTCATACACAAATCACATTGACTCTCACACTCCTCTATCACGCGGAGTCACCAGACTTCAAACGAAGTGGAGGAGGCAGCTGGATTCACTAAACAACATCTTGGGCACTATGAACGTGTGCCAGATAATAAGAGGAGAATCGCAATTAAAATGTCAAACTGTATCACATTTCCATAACACAGTCAGAGAGGATTTCCCTCTCTGTGCCTTTCCTTTCTTTTAACTTGTTTAGGGAGCTGAGGCTGCTCTTTCCATTCTGTGGTTTTCAACCCCTGCTAGATATACGTAGAATATTGTTCTTGCAGTATTTCCTTCCTTCATGAGATAATTTGTTGAACACTTGAGTAAAACTGTGTAACAGAAGCAGCCAAAGTTGTCTCAGAAGAAACTATTTAAAACCTCCTGCTCAGTGCAAAGTTTGCTTACAGAGGACTGCTCTTTGCTCTCCACTAATAATAGCCCTACATTGTTCTCCTATGGATCTGGCAGAAGATCTTCCAAATAAGCTATAGTCCTGCAGTCTTCCTAGGTAAATAAAGATGATTGTGTATGAAGCAACTGAGGGAAGTTTTAATATGAAATGCAGTGTTAGAGCAGATCGGTTAGATTAGATAATATACAGATTATTGAAAAGGTCCTCTTCAGCCTTACAATACTGACTCCAGACAAGCAAAAAATCTGAGACTATGCTAGATTTGTTGAAAGATTCAGATAAAAATGGAAACTAAAGGGAGATTCTGGTGTTCAGCAATGGTAGGAAGTGCTTTGGACGTAAAAAAGAATGCCTCTGTTAAGCATTTATCCCTTGTGCACCTAGAAATCATGTGGTGAATCACCAAGGATGGCTGGACGAGACTCTGAAACAGGAAGAAAAATTTCAGCACAGACCAAATATCATCTATTCAGGAAAAAAAAAAAAAAAAAAAAGAAGAAAAAAAAGTTTCCCATCCAGAATTTACTGCAAGTATATAATTAACTGAGATTTGTACTGTGTTTCAAGGTTATTTGTGCTATGAGCATTATCAAATGTTTTTTAGTGTTTGCTATTAAAGTTGACATGCAACCGGGAACTAAAATGGTCGTTGTTTCTTTAGCAGCTGGCTCCTGTCCCCTTGAAGAATATCTCAAGCTCTAAGCCAGCCCTTCCCAATCTCCATAAACATATCTCTTGCTTTTATATACTGTAATAAAGGAGGCTGCTCTCTGTTTTGCCTGGCTATGACTGCCCTGGCCTTGCACAGGCACATGCAACAGCTGGGTATGAGCTTGAGCTCTGGGATTCCTGCAGCAGCACCATCTGTGAAGGAAAGGAGGTGGAAACAGTTGCTACCGGGTGATGTCTGAAGCCACTGAAGCTGCCTCTCAGCTAGGAAACCCCAGTCAGATATCAGCCTCTGTTCCTGGGGAGACCAAGGCTTCAGGCCTGCTGAGCAGGGCTCAGATGCATCCTTCCTCCTCACAGAGCAAAACTGGAAGAGGCTCTAGACCTTTTCTGAGCAAGGGACTGTGGAAGTCCTCCTCAGGGGGCAGCTCTTCGGGCAGCAGCACCCCGTAATGCCTTCTTCTATGGTCACTCCAAAATTCTTTCCCCATCTGCCCCCAGAGGAACAAAACACCATGGAAGTAGACAGCAGGCTGAAGAAGAGCTTCCGTGCCACTTGCAGGGATACCCTGTTGCAGAGAACTTTGCAGCCTCCTGTACCCTTAGTTATTCAGCTGAAAGTGAGAGGAAGTGGTTAAAATGAATGCAAGTTGCTGTGCTCTTTCATGCTAGCTGCTTTCATTCTAGTGTTGCAATGAAATTACTTGAAAGAGTAATAGGCTCTGCATAAAATAACCTTTAAGCGAGCAACCCTACTCCATTCCTACCATTACTTTCACTAGTTTCTTTTCCATCTTCCCAGGACACACTATGCCTCCGTCCTTCCTCGCTATTTCTTTTCATTTTCTGTTTCTCAGTAAAGCAATTCAGGATCACTCATAATGTTTTCTGTGGGACTTCTCCACTGAGTTTAGCCATCAGTTTACAGACAAATTTTTTTACTAGTTCTGTTTCTTTGGCAAGGGCTAGTTCTTATTGCCAGACAGTGAACCATTTACATGGCAGATGTATCTGCAGCCTGACACAGGCCTGTTTTTCTTCCCCTCTACCCTCACAAGCCATGAGGTTCACGGCTGCTCCACTCGAAACTAAGCCTTCCTTCTTTCACACATGGGTCACATTGCAATCTGCTCTCTGTTTTTTTATGGTAGCTGCATCTGCATGCAGCAGTCTGGGCCACGACATCTATTGCGTTGTATCCACAGTTCTCATCAGTCCTCTCCAATCCCTCGCATAACTGCTGACACAAAAACACTGGGTTGTGAGTTGGCTGGTTTGGGCCCAGGAGCAACACAGAGATTTGTGTCACTCTCCTCTCATGAGAAGTTCCTGTAAAATTTAACAGGAAAAAACATAGCCTTGCCTATGCCCCACAACTGGCTGGGCGGGTGGTGTGTGCCAGCCCTGCTGCCTCTTTTGCTCATCTTCGTCACTTTAAAGTCACCTTGTGTTCCAGCCATCTGTTATCTGTGTCCACCTTTTATTTGCCTCCACTAAAGTACTGTGATTGGCACTGCTTTGAGACAAATTTTCTTCTTTCGTCCTTCTGTTCAGGCTGAGTATGAGGAAGGGAAAAGCACAGCCCCAGGCAGCCCAGATCCAAGTACCAGTGCCCCCTTCCCTCTGAGTTTATTTCCACAAAATGTTTTCACTACATCAGTGACAGAGTGATTGCAGAATAGAATCCCTGCTTGTCCTTGATTATGAACATAGGGAATAGTTTCTGTGGATGCCTGTAGGCCTCACTGATATTGAAATCTGCAGGTCTCTTCCAGAAGGGTCTGAAGAAAGAGATGTTAAGTACAATGTGCTCTGTACCAGCACCTGTGGAGCTCTTAGTGTAACAGAGTGCAAACATGTCAGAAGGTACTGCGCCAGTACTCTCCACGGGCTCTTTGCAGAAGGTTAGGAAGAGGAAAGGGTAGGGCTCTATTTCTGGATTTTATTTACTACCTCACCTTTTGCGGCATCCTATGCTCTGTCCCTGCCCTCAGAACAAACAGGCAATTTCTGTTGCACATGCTTTTGGCTGCTGGACACTGCGCCCCACGTGCTCATGCCTTCCTGATGATAAAGAAGGAGCCACCATCGCAGGAAAGCTCAAGCCTTCACCACTGAGTAAGTCTTGATCCCAGGGATGGAGTTCCCTCAATTTAGTCATAATATTTCATCTTGGAACCCAAAATGATACATATACAGTGGCCACTGTGGCTTTTTTATCATTTTGTTAGTACATCAGGCAGGGATAAAGGACCACAAATCCTGGCTTATCTTAACTATACAGCACATGGTTGGTCCCTCAGAACCACCACATCTGAGGCAGGTACAGTAGCTGAATCAGCCATTTTAACTTGTGATATAGGCAGGCAATTTGGGTTTTGAGATTTTTTTTTTTTTTAAATCGATCTTGTGTGGAAGTTGCATCTTTTTTCTAAAAAAAAGAAAAGTAGAGAGAAGCTGAAGTTGGTGGGCACTGTTTACCTGCATTTCCCTTTGGCTTTGCCCAGGTTTCTGTTCTGACAGGACACTCACCTCTTACTCCTCACACTTCAGAAGCCCCTGGCTTCCTCTGGGCAAATTGAGAGCGTAATACAATCCTTGATCTGACAGTCCAAGCTGCTGTTGTGAAGGCAGAGAGCTGAGGCATGCTAATTTCCATGGGACTCTGCTCCAAGTTGTCCTTTTGAAGCTAGGACCGAGGAGCTTCTTTTCCAAGTCACACACAGTCTGTGACAGAGGTGGCCACTCTACTTCAACCTCCTGGGCCCCAGTGTGGCTTTACTCCTATCCTGAATATATTTAGACCGGTGAAGACACTGCAGTCCTTGCTGGTTTGCAGATGGAGCACCAAGTTTGACTGTGAGCACAAAGTTCAAGGTCACCCAAGAAGCCCAAAGCAGAGGAGGGAAGGCTTCCAGAGTGCTAGGTTAGCACCACTGCCACTGTATGAGTGAAATACTCCCCACCATCTGCTCTGCCTTCCTTAGAAACAGGGAAGTAACTCCCGATCCCTCTCTGTCTGCCAGGCACCGATTTGTTTTTTCCTCTCATTTCTCATGGAGTCGATATAGAAAAAGTCTGCACTGAGCCTTTCCTGGAAGGTGTGCCGGTGTCCTGGGAGACCTCAAAATAGTTCTAGAAAGGGCCTGTACTTGCTCATTTGGCCTCTGTGGCTCCGAGAGAGAGGACCAGGGCCTTTTTCCACAGGTGGAAGTCCCAGGCTGTTCCTGGTCATCATTCCTGTAGGACAAGGCTGCCTTGTGTCTCAGTGATGAGACCCAAAGCAGACAATTCTGCAGCCCTGACACGGGGCTTCCCCTTCAAAAGGCCTTACCATCAGCCACAGCAACTTGCAGTGTCAGCACAAACTAGCAAATAAACATGCTGTACTGATGCCTGCCAGGGGACTGGTGAACACTCTAGCGTCGGTGCCTGCCCCACCAGAGCCCTATGGCCAGATACTGGGCAATCAGCAGTCACATCTCTGTAGCTACTGTGAACTCACAACGTCTTAGCTGCACACCTCTCAGGAGAGGTTTAGGCCAGGATAGTCCAAATCTGAATGGACCGTCTGGATGCACCTAAACTCCAGCCCCAAGATCTCTGCCCTAGAGTTCCGTAAAGTTGCTCAAAATGCCTCCTTTTAGGAAAGAAGAAAGAGAAAGAACTAGAAAGAAAGAATATCCCTCTTGTTTACTTCATTCTTCTGCAGGTAACCTTGTGATTCTGTGCTATTTTGGTGTTGACATTCTTGGGAGCTTACTGTAATGAGAAGCAAACACCACAAACTAAAATAACAGCATGAACCTAAGCGCACTTTCTGGATTCCCACCTAGAGATTGACTCATCTCTAAGGGCTGCTGGGTCTGTAATTCAATGTGACCTGTGTGGAATTAGCGAGGTGCTTGTGCAGAAGGGAAGGACAAGTGGGGGGAACAGTCCAGAAGACTGATTCCCACATACCGTTTCCTTTGGCTTCGTTTCTCTTAGCCTGATGCTAAGTTGGTTACAAAATAAGGCTCCAAAATCACGCACATTCTCCACAGTTTGAGAATCTTTCATACTCCAACGCCCTGTGCATTGTGTTGTCTTTAACCACACGCTGTAGCAACTGCTTCGGTTACGTGGCGAGTGTCTTGTAGTGGCAGGGTATGAACACACTGAGTGTTGTGCAGATGCAAAGCAAGCACGCAGAAGATCAGCAGGCAAGTGAACATGTGATACACGTATAATCCGATAGGCCCAGGAGACTTGGTGTTGTTCTGGATTTGAAGAGCAGTTGTCTCTTTCTCCAGTCTCCCCATGGCAGGTCTACAAGGTAAGACACTTCAGTAGGGTCACACAGTTGGATCGCTAGACCCAGTATATGATGAAAACCTGTCTGCAGTCCCGCAGCCCGAATTGCGCTGATGTCTGGATGTTGCTTTGGAAGACGGCAGTCACCACACAAGGTTCCTCTTATAAAAATAGCCTGTTTGATTTTTCTAAGTTCTGTCTCAGTTTTATGGAAAGGAAGTATTTTCCCCTTGTGAAACTTCATGACATTGGACCGAGTACAAAACAGAGGCAGATTTTCTCTTTAATGGCCGTCCTGGAAAATGCTGTGCAGTGCTCAGCCTATCCCCCCGCAGATCCTCCTGCGATCCAGTTATATAATGCAACCTGAGCTGCGAAAGGACTCTGCCTGAATTCACCTGATTAAATTATCAGCCTCATGTCCTGGCAAACATTTCACAAGGCTGCCTTGCAAGCGAGCTAAATCTAACGCAAGGTTTCAGGTGTCAGAGCAACAGGAAGGAGTATCCCGGTTTGGAGAGGTTGCTTCGAAACCGGAAGTGCTCTAAGCCCATGGGAGCGTGAAAGCCGCACACGGCTGCGGCCCGCTGGGAAAGGGCACCCCAGCCCGCCTGATGTAATGCCAGCTGTCCCCCAGGGTCACAAGGCCCTCATTTCCTGAAAAGGGAGCTCTGGCATATTAAAGACACCGGGAGCAAGGTCGAGGCGCGGAGAAGGAGCCGGTGGCTGAGGAGGTGTAGCAGAGGTGCGCAAAGGGCTGCCGGGCGCGCGGTGCCTCCGTGCAGAGCACGTCCCTGTGTAGCCTTGGCAAGCGCGCGCTGCTGGCTGCAGGCTGCGCCACGGCCCGCCGTGCTCCGCGCAGGCTGCGTCCTCGCTGGCGCTCTGCTCCGCAGGGGCCGCGGTGTGCCAGGCAGCACAACGGCCCTTTTCTCTCTCCGGGATGCCCTGGCACAGCAGCAGGGGCGCATGGCTGTGTGGAGGGAGGACTGTGCATTCAGGTCATGCTTTCTGCTGGGGCTGCATTCGCCAGAGTGCACTGGGCGTAGGAAAATAGCTCACATTAGAAATTGGCCTTGTGGACGTGCAGAGCCCCTGGTAAGCTCTGTCCTACGTCTGCATAACCTTTGGGAAGAGGGCTCTTGACACACGGTGCCTGGCACACTCTGGCTTCTGTCACACACCAACGCAAAGTTAACCTGGGGAACTTCTTGACTTGAAATACAGAGCCACTTCCTCACTGACCTCTGTCTCCAGCACCCTGCAGATACAGCCCCATGTGTCACCACTGCTGCTTACGATACCTCATAACTGCTTTGCAGAAGCTCCAGCCAAATGCACGGGAGGGGAGCACTCTTGCTGGCCTTCATGCCAGGGAAAGTGTCCCAAGGAAAGGAGTTCCTCAACTCAAGGACTCTCTCTGAGAAGTCTGCCCTGGATCTGTCCAAGGCCTTGGACCTGGCCAAGAGGAACCAAACGCAATTGCCCAGCTGCCCCTGTACCTGGCAGTGCTGGTGGATGCACTAGAGTAGCCATAATCCTGCAGATTAGAAATCAGGGGGAAAAGGTTAACACAATTTGCAAGAATCACAGCAACTTCTGTGTACCAGTGAGGATGGATCCATGTCTTCAAGGTTCATCTAATGCAAAATAACCTATAGAAAGAAGCAGTATAATATAATTTATGCTAATCTCCTACAGGTGTGCAAGGGCTGCAGTGTCAATGGATGTATCCTGAAGGTAGGAAATACCTTATCTGACTAAGAGATACCTCGAGGTTGGCCTATAATCTGTTTTTTATTCATTTCACTTTCTGTAAATGTACTCAGTGGGGACAAACTTGCTGTTTTGCAAAAGGTTTTCCAGCTCATAAGCAACCCAAAGACTGGGTATTCAAGACAATCAGTGTTACAAGCACTGCTTATGCTACATCCTGGTGCGTTGCCAGGATCCCACACAGATCAACCTGACCCAGCCGGAGAAATCATTGAGAAATAAGAGAGAGAGGGAGAAAAGGAGAGAAAGAAAAAGAGAGAAAAGAAATCCCCAAATCCCCAGAAACACAATGTTAAACCCTCCCACCTGATCTGTAAAGGAAAAGCAAGCCCAGACCAAATATAAACCAAGGCTGCACAGCCAAAACAATCAGACTGCAGAAGGTCAGACAATCTGCAACGTGCATATCATCGCAGGGCAGACGTGCCTGCAGCCAGCTCATGGCAGGGAGGAGGAGTGGTGTCTCCCTGCACGGACACGCTGGAGGTCCTCTTGGAAATCACAGGATTTACTAGCCTGGAAGAAGGCAGTTGTCTATCTAGCCATACGCTGGCATCCCCATGCCTGACAGTGACCATCCCAGATGTGCCCATTCCTCCCCTGCCCGTCAGTGCCATTTGCAAGACCAGCACCAGGAGTAAAGGAAAGGCTTCTTTCTGGATCCCAACAGTTTTTTGTCTGAAGCAGGAGGACTCAAGTGCTAGAGAACTGTAAAGTTTGTGTCCAGTTCTTACTCACATAACATGTCTGATCCCTTTTAATCTTACTAAGCTAATAGTAAATCCTGCTGTAGCAAATGCCCCAGCAATACCAAAAGAATTTTCTTCTACTCTTGCAGAAAGTGTTGTTGGTCACTTTGTTTTTCTCATAACTGTTAGTACAAAGGTATCCCTTTACCACACTGGCAGGAGGGAAAACCAACATACGTGTGAGGGAGCAATTTGGTTCTCTTAGGATGGCTGGACTTGCAATATGTTCTTACCTGTTAAAATGGGATTGTTTCTTGTGGTATTGGTTGGGTCTGAAGGCTTTAATGCCTTCTATAAGTTGCCTGGGTAGTAGTCTCGAAAGTTTAGCAGTCACTACAAGTCTCAGCTTAAGTTCAGTCTCTGGTAGGAGTGTCTTCTCAATGGTGTGGCTCCAAGCCACTAGTCAATAAATAGAGACCACCCTCACCTGATGGTCTCCCTGGGAATCCCATGACGTTCCTCACATGTGCCAAGGGGTATAGTTATTTCAGCCTGGTTGGTGACACTCTCTATCAAATGCTCTTCAAGTTATAAGGAGTATCCCTTTCTGTAATCCCACTCCAAGGCAAAATGCCTGCATCTGTGGAGGTTAATGGCTCCTGAATGCCATTGCAGAGTGGCCAGGCCACTGACACTGTCACCTTCTCATGCTCCATTCTCAGGGAATTGTCTATACGACAATTCTTGTCACTGCCTGTCTTTTGGCACACGGGCATTGCAACAGTCAGAAATTGCACTCTCTTCAGGAACGATTTTATCTTTCTTATGTTTTGAGATTCCTGTGCCATCCTGAAAGACTTCAGCTGTTCCTCTAAAAGGGAGGATTAAAGCTGAAGTTCACAATTTGAACTCCATTCCTTGCCAATCCAAGTGAATCTCTCTCAGCTGTTCTTTACCAGATAATGCATAGCACTTTTAATTCAGAACAGAGAAATTTAGCCTATGGTGTTTACAGTCATATGTTATCCTTACCATGACAACATAGAAGGGAGCATTCCTCATAAAGTGATAACCCCAGCATATCTTTGCAGAAACACTGAAGTTTTCCAACTTGTGTTCCTGGACGAATTCCTGGCCAGCACTTGTGTACTTGCTCTGTACCACAGTAAAAACATAAGGGACCAAATAATCACAGTTGAATTTCAAAAAAATCATCTCTCAAGTCCAAGATACACAGTTTATGTGCTTCCTGTCTTGGCAGGGGTCTGATGGCTGCCCAAGAGCAAGCAGGCAGTTAGGCAGTTCATTAAGGAATTTTGTAGCTTCTCAAAGGGAATATTACGCAGTTATCATACAGAACCCAGACAGAAGCATCTGTCCTCCTACAAATCACTTTGTCTCCTGCATTCACATAGGTCCTGATACAAGATGAATTTTTGTCTTCTTACACCATGATTGCAAAATTCCGATTACAGATGCTTATGAGAAACTTCATGATGGGTCTGTACCCACCGGCTGCTTGAATCCATCATCATATAGATCATACAGCTCTTAAAGCTACTGAAACAGTTTCTGCTGACATGTGGCTGTGTGCAGACCCTGGTTTTGTATGTGCAACCTTGGAGGCTGTGTTGGCATGGGATAGAAAATTCAGAAATATCTTGGGGTGTCAGTGTGATGAACTGCAGAAAGTACACTGACAAGCCTGATACCTGCATTTATAATTAAATAAAAGCTTATAATTAAGTATTGTTGACTTACACAATATTTCATAGTTTACTGGTTGCTGTAGGTGCTGAAACCAGGCACATGTTCAAGAATCACCTCTATATTTAAAGGTAGACAGAAGTGAAAGGGAGAAGGCTGTTCTGGTTCCTATGGGAGATGATGAATTCTGAAACTGAAGGATGAATAGTTCTTTTGGGTTGGGGGGAGGTTCATATCTTGTTGTTTTAAAGACAAATTTTCTATAAAGAAAGTGTTCAAAAATCACAGTGTTGATATTTCTGAGCAGCTTACAACCAGTGAATTACAATAGTCCAACTCAGACTGGAAATGAAATATGACCTCAGGCATACCCCAGGTGATAATCCAAGGGCAAATGAATAGAAGTAAAGTACAATAGTTGATTAAAAATGAGTTTAGCCACATTGTTCAATGTGTAGCTAAGCGGGCCTTGCACTTGGTTTAGGAATCTAGTTACTAGAATAACAATAGTATGAAACAAGGGAAAATAGGAGTGCCATAGTGTAGAAAAAGGGTGTAAGTAGTTGCACTTCACAAGCAGCAGCACCTAAGCCAACGGGAACTCTTCCAGAGGGATGGCTTAACTCCATACCATTACTTTATGCTTTGCAAATATTTGCTTTTGAAAACGACAGAATTTGTGGGTACTTGAAATTTGCTCTGACAGTTGCTACCAGTAGCTTTCCATAGCAAAACAAAATGGGGAAATGTGATTTCCTGAGGAAATTTCCATGGAAATATTGCAGGTAAATTCTGAATAGTTTATTAAATAATTACCTTTTGCACCATTAAAAATGTCTTGCTTCTGTGAAACTCATTTTCCACTTGGGCAAACTGACTTCCTTTCTCATAATAAACAATGACAAAGGTAAAAACAAACAAACAAACAAACAAACATAAACACAGAAGGTGCTATCTTATGAAAATAAAGCCCAAAATACAATTGTACTCATTCATCCCCCATGGAGGACAGCAGTGAGAAGGGGCTTCTTTCCCTTCCATCAACCACACACAGACCATTGCAGTTGGAGGGATAAACCCATTAAGAAAAGAGAGCTGTGATATGTACATTTTCCTTTACTTGAAAGCATAAACAGGAAACTTGGACACTGATAGTTTTTGCCAATTGTAAAGTGCAAAGAACTTTTCAGGAGCTTTGCAACTGGCAGCTGTGACTGAAACATTCAAAATGACATTTGGAGATCGTTAGAGTAACAGCAAGAAGAAAGACTGTAATGAATGATGATCTAACTAATGGGATTCATGCACTGAATAAATGAAAGAACAAATAGGCCCAGAACAAAACCGTGTGTGTCTGTCACATATTACAGCTGAAAAAGTTGATTCAGTCCTAATCCTAGTAATCACGCTAAGGTCAGGGAGAAATCTGCAGCCTTTTGCAAGGTATTAAGCTGACAGATCTGAAGAGGAGATGTGGGCAGTCAGGGCTGTTTTGCAAATCTTCACATCACTTGGCCTCACAAAGGCAATGTCCTAGGTTTTCTGCCTTTGTGGTACAGTTGCCTCTCACTAGAGGATATACTTTCTGGAGGAAACTGTGGAAGATTCACTCCCGAACAGGGTCTGCTTTGCCCTTTCTAAAACCTTAAATCCCCCCAGCCCTAATTCTCTCCACTCGGCATGGGGATCTCCTCTCCCTATTGGCTTTACACAAAACCTGTGATGATAGGGAAAATAGTGTCAGTCTAGAAGCTACAGGATTGGGGATGATCTTGTCAACCTCACTTTCCCTCTTTTTGTATAGCTCTGGCCTAAGGGATAATACTGGAGCAGAGCATAATGATGGGCCATGGCAGTGATGGAAACCATGGTAGTGCTGCCTTTCTGTCCATGCACATTGTTATTACCAGCCTCTTATGGTTTTCACCCAATTGCTTTGTTTCCCCTGCCATACAGCTCTGTAAAGACACAGGATCACAGAGTCATAAGACAGTTGGGATTGGCAGGGACATCTGGAGATCATCTAGTCTATCCCTCCTGTTCAAGCACAATCACCTAGATCAGGTTACTCAGGACTTTGAATACTTCCAAGAATGGAAATTCCACAACCTCTCTTTGACAAATCCAAGACTTTTCAGGTCTAGACTAGCACACCTTGTTACTGATAATCACTGAACAAGCTGCTATGATGTGAAGCAGCGGTGCTACAGCAAAAGAAGACCATGAAGCCACTTAGACACATGTGCTAGGACCCCTGTCTCTACAAGATGTGATAAGAGTGAAATTATTATCACACAAAATGAGAGATCTGCCCAAGGATGGCTTGTCTGGGAGAAAGCCTGGTGCTTCCAAAGGGTTAGTACCCTCAGGGTCACAGCAGCGGATGCTGACGTAAGGCTGCAACCTTGGCAGGGTTGGAGAGGGGGAGAGCATGGTTTCCATTTTGTGGAATAAATAATTCCCAAGGCTTCCCTGATAAGAGGGGCTGCATCAATAGAGAACTTTATTCAGAAGGTTAATGAATTGATTGGATCATTCCTGAGATCATCTATTAAGTTGGTGATTACTCATGAAAGGGAGTTTCCTGAGCATACGCTGCACATCAGTGAATCAAATATACTAAGAAAAAAAGACACATGCCTGGAAAAAAAAGAAGTCTCAAGCAAAGCCTGACACTAAACAGCTGGACAGAAGCATGTAATAATGGAAAGCAAGCTGTGAATGCATTACCAAAATACAACAGAAGAAGAGATTTAGGGAGAAAAGGGGTACATGTGTCAAAGACTTAAGAACTACCACCTAATTCCTTCCCAAAATAGACCATAAACATTCCCTGGGACCTTTCATGGCGTCATGACAGCAAAGTGGTCAGAGTCTTCTGAGCCTTTTTTTTTTTTTAAATACACCAGGAGGATGGGAGCTCAGTACCAGCCTGCAGGTAGAATGCCTCCTGTTGGACCACTGCATCATACATCCCGCCACAGTGGATTTTCCCATTTTCCCCTAGGGATCCCCTTGCCAGACTCTCACGGAGCTGAACTTGTGAGTGCTGTGGAGAAGCATCTGCAGATGCAGTGCTCTGCAGATAGCGGCCACCATTGCTCACAGGCTCTTCTCAGTTCCCAGGTGCAAGCCTTGCAAAACCTCCCATCATGCTTGGCACTAATTGGTAGCCTTGTTAGGAAGCTTATCAAAAAACTAGAGAGCTGGACAGGGTCATAATGGCTGAATTATCTCCTTGTTCCTGGAAGTGACCCTGCTGATTCGAGGTTGAGGCAAATTGACAGATCACTGTAGTGGAAGTCGAGGCTGCCCCTCCTCATGCTGTAGTACTTTTGGAGATAAAGAGGACTTAAGTCTCCAGGGATGTCTACTTAACACAACGTACTGTCAGGACACCTTTACAGTAGCAAAACCAATAACCATTAAACCCTGTCTGTGTAAAGAACCATCTTCATGGGGACTCACTAGCAGGGGTTCATAGTTGTCTCTACAGCTGAGTGGTGCCTTAAAAAACAGAACTACCATAGTCAAAAGTTTGCCCACAGCATTCAAGGACAGGACTGAAGGGAAATGTTGACTGTGCAGATGCATTTCCTACAGATATATGTAAGTCCCCAACAACACCAGGCTTCGGACATATCTTGAATGGTACGCTAAGCCCACTCTGGCCAAAGGATGCAGTTCCCTTCTGTGCTTTGATTGCAAGGTGGGAAGCAGCAGGACAATTGCCTGCTGCTGTGATGAGTTCTAAGGAAGCAGATTGCCTGTTGGTAGATGAGTATGGTTTTACTGTAGATATTTACTGTCTCTATTATCATTAAAATGTACAAAAAGGTTAAAACAGTGGCTTTCCTGAACTGCACAAGGATCTGGGAAGTTAGCTAGTATATGTTCACATCTGTCTTTTATTTTGTCTTAGGCATAGTTTCTGCTGCTCTCCCATGGAAGAGGCAAACACTCTTTCAGTGCCATACACTTGGGAACTTCAGGAGCACTCCTTAAGGCAAACGGGTAGATGATTCAGTGTGCCCAGTCCTCATTTCTCAGCTGCTGTGACTGTCCGTCCTATACTTTGGCGGCGCTGATGATGGACGTTACAGCTGGATCGAATACAGCCAAATCTCTGTTCATGAGCACTGCATTTAAACCTGAACTGCTGCTATATTTGCTCATGTTTAGACCCCTTATGTGTAGTTAGAGTAGGCATTTGTTCCTAAGTTGCAAGGTTCAACTCTCCTTATGACTAATGAGATCCATGCTCCTGTTCAACACCAAACCTAAACTGGGATGTGGATTCATTCACGTCCTCCTCCTCTGACGCTCAAACTGAAAACCCCATTGCCTGATGTGAAAGCTTCATTGTCTGGGGCATTTATAAAACAGAATGGGCATGGAGAATCCATCCGATGGTATTCTGGTCAGCAGCGGCACATCTGACAAAACCCCTCGGCAGTGTCAGCTGGGGCTAGATAAAAGCACCTGGTAAGCTCATCAGCCATAGGGTTGTAAGGTCAAGGAGGAGATAATCCCTCTGAGCCTTGTCAATGGAACAAGCTTATTTCCAAGCTCTCCCATTCAGTTGTGGGGTCAGAGCTCCACCAGCACCGGAGAGTAAAAGTATTCCCACTCATCCTCACTGCCTTGTGTCTCTTAATGCCAGCTTTGACTCAGCCTCTAGGAGAACCCATCAAAAGAAGCCATGTCCCACTCACCTCAGTTTTACCACCTCCACAGGAGATTTCACAAGAGTGTGTGCCATGTGAAAGTTGGAATATCAACAACTCCCTTTAGATTCGGGCAGAACAGCATGTTCTACAGCATCTTCCTGCCTTCAGGGCCAGTCTTCCTCTGAGGGCGGGCCTGAGATTTGCCAGCTTGTGAAATATAATCAGGACGTTTCTATGCTGTCCCTGTCATGCAGCCTTGAGTTCAGGGACGCCTTGAATTCTGAGCTTGATTTGCCTTGCTTTGATGTCCCTCACTGGGGGCGTTGATGAGAGCAGTGAAAGTAATTTTACCTGCCCTTTGGTTTAGAGTGCTAATTCTTCTTAGACAGTTTAGTGCATTGCTTTCTCAGGCCTTCCTCGTCCTCTGCAAAGTGAAACCCTACCCAGAAAGGTAAGAATGGCTCCTGGTTGCATGGATTACATCTACTGGCCAAAAGATAAAATAAAAAGCTTGGGCTGGTGTATTCCATCAGCTTCACAGAGGGGTTCTGTGTCTTTTGCATGCCTTATCAAAAGAAATGAGGAGGGAAACTTAATCAGCTACACTCAGAGGTGGATTTTGAGGAATCTTATGTTACTGCAGTGGAGAAGATAATGGAGGTAGCACTGGGGTTTCTGTTGTTGCTCAGCAAAGCAAGAGGAAAAATGTCCTTCTCTTCCCAATCCATTCCAGATTCTTTCCATCTCTGCAGCTGTGCTGACTATGAGATCAGTCAGTTCCCTTGAATTCTGCAACAATGCCTTTCTCCAAAAGGCTACATATTATTTACTCTAACTTACCCGAAATTCTGCTTTGTGCAGATGTAAGCAACAGTCTTTCTTGCTAAACCTGGTTGTGCTGTTTTGGGGCTTTCTTGCCCTGTTTCTCATTCGGAATCAGGTAGACATGGGAGGGGATGTGTCTCGTTTCATCTCTGGAGCTACATGAAGAAATTTTGTTTTAGTTTGGCAGCCTCATTGGAAATTAATTTAGATTCAGTGAAAAACAAATGTAAATTTTTGGGGCTTTAACTCACAGGGGGAGGGGGGAATCAGTCTTATTGTTTTCAATTGACACAAAATGTTCCATGTTATCCAAAATGAAATACTTAGCTATAGACACATGCAAATGACACAAAACAAAAGCAAAGAAGGGCTGGTTATGCAACTGCAGGAGGAAGGAGCCATTATTGTCATGTAAGCCTTTTATCTTCTATGAAGAGGGCACTGAGGGAAGCCCAGCTCCAAAGAGCCTGGTGCAAGGCTTGTTGAGATTCAAGCTCTGCCTGAAATCAGGCTGCTAGCTTGGACTCCGACATCCCCTTGCCCAGGAGGGAGTCCTGCCTTCTAAGGACTTCTGAGCTAAGTTGCCCTTCACCTTTTCCTGATGAAGCCATTCTCATTTAAATCATAGATGATGCAGCAAGCATCCCTCCCTAGCCTCCTCGATGAGGGAACTGACCTAGTAGCACCTGCGCACACCTTGCTCCAGGGACGACCTGCTTTATGTCAGGAGGAACCCAAGACGAGAGGCGAGATGGAGAGCTACTCTTACATCTTGAGGTGGTTCTCTGTGCCCTGCTGCCTACAGCCGTGTTCCAAATGGCAGACGAGGCAGATCTGAATCTTCCCATGCTAGGCTGAGCATTTAATCTGGGTATCCTACTCTCGGAGGCTAGAGGTAATGATACAATTGGGATAGTACTACCTCTTCTTGCTGATTTCTGAAGCTAAACCCTTTTTTTTTTTTTTTTTTTTTTTTTTTTTTTTCCCCAGCAAACATCATTCAGGAAATGCAGAACTAATGTGTGAATAGCTCAGGACAACTAAAACCAGATTTCCAGAAAGTGGATTATTCTCTCAAAAAATAATAATTGTTCAGGTCTATTCATGAACACACACTAGCAGAATTAGTTCCATATATCTGGAGAGGAATCATTGCAATCTCTCTCTTTCAAAACAGAGCAATGGTTGGCTATAAAAACTGACCAGAAAAATAGAATGAGATGCAATTGGAAGTTCTTACACTATAATGAAGAAAAAACAGTTATATTGGTGCTAGTATTAGTGATATTAGCTAAAATGCAACTTGATTAATCAAGCTTCTTCCTGAATCCATTTTATTTGTCAATTGTTTTGCTTATGCAAAGAGGATGTGCTGGGTATTGTAGGACTGTCTTCACTTGAGTTATGTGGCTATGGGAATTCACTCAGTATGTACTGTGGGAACCATGATGTGCTCCATGGGGCAAAGCGTGGGACACATGTTTGGCAAACGAAAGGCTCCGTCCTCAAATTGCTCACAAACTAAGTTAGAAACAACTGCAGCAGGTGGCTGAGGGACAAACAGCCAGTTCATGATGGGGTACAAGGCAGCAGCTAAACACAGGGACCTCAGAGGGCCTGCTGTGTGGATGGCTTGGGTGTATCTGGATGGTATTGCTACTGCACACCACACAAATCACTCTGCTCCTAAGAGAAATGAGTAGTACAAACAGAATGTTTATCCAGAGAGACATAAAAATGCAGAAGACATGAAGAGAAGAAGAACTTTGCTATAAGGAAAAAATATTGCCAGACCAACCAGACTTTGGATGAGAGCATGAGGAGAAGTACACAGTAATACCAGGTGAGGCCAACTAGCCCTCCTGTTTCCCTTTCCGGTGATGTCAGATCAAGGGACACTCATTATTAGGACAAGACAGAGTCTAAAGGTTAAATATAACACTTTTTTTCTCTTACTCGTAGAGGGATCTACACTGAAGAATGTTATGGATGCAAACAATTTAGATAGAAAGAATAGTTAGTCATGGAATTAAATTCATCCTTGGTGTACTTCAGGGAATCAACTGTATCTTAATAAGGCATGAATAATAACATGTGCAGTTACAATACATAACACTAGCAATGCATGTGTCTTCAAAGCCCAGGCTAGCCAGAATGAAATCACAAGGGCTATCAATCCCAGCTGCAGGGCATGAGATAATCCACCATGAAAGGGGCAGGGTAAATTATCCCTGCTGGTGTGGTATTTAGGTGAATTAGGAAGGGTTTTGCACCTTCCCTTCAAACATCCAGTATAGTTAGCTGCAGATGAGCTATCAGATCATGTGAACAATCATTTTTTCTTAATGCAACAGAGCTTTTTGCTTCTAGTTCTCCAATAAGCTGATCCTGGGAACTTCACACACAGCCTGTCACAAATTGTTTTCTGATGCCATTTTCAGCAGAAGGGTGATGTGTTTGGCTGCTTTCTTTTGGGGTCTGTTGGTCAGGATGGATTCATTAGAACGCTGCTGTCAAAGAAGGGGATTCTTCAGAGCATTGACCTCCGAAGTATTGTTTCTTCTGATTAAAAAATTGTTAGCAGCCAAACAAAACACTGCAAAACAAAACAGAACTTGTGTGTTGTTACTCTCTCTCTCACTTAGAGAGACTGATCTTGTTTGGACAAGAACCTAAAACAAGGGCTAGCAGAGGACAAAGCAGAGAGAACAAAAAGCCTTCTCCTCTGGTTAGCTCATATAAAAGTCACCTGACCCTTCATGAGTCCTCTCTGTGCAAAATTTCCATTTTAGGTTCTCGACTAGGGGCATTACTCTCAAAAGCATGATTTCCTCTGATGATTTCCTCTGTTTAGTCTGAGTGTTGATCAGTGCATTAGAGATGCCCTTCATTGAATGAAAAGTAGTCTTTCGGATGGAAGGTCAATCCTCTGACCTGGCTGTCTGCAACTTGGAGAGTATCTTCTTTCCTTTGGGCTTTCCCTCCTTGCTTGGCATTTCATTTCCATTACCCAAATCACTGATGGCTCATCTAGCCTTTGTCCCAAACTTCTGTGCACACAAGAGCAATCCTGTCTGCATGCCCCAAGCACTGGCTGTGGTATTTCACTAGGGAGCAGGGAGCTACTCTGCTTTTGCTATTGCCAAGTAGGTCCCAAGAAGGTTGAGATCTGCCTGGACCATGCGGAACATGGTTCTGCAGAACCATCTAGATCCCAAACTGGCTATTAAAGCAGACATTCAGCAAATTGTACTCTCTTTTACTCCTGCCATCCCTTTTTGGGGCGGGAGGTAGCACTCCCCGCAAACTCCGGCGCTCTATTTACTATGTAGGGGAAGCACAATGCCTCCCCTGCCCTGGGATATTCCCCACCAGGGGCACAGCCCAAAGCCAACTCAGAGCTTGTGCTGTGGCCAGTAGGGGCCTTAGGAGCCCCTTTCATACAACCCCACAGTCCGCGGAGCTATTGCAGGTGAAGCTGACCCTTGGACATCTGTAGTGCAGAGACATGGTGTTGGAAGACAGCAGTTGCTGCAGTAAGTGAGGCTTACAGGCTAGGGGGCAACCAGAGCCCAGATCCCTCTGCTGGTTTTGTTTTCTTTGAGACCTTAGGAAGCAGAGACCAATGATGGACAAAGCAGCATGCGGTGTCCTTGCCGGTACTGACTAGCTAGCTAGTTGCTAGTCAGGTAACGATTTCCGTTCCCACAATTTTGCCTTTAGTGTAACTCCAGACTAATATCTTCAGTCATGACCCTGGTGTTTCTAAGTTTCAGAGAGCGCTTCAGTGAGAGGGTAGCAAAAAGTAAGAGTGAGTACAGCTATTATCAAGAATACAAAGAGTAAATGAAGAGCATGGCTTTCTTCACAGATGGGATTTATGGCCTGCCCCACCCCTCATAACAAAGAGATACTATCTTCTCTTGAGACATTTCTTACACAGAGAAAAAAAAAAAAAAAGCAAATGTACAGGCTGAGTTTATTTAGTGTTAACTGCTACATGATGCACTCTTTAATTACATGAATGTAAACTTCATCAAAGACAAGACTGAAAGGCAGGAGGGTTATTCTTGTGGTATAAATGTAGGAGCAAAATAAGGGCAGGCTGGAAATAACATGGAATTAAAGGGGATAGTTTGGGAGGATTTGTGAAGAGATAAAGTAGTTTTAATGGTATGACTAATTTCACTGACCTTTCACTGGAGATGGATTTGGCTTTTTACCTTTTATTTGACCTCATACATAGATCAGCCCATTTAGCTGAGATCATTTCAGTGCTAGGAAAGCAGTTGCACAGCTAGACTGAGATAGTAGATATTTGAACTCAAAATGGTCTTTCTATTTTTTTTTCATACAAGAATTAAGCTTCACAAAACTACTAATTTCCTAACTACTACATCACAAGACACTGGGCTGTATCCAGAAACTGGCCTGCTGACTTCTACTCTCTTATCGTGCAGCAATGCTCCATTCTTTTTCTTTCTTTTTTTTCACTGACCTGGTTGCTGATAGATATTTCTCTGATAGAAGTCCTTGACATACCCACACCTGACTTTACTTTTACAACTCTCTCTACATACAGCTGTTATGCAGAATTTAATTACAATGTCTCAGTGAGCTATTGATAGGAAAAGGACTGGAATGACTGCCCTCAATTAACAGTTCTAGTCCCCTGCTATTAAAGCGAAGTGCATTATGTAACATCCTTCACAGACACAGTGAGTTCCAGCATCAAGAACCTTTTAAAGTAACCTTTTTGGCTCACCACGAGAAGCTTGTTCTCCACCTCTCCTCCTGAAATGGGAGTTCTGATTATTTCTACAGCTCCCACTGTGCATTGCTCTGTTTTCACAAAAGTGGATAAAGAGATGGATTCTTAAAAAACCTCCTTTTATAAGTTTGACATGTAGTTAATTCTTTGTTGTAGGTGATTAATCTCCTGGCAGAGCATTCAGAGCAGGGTAATATACAGAGTGATATGGAGCAATTGAAGCTAACGTTGACTTAGCCCCAACATCAAATCAATGCCAAAGTACATGACTTCTGATCTGCTTTCTAATATATCAATAAAGGCTACAAGATGAAATGCATCCTGGCATTTGAATGGAATTTAACACCTACCTCAGCTTTGTGGTATCTCACTATAGAAATCTCAGTTTTGCCCACAGAGAGCACACTGATGTGTGCAACATACTGCCTTGGGCTTTTAAAGACTGTTTCCAAGCACTGCCAAGCCAGACTTTCTTTGGAGTTACAGAAACATACTGCCTGTGCTGATGTGCCATAAGTCATTGTTCACTTATACTCCATGGCTTTTCATGCTGGTGAAAGAAAGAATTTACTTACAGCCAAGAAAGGTATGAGATGTAGGTGTAGGATTGCAGGATGGGAAACAATTCTGATTTCCTCTTTTTTTTTTTTTTTTTTTTTTTAGCTTTTAAGCTTTTTGGAAGTGTCCATATCCAGGTTACTATAACCTGAAATTCTCTCAACCTTCTAGGGAATGACACTCATGGAATATCCACAGTGGTTCAACATGTCAAACATGTTCAGGTTACTGCACGGTTTCTACTTGACCAACAGCAAATTCATCAATAAGAAGCACATAACCAACTACAAATACCTATCACCAATATTATGTGTCTGGGAAGCACAAATCATATGCTGTCATTTTCCAGCCAGGCGTTAAGTCAATATCGAAACCAGATGCAGTGGTGGCATATGATATTTTTATAACAAGCCACCCAAATAGATTAATGATCTTGGTTTCACAGTAAACAAGACACATGGGAACTCATCATGAAAACACTCCCCCTTGCAGAGGCACGTGGAACATGAGCATTCACAATCAGCTATTCATTACAGAGTCTTTTGAAACTGTGAATAATTTCTACCCACTGGGAGAAATTAGAGGCACAGTGTCTGCCTGCACACAGGTGACTGGAGGAGAAGGGACCCACTCACCAAAAATAACACATTTGCTTCTGCCACTTGCTGCATCGTCGCATAAGAGTTCTGAATCTTTCCGGATTAATGTGCTTCCACTGCAAAAAAACAGGAATCCAGTCCATAGAAGGAGCATCAAAAAATAGTGAGTAAAATTAGTTCATGATTTTAATTAATCAGCATCAAAACCAAGAGATATCGAAATAGGCACATTTTTGTGGGCAAAACTAATACTTCCACAAGAAAGCCATATTAGACTTCGGGGGAATTATTGCAAGCAAATATACCTTTTTGGCTTCCAATGGTTGAAAGTCAAATACAATTACATTCTTAAGAGCTGGGAACTGAAAATTGCAACACAAAGCTTCATGTGACAGGTCTGAAGGTCCAACAGCTCTTCACACAACTCAAGCTGGTGGCCACTGGACATTCGTGACGACTTTGCTCATTTGCCATCAATCCAGAATTCCTTGCAGAGGATCTCAGGGCTGCAGCACAAAAGAGGCATACTTATCTTCCTGTTAGAGGAAGTTTATATAACTAAGTCAACAGAGAAATAGAAGCACGGGATGACTGGAAAGCCTCAAAGGATCCAGGATGAAATGAACAAACAATCTACCTTACCAGTCCATCACAGTGTGTAGGCAGACCACAGTGACTTACTGCATTCCTGAAGACATCAGAAACCCAAATATATGTATAGCAGTAATGTTATCAATGTGGAGTCTTACTAAAGATTTAAGATAAGTACGCCCTTCAGTATTTTTATCAATAACAATAAAAAGCGAGCAGGTCCCTGAAACTAAGGCAGTGTTTGCAGAACTCAGGCTATGGCAGACAATAAAGTGGACCATATCTACATGAGGCCCAGGGGTAAGCAGGTGGGCCTCAGGGACCTACTTTCTGTTGTGTTTCTGAAGCAGCTATAGCCAGTACTCTCTGCCTTCCAGACAGATGAGTAGGGTGGAAGAGCCACGTCAGCACTTGTTCAGTCTCAAAGATTCCAGCTGGTGTTTCCGTGACAGGAGATACTCTCCTACACCTCACAGAGGTTGCTTGTTTTTATGCTTGTTTTTATATCTCGGAAGCAATGTTGCGCCTTGAAGAGCTTTATTTACTTTCCTTCTCTCATCATTACTGTACTGGAGGGATGTCTCTAAGGTTCTAAAGCTTTACAGGTGGAAATAACTTTAAAAACCTGTGTTGCTTGTAACCAAAGTGAATATTGTTGTAAGTGTCATATTCCAGGGAGTAAAAACACCACCTGTTCACAGACTTAATCCCCTTTCTCTCTCTTACCCCTTTCCTCGCCACTATGCTTTCATCCCTTATGATACAGAAACAGGACTGTATTACTTTTCCGTCAAGGACCTTTACTGTAGCTCTCTCCATCCATTTGACAGCAATTCTGAGTATCTATGTCATTTCCAAAAGATTTGTACTAAAACTTCTAGAATTTCAACCAATTCAAGGCTTTTATTTGTGTGTCAACTGTAAGCTCTTTGGTGCAGGAAATATATGTGACTTCATACAGTGCTGAAAACAACGGAGCTACTCTTGGTTTATCATTAGGCACTGCCGTAACAAATCTAATGACAACAGTCTGAACTCCCTGCTCCAGCCCATGCCTCAACACAAAGATTTGCTAGGCATCAAAGATTGCTGCTGGCAATCCCTCTACAACATGAAACAACACCCACCTCCAACATCAAAAATTAGAATGTCCTTGTCTCAAAAAAATTCATTCACATGATAATATCTGCACACTGTGTTCTACTCTGAGGGAGAAATATGTTTATGAATGCAGGTTTGGAGCTCTCTCACAGATGTGAATATGTACAGGTTGTGCCATGCAAGTAACTCTATTCTGATGTTGTCAGATCTGGTAACCTTGGGTACGGATGATATCAGCTGAGCCTGTATCACACATGTAACCCTAGCTACTAAGGGGATCTGTGTTAATTTGCACAGACAAAACCAGGCATCGGCATTAGCTAATTCTGGGTTCAGCAGTTACAGTTAGAGAGATCCAAGCAAAGAAAGATAGGAGACTACAGGCCTCTCAGAGGTCTGGGATTACAGTGAGAGGACCCAGGAGAGTTTGCTACAGAAAAGCTTCATAAATCTGAGGTTATCACTTTGCTGTATTTGACAGCCTTGCTTTAGAACCAAACTACCAATTACAAAGGGCATTCACAGTAGCTGGTGAAGGATCTCAGGTGCTTCTGCTCCCAGGAAGCAGATGACACATCAGTCAATGTTGCCTCATTGTCACTGATATCTCTGATTTACTCCACTAAGCATCAGTCCTGATTTGGCCTCTCTGCAAATGACATAGTGGCTAGATTTAGATGGTGAGTACACATCTTATCTATCATAAGTCCTATAAATAGTTGTTGTATCCATGTACAGTATCTTGCTAGACTATTCACAGTAAGATACAAAGCCCTCTGAAGCCAATAGAAAGGATGCCATTTACCTTAAAGGGCTTTGGATCAGGCAGTAATAAACTTCTCACCTCTAGGGTATGTGACTACGTTCTTCCATCACATAGTTTATGGCAAACTGTGTTCTGTAATAGGCTTCCATCTGGACTGACAGTATTTTCTGGCTATAGGGAAATTGCAATGGGAGAGAGAAATAAAACACAGAACAAAAACAGACAGAAGGGACAGGAGTTAGAAGGAGCCTGTCATCTGCTTTTGCACATTTTCCTGTCCACAATAAGAGAAAGATTAGAGAGAAAGAAAAATGAAAGAGTGCAAGGTGACAGCAGGTTAGTAGGAGAAAGAAAAATGAATGAGTGCAAGGTGAGAGCGGATTAGGAGATAGCTGGTGGGAGGCACCATTTTCAGTGCCTTGAAGTCTGTTGTCTATACAGAGATAGATGCACTGGATGAGAATACTCAGGGCTCCTTTTCTTTGTTTAGCACTTGTTATCATGTCTTCTACCTCGAAATGGGAACAGCAAGTCCTGAGTGGGGGTGTCTACTCTCAGTGTTTCTGCACAGGACATGTAGCAGAGAATTAGATTGTGTAAACTTCCTTCAGTGAAATTCTTGAAGCAGATAACATTAAGGTTTTTACAGCGCCGGGGAAGAGGGGACAGGAAAAATGTCCCAGCTTTGAGGACTGGGTGACAGGCTGTTCTCTCTCTCCCTTTCCATCTCTGGGTTACGGTATCTGAGTATTCAGATGTAAACAGACAGGGAGGAGAGCACCCCTAGCACACTGCCTAAGGACTCTATCAGAATAAGACTACTTGTGTTTAGCGCTATACAGACAGAATGGAAGGATAGCCTCAGATCAGGCAAACCACAATCTAGATAAAAATAAAAGGCAGCGAACTTGGGAAGATGTGTTAAAAATGAGACTGTTTTGGCCAGCAGAGTACACTGCTAGTTTCATCTTCTTCTGCCTGGGACTGCAGACAAGGAGAAGGCTTCCCTTGCTCCCCACATCTCTCCAGCGGAACCAGGGAGTCAGACAGCTCCTCAGTGTCACATTCAGCCTTCACAAGGCCCAGAAAGAGGACCTTGAGGGGAGACCTTAAAGGCCATCACCAGGCCTTTAAACCCATTCCTTGAGGAAAGCTGGGAACTGGGAGAAAGCTGGAAGAAAAAATGTGGTGGTAAGGGGGAGAACTGAGGAAAGGGAAAGGAGAAAGGACAACCGAAAAACAGAGCAGAGACAGGAGAGTCAGAAGTTTTCCCAGTAAGCAGTTAAGCAATGCCAAGGGAGAACTAACAAAACTCTAACTGAACAGGGGAGAACTGGTAGCTGCTGGCAGTGGAGAAAGGGCATGCACAGGGTAAATGGGTAAAAGAGCAGGGTGAATAGCTTGCCACTAAGAGGCAGGCATGAAAGCTGACAGCAGAAAAAATCCCCAAAGGCAGCATAAGAGGTCAAGAAAAATCCGGAAGAAGGAGTGGAGGAAAGGGGTATCCAAAGTGCTGGATGCTGTGGAGGAAGTTGTACAAACTTCCTCCTTGAGGACTGGCAAGCCCAGGCCCTGATTTTTGCCCTGAAGCAGCAGGGTTAAATTTGTTTTCTGTTGCAAGCATTGCTAGTGTAACTGAGGATATTATTATTCATATTTGTGTCTAATAAAGGTTACAGTGTGAAGCAGCTGAAGCAGAGCTGTGAAAGCTGAATGATGTTAATGTTTTTATTGAGGACTCAACACTGAGTTCAGGCCTTTTCAGGCTCATCTATCCACAGATCAGACACAATACACAACACAAAAGCGAACAAATGAAAATGTATGATCCTGCTGGAGACTGTTCCTCAGCAATCAGGACAAGGCAGGTAGCTGGACACATCCCTTGCTTCTGGTGTCTTCATTTACCCCTTGCAACATCATTCCCACTACAAGAATCTTGACTCAGGTCAGGTTTTTTTGTGTCAAAAAGTGCTCACAGATGCCTAACTTTTACGACTGGTATTTTTCACAACATGGAAGACAGCTCTAGCACTTCAGTTAAATCCAAACGAAGCACAAGGCAATGCACTCAGGTCATTCTGGAGAACATCAGGCTTCATTTCTGCAGGGCTACAGAGTCATAGTCTTTGCTGTGTCAATCCCTGAACTGCTAGAATACAAAATGAGAGGGGACTGACTTGCTACTGCAAGTCATATAGTCCACTGCCTTTAATACTGCAGAAGTTAGTGGTTCAGCATCCTAGCTAAAAGAAATAACTAAAAAAAAATCAACGAATAATTTTGCTTGGTTAGAAACAAAAGAAGCCTCTTTTTTAGCTTCTTTGCTTTGTTGCTATAACATTCTTTTAGATGAAATCCAGTCAGCGGAAAGCTTTCAGTCAACTTAAAGCACAGCATGGTGATGAGTGAGTGCCCATCTTAAGCCGACATCCTGGCCACCTCCCAGAGCTGTGCTCACACCCCCATGCTGGGCATCAGGGCTGAGTGATTCTCTGGGACTTTTGCTGATGGAGTTCCACTTGGCAAAAATAATGAGCTCCTCCCTAGAGCAGAGCTTATATTAGAGGTAACGCCCCTGCCAAGCATATTCTAGCCCTAGGCTAGAAAAGTATGACCTACTGTTTTGTTATATAAAGAAGTTAGGATTTTAGAAAAACAAAAACAAACAAACAAACCAAAACCTTGAACCAGAAAAGCCATCCTAAATACTCATAGCTCTGTGGCTACCTGACAAGCAGGATACAAAAGTTCACAGTTACTCATTGTTCCTCTAGGACAGACCATTTTCTTAGTAAATGTGCAATTGAACTATCCACAAAAAAGATTTCCCCCTTACAGAGTCTGGAGGTTTGTGTTCCCCATATTGCTGTTTGCCTATAGACTTTCTCTACATGCATTTTTGCATGCACAGTCTTGTGTTTCCCTGGTCTTATTTATGCAGCCCTCTCAGAGGCTCTTTGAAACCCAGTTCCCTGAGGAAGACTTAATGACAAGGCATAGATTGCTCTGTTCTTTTGAACTTTATTTCCTCCTCCACACACTGCTTTCTGCTTGCCCAGAATTAGGTTGGTCAGTGCAAGTGCAGAAACCCCGCCAGGAAGGCTGCCGAATCCAGCTTGACTGCCATGGCAGCAGATCCCAGAAAAATGCTTTTGCCTTATTCATGAAAGAATGTTCTTCCATTGATCTCTATGGGAATTTCGTTCATGAATCATCAGATATGATTGTTACCTCAGGCTTTCTCTAAGTCTCGTGAGTAGCTATGATCAGTTTGACTATGGTACCTAGACATGACTTGGCTACCATGATCATGCACACCTTAAAATCCTCTAGGTATAGCTGATCTGGTTGAGAGGTTTATCCTCATTGTGCGCAGTGCTCAAGGCAGAAGATCTGTGCTTATTGCAACAATTTGGGTAAGTTGGAAAACAGTGAAATAGTGTTTTACAGTCTCTTAAAAAATAGCTCTGAGAGTAACCTAATTCTATAAACCCGTCAAAGGAGGTAAGTCACTGGGGAATGACAAAGGTGATTTATTTTTAGTCACCCAGCAGTTAGATTACTGTATTATTTTTACCAAACATGCTCTGAGGCTTTTGGAACCCAACACTGGGAATATTAAACTATAATCAAAATGTTTTGACACAGTGAAACATAAACACAGGGTCTCAGGGTCTCCCTCTCCCTTTTCCTCTCCTCTTCTCTTTCTTTCATTCTGAAACTTGGCAAATGTATCTTGATTTTCTAAGGATCCCATTTGGAATATGGTATTTCGGTCAACATTCACCTTTTGTTTTCAGAGAATAAAAGATCCCACTTACAGGGTAAGCATCCTGTACAGTCCTATATGCAACACATTTGCCAAGATTCTTGATTAACAAGAACAGATTCACATCCTTAGCCTGTCCAAAAGGTCTTCTCTACACTAGCTCTGGGAAACCACTCCTTCAGCAATGCCTCAGCAGTCCTTTCAGGTGTTTGATGAACTCACCGCGGGCTTAAAACATAGGGCAAAATTTATTCTGATTCATTGTCATTCCTTTCTGTAATGAGGGGGAGAAGAAAAGATAACACAACTACCATTACTCCGCTGGCTCAGAAAGCCAGTAATGAGATGGAGGATCTCTCAGCACTAGGTTACCGGATCACATGTGAGTTAGGTGTGGTTTCCTGACCAGCCTAAGCCAACCTAAGACAAGCTTTTGTAAAACTGTGGAGCACTGCTCTCCTGTCCATGAGCTCCCATCCTCTCCTTGTGACAGTTTAGGGCTCATGCACCTAAGAGATCAGCCACATCAAGCTTATCCAGCTAAGCGCTCACCCAGCAGAAAAAAAAAGGGAAAAAAAGGAGCATGTGTCCGAGCCCTTCTGATCTGTCTGACTGCTCACATGACTGCCAAAGGTGTAAAGGCGATGAGCTAGGAATGTGTTACACAGGGCTGAGTCAACCCTTTCAGAATTAGTACAGAATTAGACTGCCTTAAGCCAACGATGAAAGCAGAGAGAAAACAAAAATATCTTTTTAATCTAGGAATTAAAAAGCCTATCCATTTGTCATCATTACCGTGTCTGAAGATTTTACAATAATTACTATAGAACTAAAAGATGGGAACTCATCTCTGCTCATTATCCAGCTAGTCTAAGCTAGTTTCTCAGATTCCTCTAACCAATGGAGAGAGAAGTTTCCAGAGGAGGATACATCCCCAAAACAGATAGCTGTTAAGGGAGTGACCCATTTTGAAGATGTCTTTGAGTATAGAGAAAATCCCAGCTCCATTTCCAGCATGTGTGCATTTCACATCTCATTTCATTCTCCTTTGGCATCTCACTCAGAAATCTTCATAGTCTGGGAACCAGGTTGAAGAGTGTTTGCACTCTCTGCGCTTACTGTAATCATGGGGAATACCTGTTCCCTTTCTCCTCTCCTTTCCTCCTGCACTGGGACTGCACCTGCACGTGCCTAATATTTTCTTAAATTATCTTTGGACCAGGCTTGCTAGGCCCCAGCAGGTTCACAAAGGTAGGGTTGGTGCCATCATAGCGATCAGCTCAAGAAAAGCTGGATTCATAGACATTGACTTCATTCTGCCTCGCTTTTCCATTTGCATAGACAAATGCTGGACAGGATACCCACCCTGCCTGGCTAATCAGGCAAAAGTGTATCCTCCCAGAAAGCAATTGATTTGGAAGGCTGGAGAGAAGAAACATTATTTTACTAATAGTTTTGTATAGATTTTTTCCCTCTGGAAGTTCTTTCTGCTCTCTTAGGGCAAGGTCTTAGAGTGTATAACTTGAAAGATCTGGTATGGAGATTTTGATCATAATGACTTAATTAAATGAGGTGTTTGGGGAGTTTAATATTACATCATCGCTGATGGCTGGATGATTGTTTTACTTGCCTTTGATCAACTGTGTGAGTGGAGGGTCATCCCAATGACCACGGGCCTACAGTATCCGTCATCACCCCTCAGTCCTATTTGTCTTGCGTGTGTACGCAGAAGGCCTGCTTTTGATGAGCTGTGAAAAGAAAGATGAACTGTTGTAATGAAAACATTCCCTCCTCAAGATCCTCTTTAGACAACATTCAATTGGTTTGACCTTGTCCCCTCTCACAACGGACGGTAATGATTCCTGCAGATGGCCGGGTCATTCCATGGACACTTGGGAATGAGGGAGCTGGATCCTCCATCTGCACTAGCTCTTTCTCTATGTAGGCTGTGGCCCAGGAAATGCAAGAGGAGCATGGATAGGCATACCTGAGGCAGTTGTTATGAGGCGTATTGGAGTTCTTGTAGGTGGCCTGTGCATTCGGCCGCCTATTTATACAGAGTTTATTTTGTTCAAGGTGCGCGCACATGCTCGTGCAATACATAGCTAGCCAGCAGGAGCTGGTTCTCTCAGGGCTGCAGCCTCATCTCCAGCTGAAGAAAAGGCAGGCCTGCGAGAGGCCATCAGAGCAGTCCATGTGGCTTCGCTTGCCCATCTGCCCTGTAGGCAAATATAACCTGGCAAATAGTAATAAGGATCTGCTAGCAAAGTTAGAGATCTCCCACTTTAATTCCCAAAGATGCAGCCTTCTCTGAGGTATTTAGAAAAGTGACTTTAGAGGTGGCGCGCACAATATGAGCACCCCTTGAGGCTGTTAAAGGAGGGAGAAATCCCTGGATCAGTACTGAGATGTCCTTGTCCCTCTATCAGCTGAGCAGGTGATTGCCTTTGAAATGGCTGCCCATGCGTCACTGGGTGAGGAGAACAGAAAAGCTTTCTGACACTCTTAACTACTTGATAAAAGAGAGTGGAGAGGAACACCTCTGTGTATTATAAAGATTTCAAAATGTAGCACCTGAATATTTTCAGGACATCATGACGCAGCAAGCTGTTGCAGTCTCATAGGCTAGGCAACAGGTCTTCCAACAACACTGTCAAACCCTTCTTAAAGTTGCTAATATTTTTATAAACAGCAGTGATCCAGACCTCCCACAGCTTGCCCCAAATAGAGTTGCAGCTATTTTAGTCACAGAAATATTGCTTGTGGAAATATGCATAAACGAAATGCATGGCCTGATCCTGCTGGTTTCCTCATGCTTCTTCCATTTCATGAGTTTCTTGAAAATGCAATCATTGCATGCATGGCAGTTATAAGACACCCTGACACTGGAGCACATGCCAAGTACCGACCGTTCTTGCTTTGTCATGCTTCAGTGAAGCAAGAATACCACTGTTTCTCTAGGAAATAGCACAGCTACCAGCATCTCAATAGCTATAATAAGAAGTCTTTTGCCAGATGTTGCTATCTGCAGGTCAGAGTGGTAAGGAGGGGCTCTTCTGTCCATATCTGCAGCACAGAATCATGTAAGCATGTCTCATTTAATCAGTTTAGTCAAGTTTTCTTCTACTTCAGGCACCTTAGATATTCATGACTGGCCTGGCTTCACTTTCTCTTGACCTCTGCAGGGGCACATTGCAGTCACCTAGAAGACTGCAGTCCTGTCACTTGTCTTCAGTCGAGGGGCTCCATACAGGCATATTCCTGTTTGCCTGGATACAAAGTGAGGGTAGCCAGAATGTTTCACTCTTGTATGGACCCTAATACATGCTAACCCCATTGCTTGCTCTGTAGTTCAGTGAGCCTGCAATTCCCCGTCACTGTCCCAAGAAAACAGCAGATGTGGTAGATTTAGCAGCGTTCATTCAGGCAGAATTCCTCATTAGCCTTAAAAGATTTTTGCCTGAGAAAGAGCTGCAATATTAATCCTGGAACTGGCAGGAACAGAGAAAGGAAAGAGCTTGGGATTCCCCTGTGGGATTTTCTCCACACAAAGAATGTTACCCAGACAGGGTTGTGTAAGAGATGAAGCGGTCCCTCCGACCAGCATCTGAAGTGGTACAATGAGACCGAACACCTGAGCTGGATTCGCGAGGTAGCTGCGTGGGTAGCAGTTTATGGTGCGTGTGGCAACAGGCATCAGGAGATTACCTGCTCCAGTAACTTGGGTTGGGTGTTGAGAACCCAAAGTAAACACTCAAATCACAGTTCTGTAAAAAGCTTTAATACCCTATATTCATAAAACACCTTTCATTCAAGCGGCATTTTAAAGCATTTGTATGGTCTGCATACTCAGAACAGAGGGTGAAGCTGAACTCAGTAACCTTTGCTCCAGGCAGTGATGGGAAGGAGGCAGGAGGAACAACCAGGCATTTATGCAATCCTGAACCCAGAGTGCACCAGAAGTGACCTGTACCAGCTCAGGCCCTGCTCCAAGAGCAGACGGTGCCTGATGCCTGCCCGTCTGGGGCGCAGGTGATCAGTGCTCCCAGACACAAGGTGGGCAAATTATGTGCTATCCATGGGCTGATTTATGTTCATATCAGCTGTATTTGTAAGAAGAATGAATGGAGTTAGGTGTCCGGGTCTCACTGGAAGAAATGCTCCCAAGTATCCAAATAAGTAAGCACTGTGGCCAAAAATAATCCCCAAATGAAAGAAACCCCAAAGAAAACTAAAGGCTGACTGTAAGCCCATAAGTTATTTGGCACAATGTATTTTACTGGGCAATACATAAAGGTATTCTGATGCCCACTATATGCACCTCTATCTTGCTGGGTATTTAAAAATCAAGCGTTCTACCACTGATTTGGTGCTTGTGCTTAACTGTTTGGTCAGAAGGAGAACTTTATCCTCTCCTGGTGAATGTCAGCAGATATATTCAGAAGTTCCATGCAAATGCCAAGTGTAGAGCTACTGACTGATAGCACTGAGCACAGATTTTCCTTATCCAGAAAGCTCTCCAGATGCTTGGGATGGCCCAGTTAAAGAATTAAAGAATTAAAGAGTTAAAGAATTGCCCAGGAGTTGCCGTCCTGGGGATGTTGTTCTACCAGGCCTATATGTTGCAGATGTGCAAAATGATAGCGACAGGGATTGATGAGCAATTTTATTTGAAAAAGAAGCATATTTCATTTGCTAATTTTCAAGAAGCCCAGTAAAAAAACCTCAAAGCCCTCCCTCTGCAATAGGAAATTTCTTCATGGAGGAAAGTCACCTTGAGGTAGAGTAACAGAAACAAGTGTATGTATTATTTCTATTAAGCCAGTTAACATATTTCAGATAACTAGAGAAAGACATAGATCTTCCACCAAATGTCCTTTTAAACTATTTCCATTTTTTTTCCCAAGTAGTCTTCATTTCTGATATTTACTCCAGATTTGAATCCAGATCCTTTCTCCTGGTCAGCATAGCCACATGGTGCATTTTTTAATAGCAGTAATACAAAAGAAAACTTTCCTAGAAAGAAAATGTTTAAGTTTGAAATTAAGAATTTCTCTTTCTTATATAAGAAGAAAAAGATGGATTTAAAAAATTTATGAAACTAGCAGATCAATAAAATATAAATCCCTTTGAAAGTTCTAGAAATTCAAATACATTTCCAATCTTTGAAAATTTGCAGATGAAAGAAAAAATATCCAGCCATTTCTAGATTTTGGTAAAATCTGAAAGTTGCGTGTACTACCTATGCATTTCTAGATGAATGTCAAATGTCTCACCTCATCAGCATTTATCATTATTTCTTGCTAAAAATGAATCTGTTGCAGAAGTAGTGGAAGGTCCAGCAAGCTCTTTGCCGTTGGCTGGCATATGTTTTCAAACCTAAATGGCTAAAGAGTTACAGAAGAGGACAAAAGGATGCAGAAGAGTAATGGAAAGGAACTGAGTTTGGAAACAGGGAATGCATTGTGGGAATGCTTGAACTGTCTTTTAATTCTAAACCAGTTTGTAGGGCTTGTGCTGCCTTAGTTGCACAGGGGATCTCCACCCTTTGACCTCCCGCTTGTTGCAGTGAATCGGAGCTCCAACCTTCCCTAGGGAGCTGCATCACATGTGGCCGCAGCGCAGCAAGGCCAAGGCCTGAGTTTCCTGCAGCCTCTGCTCAAATCTCAGCTTCCCCCTTCCTCCCGGGCTAACGGATGGTGGGGCATTCCTCCGGGCAAATGCCAGTTGCATAATGCAACCTCATTAAAAATGGTCAGGGTTACATAAAAGGAAGGGCTAAAAATACAGCCCCAATGAACCTGCCGAGAAGACAGCTTCTTTGGCGAGTCTTAAACCCCTGCTTGCCTTGCAGTGTTTATATCTGTGAGGGTGTGCACGCCGCTCTTTTAGACAGGTCTAATATATGCATGGCAGCATGCCCTTGGCTTTTTCTTTTTGTTTAATCTTTGACTTGACGGTGTCGGAACTTGCTTCCTCATGAAACCCAAGAAGGAGGGATTGTTGTGTGGGTCAGGTTTTACTTTTGTTTTGTTTTGTTTTGTTTCTCTCTCTTTTTCTGAGTTACAGAAAGAAACTCACCAAATCCTCCCTGCTCTGTCTGCTCTTGCTGTTCCTCTGTTCTCAAGAGTCCACTTAATTTTGTCTTCTGGCATTAAGCTTTACCTCAGTGCAGATATCACTGCCCTGGCCACTCCTGGAAGGATGGTATTTTTAATATCAGGTGTGCAATGTTTATTTGTTTGGACTTGGTGCTCCCTTAAAGGGGATTCCCTGCCCCTTGTTCTGGGTTTTCTTCCAGATGATTTCAGGGTGGAAAACTCCCCTAAATCCACTCTGCAAGACACCAATTCACAAAACCAAGTAGTGGCCCAGTAGCATGACCCCTAGCTGAAGAATCAAGAATCAGCTCTGTGACCTTCTGCTTTGATAACAAAAAGCACACAAAGCTTGACTGGAAGAAATTGTTAAAGGTCATCTTGTCCTCCCCCTAGCCACCAGATAGGATCAGTCGTGCTGAAGGTGCTAGAGTTTAGACAGTTTTCTCAGCTGTTGCCACCTTCCCACAGCAGCATTTTCACTCAGCTAGCTGCCCCAGCTCTTCACTAGTCTCACAACTGCAACACATCCCTTAACATCTCACCTGGATTTCCTCTGTTGCTCTTTAAGCCCACTACTTCCTTTCCCATCCCCAGAAGACCCAAAGAATAGCTTATTCTCTTCCTCAGTGCAGTAGCCTTTCACATACTTGAAGGGTGTTATCATGTCTACTCGTCTTCAATTCCCTAGACTAAACAAACCCAACTTTTTCAGTCTTTCCTCGTAGCTCATGTTTTCTATCCCTCTGATCAGTCTTGTTCCTGCTTGTTGGACTCTCTCCAGTTCGTCAACATCCTTCTTCAAGCTTGGTGCTTGCAAGTGGACACAGATTGGAAGCAGTGGAAGGAAGGAAGGAAGGAAGGAAGGAAGGAAGGAAGGAAGGAAGGAAGGAAGGAAGGAAGGAAGGAAGGAAGGAAGGAAGGAAGGAAGGCATATTGCTCTCTCAGCAGGGAGGACGTGTTTGGTCATAGCACTACATTGACTGACACAGCTCAATTGCTTCTGAGCCTGCTGTTAGCTCTGTAGCTCACACTTGGATCTTCGCAATGTGCTTCATTGCATGGTGCACACATGCCCTGTGGGGCTTTCTGGGTTTGTGGGAAAGGTTCAAGATCCTAGAGTCAGTTTTCAACTGTCTGACTTCTGCTGTCTGACTTCATTGTCATGTTGCAGAATTTATTCCCTGGAAATAACTCTTTTCAAGCTCTAACCTTAACATCCCTTAAAGAACTTGCACTTCATGAGCCAAAATCCTTCTCTGATGTCAGATGAAGTCAATGGACCAACATGTTACAGCATCTACACTATTACACCTCAGGCAAGGCTCTGCTCCACTGTTCTGGGGAAAGCTCCAGTGTGTATTGGCTAGGACCCGAGCCAAGATTTTTCAGTTTGTATTTGCAAAATTTAATCACAACAGCCCAGATTCTGCACAGTCTTAATCCCATTGAATTGTTGCTTAGTTTGCAGTGAGTGCCTCCGGTTTTGATTAGACCATTTATGGTTATTGGCACTTTTGAATAAGAAGGGATCAAAATCTGGAAATCTAGTCAGACAATGTGTTTATCCAAACCAAGGCAGCATTTCAGCTTCCCAGACCACAGCATGTTGTAAAAAGGGCAGATTTAAGTGTACACTGTACTAGGACCATTGTAGCAAAAGACAGCTAGGAATAAACTTGCTTCAAAGAGGAGAAGAATGTAGACTAGCCCCTTGCAAAGAATCTCCCTAAAAAGCTCCCTCTTTGGAAAAGAGAGAGATCAAACCAGGAAAATAAGCAGTACCTACTCCAGGAGACAGACTTCCCTCCTGAGTGCCAGATAATAATAAACGATGTGCTTGTAATCCAGAGCAGAGATACAATGGCATTTTCTTTGACATCAAATGCTAAAGAGGGAGTGAATAGTTCTGTAAAGTGCTTCTTCCAAAACACACAGAAATATCTTTTACTAGAGATAGGATGATCTCTGCGGATAGTGGTTCCTATCTTTTCATTTCACATCGGTGTGAAGAATTTGTACAAGCAAAAAGAAGTGTGTATTTACCTAAAACTGCATAATTTCAGGGATAAGAAGGATTAAAATATTGCTAAACCGAAGTCAGTTTAGAAAGACATACCAAGACCATGAAAGGGGAGAAATGAACATGAAAAAAAATGGAATCAAAGGATAACTATACCTCTTTGCACTGAATGTTTTTATTTTGTCCTGAATGTACCCTTTAGATGTAACTATAACGAGGAGTAATCCTACCTCCTGCTAGAGGGCAGCTATTCCTGAGGGTAAACACTCTGGGACTTCAAGGGCACTTGCTGCAACAACAGCACAGAGTGGGCCAGGAGAAAATGAATTCCAGAAGAATAGGATTAACTCAATTATAATTTGACCAAATCACTCTATATTGACCTTCCATAAATGCCAAATGCCACACACAATGATCTCAAATGCAGATAAATAGTTTGGGCTCAATTTCTGCCCCATCAAAAGATTAGAGGGCAAGCTTAAACTTATTGGAGGATGTTTTTCTTCTCTGTATTAATGCCACCTTTAAAAAGTTGCAACAGGTTTTATTTTGTGTTTCCTAAGGACACATATTGGCTCAGCAATCGTAGGTTTTGCTGAAACACCTGCTCTTTACAGGCTCCGTTGACTGAAGGACAAGGTAATTAGGTAACTTACCCAAAGGTCACATGATGAGTAAAGTAGGATTAGCACTCAAGTTCCTCCTGACAGCTAGTCCTGTGCTGCGACAATTAGAAAAGGTTAACCATCCTCTTTTAGCTTTTATTTTCCATCTTCCAGAATGTGGCAGCACGTATACAGGGCTGGACTATGTTACATTGCCTCAGCAAAATTAAAAAAAAAAAAAAAAAGGCACAGGTCCTAGCCCCAAAAAGGTCTTTGAAAATTCATCATACTTGGTGGGATGTGGTGTTTAGAAGAGAAAAAAGCAAAACAATGGATTATACTGAGCACACTGAATACGGATTCTGGAAAATGCCCTACTCAATCTTTCATCTCCAGTAAAGTCTTCGCCCACCCAGGCACTGTGCAACACTTTCTCATGTTACTTCGTATCTTCTGCTCAGAGTACGGCTCACTCCTAACCTACTTCCCAGCCCTCATTCTATATCTGCATTTCAACACCTCCCCTTTTGCTATGCTCCTCCCTCTATTGCCCATGACCTCTTGTGCACATAGAACAGCCTCAGTGGAGCTGTGACACATTGGCTGTATTTAAATGACTCATTAAAAGTGAAAGTGTTCTGCACCATTTGCCAAAGCTGTGGACTTCTCCAATCCAGATTACTTGCAACAAAACTGGAGATGAATCCCTTCATTTCCCAGTTTGACATAAGTAACTGTAAACCATAAATTAGGGCTCTCCAAGAGCCACATAGGATGAAGCAAAGCAGAGGAATCCAGGAATGACCTGTCTTCCATTTCCCATAGCTCTGCTTCCCAGTTAGCACCTTCCCTTCATGGAGTTGCCTTGACCCTAGGGGAACCTCTTGGCACAGAAGGAGCTGTGAGTAGTCTTGCTTTCTTCCCTTCAAACAAGCTTTTTTTCTCCACCAACAAACGTGCCCTCTATCTTAGGCAGAATAACTCGTGCACAGGACTGCCCAACTCGAAGCAACTACAGACCCCCCAGCCAAGCCATGAAACACATAGCAAGATCTTCGCCAGCATTTCCAGCCAGCCTTGGCCCCTTGGCTGGCAGAGTCAACAAGTTCCCCAGTATCTCAGTCCCCTCCACCAAAGTTATCAGATCTGTGTTTCGCTCTTCCCTTTGACCTCTGCAATGCCCCTGGGAGTGAAGAGCTCGGCTCAGCTCTCAGTAAGACCAGTAGCCTCCCTCTGAGGAAGCTGGATCCCTCCTCGTTCAGTGCCTAAGTGCTGCACCACCCCCCTTTACTTGATGCTAAGGGGACATTAAGATCAAATACTCATCATGATATCGGAGATCATTGAATATGTTTTATCCATGCCTGGAACAGAGCTGCGTGAGGGACAGACACTCACTGTCACAGTCCAAGAAGGCACATACCACACGGGGTTCTATATCCCACTCTCTCCAATATAAATATAGTATTGAGGTAAAGGGTTGAAATAAAAAATGCCCTCATTGGTTGCACTGTGCATTGTCGACGCAGCCATTTCCTTGCTTGCCATTTCCCTGCTTGTCAGTTCTTTAAATTCAGGTAGCTTTATCATCTGAGAACCTCCTGGAGTATTTATCAGAAGCAACTGTTTCAGAGTCAGCCAGGGACCATCTCCCAAATATTAGTTGTCTGGATTTGCATAACTTAAATTCACAGCCATTGAGAGTATTCACAAAGGCGAGACTTCACTACAAGCTGTGAGCAGGACGGCTTGACTTTGGAAAGTCAGCTCGTATTTCTCCTGAGTTAAAAAGAGCACCTGTTTAAACTATGTAGATCTAACTAACAGAAGGCATGTTTTGGGCACTGACCCGTTAATAGAAAGGGTGGGGTTTTGTAGTCATTAACAGCAATCAGCAACTGAAACAAACACAGCAAAATAAATTTGCATTTTCTTTAATCCAAGGATGGGCAGGAGAGTGAAGATCATAACTGAAATGAATGTCTAACACATCATATCTCATCCCTAGTGGCTGACCTTCTGACATACCCTCCATCAAGAAACTAGAACCTCAGAAGCACATTAACCATTTCTAATCCTAGAGAAATTCCCTTTACTAAATGACAGCTAATGACCTTGAACTAACTCCTGCCAGACAAATGCAGAACATAAATTATAATCAGAGTATACTGCTCTCACAGTAAACTACTGTGCTACCCCCTCTATAATCTTGTTATAAAACTGTTGATTAAAAGACCACAAAGAAAGAATAAACTTTCTATCCATGTTTTCATCAGCAAACAGTATTGAGGAACTTGCACGGCTCAGTGCCTCCTTCTTAGGACTGTTAGAGGTAACTTAACTGCCCATCTCTCCCTCTGCCAGCAACCCTGGAAGCGGTGATCCTTTGACAGTGCTTTCAGCATGATCCTTTTGTTTTCCCATTCATAAACCAGTGTGCAAGCAGGGCTGATCCTTGAGCAACAGCTGTCTATCTGCCTTTCTGTGATAGCAGCTGTCTGTGTGCCACCTAGAATAAGCAACGAGGGCTACCCACGCACCTACAGCTCTGCGGACATCACCAAGCATGAGGAAGCTTGGGTGGCTGCCCGCTGCCAGGGCCAGCCCTGGCAAATGCAGTTCTCAACTGCTCCAGATTAGCATCAGCCATCTCAGCAGCTCTAAGAGCTTCAACAGTGAGTTATGTACTCCTTCTGAAATAGTGATATTTTCCACAGTCATTTAGCTCAGGAGATATGCCTGCTACCTGTGACAATACCAGTCGATTGCCAACAAAGCTAAATAGCGAGGAAATGCTTGGATGTGAAACACAATGTGTTGGCTTTGTGCTGGACACATAATACTTCTGGAGAGCTCTGATATTACAGGACTTCATCAGGCACATAAAGCCCTTTCTGTATCACATGTCGTGCGTGGCCACTTGCGACTCTGTCATTAAAGGCCACCAGCACCATAGACAATACTTTGATATACAATATTTTGTGAAAGATCAAGCCTATCAAAAATAGCAGATTTTTCACTACATCAAAGACAGTTTACTGGCATTTAGTGAAGCACTTTTCCTTAGATCCTGGAGGAAGGAACAAACCTCATAAAATAATAAATATCTTAGCATTTTATCTCTTGATGCCTCTATCTATGGAGGTATTTATATGGCCCCCTAACTAGTCTCTGGGCACTTACCTGACCTGATTAGAGAAAAGACCTACTAAACAAAGACATGATTTGTGTGGAAAACCAAACTCATCTTCCTAAAACAGCCAAACAGCCTTCTGAAGGAGAGACAAATCTGTTAGGAGAGTGGAGTTAGTCAAAGAACATTTTCCTTCAACAAGTTTTTTTTTTTTTTTTTTTTTTTGCTTAGTGGGACTCTGCTTGGTTGGTGCCATATAATTTGAAGGATTTCTCTCCTACGGGACAACACCAAAGCCAATCAAAACATTAGGGGCCTGGCACTCCACTGTATGTCAGATCTTTTTCTTCATTTGGATAGAGCAAGGAGTTCATAAGCCTGAGTCTTTGGCCACTGATAAGTTCCTTCTTGGGCAGCGTATCAACAAAACAGTTGTATATTGCTACTCTTATAATGACTTTTGCAGAGAGCTTGGACCAATGCAGACAACCAGTCCTGTGCTGTACTTTAGATGTCTGCCAGAGCAGGTTTTTGCAGCTATGCGCATGGCTGGGCAAACCCTGAAGCTGCTGCCACCGGTGCAGTAGTCTGAATGGCTGAGTGTTTGCTCTGACCAGTGCCATGTGTGCACACCAGGGTCATGGACAGAGAAAGGTAATATCAGAGATATTACCTTGCTCAGAGAGCACTCCTGCTGAGGAGGCTGGGGCGGAAAGAAGCCTTTTACCCTCTCTTATCATCTCACCAATGGGTGCTGCTACTGGGGTCTTGTCAGCAAGGCAACCACAGGCCCAGCTAATCAGAGGGAGAAGGAATTAGCATATGAAAACCCGTCAGGGAAGATGCCCTGTGGGACTGCAAGCGTGTCATCACGTCATGGAGAGTGCGTGCTGCAGGGGCCCAGTTACTCCCCTGTTGCCAGAGTGCAGCCCTTTGCAGGTCCTGAGAGGAGAGCCGGCAGCATTTCCCACTTTCCAAGGGGCTGATTTCTCAGGCGTTGTGCAGGGGGCTCCCAGGCACTCCTGGCTCCGGCATTCCTCACCCTTCTTGAGCGTGCAAAGCCGGGCACACATCCCAGCTGGCCTCCCCTGCCCACCAGGTGCTGGTCCACACCACAGGGCCTCTCCTGGCCTCCCGAGCCAGCCAGGGCTCCAGGCCCACCAGGAGGCCTCTGGTTGCCACCTGGCCCTCTCCTGCAGTCTCTCAGCTGCTCCTCTGATCCTCTCCCCCCTTTACGGCGCTGTGGCGTGGGAAGGGGGAAAGGAAGGCGAACGCCGAGCCTTGTCAGTCCTTGAAGGGAGCTGTCTGCACTCTTCTGTGTGTTGTGAAGGGTGGAAAATGAGCTCATTTCAGCAAACCATCCTGAGCACGAGAGGCCACTGTGCCCAAAAGAAAGCCTGGGGGATAAATCATTTGTGTGGATTCCCAGGCAAATCTTGGATACCAGGATTTGGAAGCAAGAAACACTGTGAAATACCCCCTTCCCCAGTGTTTGAAATAATAAAATACGCTCCAGCATTTTCCAAAGTGGCATACCTATGCTGAGTTTAGCTTTTCTATTTTCCAGTCATTGACCAGTAGATGCCACTCAGGCAGAGAGGCTCAAGCTTCCTCTTTTTGCAGTGCTTTTTTCCTGGAAAAAGCTGGGACACCCAAACCAGGCACAAAACCTCTTAAATAAAATCCTTTCAGGCTTCAGCTCAGAGTGCCACCTGCCATCATCATTTCCCCCAACTGTTCTCAGGAGATTCTTACAACAGATGCACCTGGGCTGAAGCCAAGTTGGCATGAAGTTTGCATGCATCTCAAGACATTTTATGACCTTAATAATGTTTAGTTGGAATAACTGGGCCTGTTTACGGCCTAGGCCCAACCTAGTTAAAAGCATTTCTTTGTAGGGTGGTGAATACATAAATCAGCTTCTATCCCCTCATGTCTCTGTCATTGACCTTTCTGTGGGAGGAGAAGTGGTGCAGAGACATGTGTATGCTCATGTGTCATTGTGCTGGGACCATATCCATTACTAGCTTTTGCTCTTATTCTTAGAGGACATGTTCCAGAAATAATACACCCCAGTGAACTTTTCCATTATGACATCATGATTTCTTTGATAGGAGGTTCAGTAGCATGGTACAACTTATTGGCCTTTAGCTGAGCTGTAACAATTTTCTCCGTTTATCAGTACAATGGGGCAAAGATTTTTTGAGGGAAAACAAGTGGCAACCCTCTTAAAAAAGGACTCACTTCCACTTTTACACTTGCAAAACCGATATTTTTCTTGCACACAAGTGAATCTGCATTTTTATATAGCAGAATTTATACACCTGATTTATGCTTTCCAACAGACAGCCTTGAAGGCCAAATACTTGGACTGACAAGCATGAAAAAATTGTGAGCACAGGAACAAAAAGCTAATGCTAATTTTGCTACACAGGTCCCTGAAAGGGAGATTTATACTTTTGAAAATGCCTAAAGAGAAACTCATGATGTTAGTGTCAATATATTGTAACCAGGACAGGACATCAGTGTTGATTTATACTGATGTAATATAATCATGCTTGTTATAATCATTTCAAAGGAAAGATATTCACAGAAAAGTGCAATGGCCCACTCAAGTTTTTGTCATTGCAAAACAACAAAAATTCTGTAGAATTTATAGCTGTATAATCAAGCTTTTATTAACAACACATGTAATCAGATAACAAAGTCCATCTCCCAAGCCTTTTCTCAAGACACAGTCTGGCCAAAGTTTTTTCTTTCAGCTTTGTTTAGCTCAGATCCCAGATTGCATGAAAATGATTCTTGGTGTGAAAATTGCACCCTACAGAGAGAGATTTAAGAAATTCTATCTTTCTAGCTGATCAAAGAAACAGCTAAGAGACAACTTGATTGGAGTTTAAAAGTATCTGCAGAAGAGTATCTAGAATAAGACACTTCTTTACGGCATACTCCAATAGCTGGAAATTGGAGCAAGAAGAAAATAGAGCAGAAATGAGCCTTTAATAGTGAAGGTAGATTAGCACTGTAGCAGATTCTTATAAGACTAGCAGATTATCTAAAGTCTTTGGCCAGTGCTGGATTTTTCTAAAAACTATGGTTAATTCAGTCATGGATTATTTGTAGGGGAAAATTAAGAGTGACTGGTGGAGTGCTACAACCTGTGATTTGACTCCAGAACATCTTCTCTTTAGGCAATCACCTAACTATTCCTAGGGTCCCAGCTTTGGTTGCTACTTTGTGTAGAGGACCAGCCATCACTTTTAAAGCACCCCATAAATTAGATGACCCTTTCTTCAAGACCATGGGTAGCCAGACATCTGGTGCCCCCCTTTATGTGTCTAGGGCATGTGGCTGTGGCTTGAAAACATAATGCTCATAGGGGTTGAGCTAGGAAGCAGAAACAATTTTGCTCGTTACTTAGTACCAAAAGTGCACAGGAGACACAACTTAAATAGCAAAGCTTTGCACACATTTCTTTCTCTGAATTTCATCTCTATGCCAGGGCTATTTTGAGTTTTGGTCAATTCCGGGATAGCTCCAGTGTTAAACCAGTTTTGGCCCTGGTAAGAAATGCATGCGGGGATCTTCCCTTTCCTCCTCAAAGCCTATTCTAGGTCCTTGGAAAAATCCACAAGGGAGTCTTCTTCAAATTGTTTTTTTTTTTTTTTTTTTTTTAATCCTGTCTGTTCTTTGCCCTGTCCTATTTCCATTCTCCAGTCTCCTTCTTTGTAGATAGGAGCTACGTTCCCACCAACGTCATTAACATATCAATTGTTTGCTCAAAGGACAGTCATTATGACTCTGTTAGTCTCTGTTATTACTCCGTTGCCCTTAGACTGGTGCTAGAGGCCTTGTCAGCAAAGGAGAAACAGAAAACATTGTGTGATAGTGCAATGACCATAGCAACAACATCGCATTAATCAGAGTCTGTAGTCTGCGCAAAGACAAACTTCCCAAACCATCACAAGAGCACAATGCAAAAGACCATCATGCTCCCTTTCAGCTAAGAAACTACAAATCCCCCAGATATTCCCTTCCAGATCTCCCTTCTCCAGGCCATTGAATCATCCAGGAACAAGCTAAACTCACATAACCCATCACAGGACAATCAATATTTAACTATCAAGGAGGGAGTGAGAGCAGAAGACTTCTGGGCTATCTGAAGCATTTTGTTTATGGACTGATGGTTTCAATTCCCCCATGCTAGGGAATATCCAACAAACAGATCAGTCAAAGCAGCAAAACTTACAAATCCCAGAGGACATCTAAAAAATAGGTAGATTGAGCTGTTAGGAAAAGAATAACAGCAATTTGCTTATATCGAGCAAATACATACCTACATACACGCATACATATATATATATATATATATATATATATATATATATATATGCAGCTCACCATCTGTTCCAAGACCAGTGACATGACTATGGCCTTATGAAGTCAAAGTGCACTAGATAGATATGTTTTTGCCATGGTTAATTTGTTAAGGTATCATTTGCCATTGCAGCTATTACAAAATAAATGGTAGTCAGAGGATACACGTAGGTTTCTGTATACAGCATCAACAAGTCATGCACAATGTTGGTAGACTGAGAAGCACCAGCAAGTTTATATTCCCTCATATCAGTGATTGAGAGGGTGGACGTCATTGCTGGCTTACTGAGGAGCAGAATATGAGACAAAAATGGCTTCCCACGCAGAAATTCTTTATATAAAGATAGATAAATTCAGGAGATGGAACAGTCTGAAACTGCTGCTTCCTGGTCTTCCACAAGGATAAAGAATTAAAGCACATCCCAAACAACCAGCGACACGGACTGTGGTATGGAGGACACTCTCAAGGGTAGCTTCATGACACTGCAGTTCACCCAGGAAGGTCCACAGAGCTTTCTGAGAAGGGGGATTGACCTCAGAGGTCACCTTGAGAGCAGTGCTGCAGAGGAGAGAATGGAAGTAAGATGCACTTCTTCCCTTAGACCAGACCTTTGCCTCCATAGCCAGCCGATTTAAAAAATCTGCCTGGCTTCTTTTCCTTGGAGAGGTGGAAGACAGAGGCTAGAGGAAGGCTGGAGACAGACCTTCAGCAGAGGGAGGCTCCAAACTTTGAAAATGTTACCGTCTAGACTCAAATATCAAATAGCTAAAATCCAGCCATGGAAAGGGCGCAGGAAACTGAGCACAACAGGCAGGCAACAACCTATCTCATAGGCCCCCGAGCAGGGTGCTGAATGCACTCCCTGACTGGCACAGACACCAACTGAGTCCTCACTGCAAAGCAGAAGGAGGAGTGGAGACAGAAGGTGCCCACTAACCAACAAAACTGGAAGTACCCTGACAGAACCAACAAACATTGGAGGAAGAGGTTGGGAGGTACCTGCTGTTATACTGAATTATCAATGCAAGGAAGTCTGACAAGGAAAATAAGGACTTTGGGGGGACACATGGGGAATGTCACTGGCTCCCAGAGGTGACAACTAAAACAGATTAGCAAATCCTCCCTGAATTTCATATTTGCCCCTTCCACAGAGGAGGAAGCCAGAGGAGAGTGCTCGTGCTGCAGTCGTGATGATGCAGTTGTGACAGGCTAGCAGTTATCAGGCAGCTGTAGTGTCAGCTCAGAGGACAGCTTGGGTCTCCAGAAGAGGCCTTTGGACAGCAGTGTGTCAACATGGACTCCATGAGGAAAGCCACTGAGCCTGCAAGGAGAGAAAAAGGAGATCTCCCTGGGACTCAGGCTCACTGTTTCTATTTTGTGGTCATGGTACATTTCTGTTTGCAAAGCAGTATTCAGCCAGCCACATGTCACAAGGTTCAACCCTTTTGGAGTCTGTTTCAGGAATCTAAAACAAACACAAAATCATGAGATAAGGAAAAATTTTTTTTTTTTTTTTTGCTTGGGAAATGCTCCCAAGCATTAAAGCAGAAAGTGGCCAAGTCTTCATAAATCAAAGGCTGAGAGTGGGCTCCTGCTCCTGGCACAGCATGGCCCAGGCTCCTGTGACCAACTGCATGCAGCACGGCAGGAGCCACAGACCTAGCCATTTATCACCTTGTGCCTAAATGACCTCAGCCTGCAGATCACTGGGCACAGTCTAGATATAAGCCAGGCTATGAGGAATAAGGGCAAGAAGAAAATTGAGGCTGGAGGTAAAATGATCCTGTAGATATCCCCTTAGCAGTCTACTTCATTGACTTAACTATGTAAAGAAAAGCAGATAGGAGTCATCTCCTTGAGAGAGAAATGACAAGCTACTGAAGTGGGGAAGCATCTGGTCTGGCTTGTATAGAAGAGGATAAAAAATTGTAGACCCTTTTCCCAGCTTTGTTGTTGATGTACAGACGTGTCGAATGGGGGATTTCCGCATAGACTCTCTTTTTCGAAGGATGAGGGATGTTCTGTCCTGCACAAGGACATGGAAGTTCCTAAATTATGTGTACTCTTCTAATGCTAAAGGGATGCCTCTGACCTTTAGAATCTCTTTGTCAGAGTGCCTCATATTAGTTCATGATTTGGTGGCCTACAGCATTTTTTTTTTTCTTCATGTAGAGCCCTGACAGCTATGCTATTTCCAGGCTGGGTCTCTGGCTTCTGCATCATTGATTCACAGGAGTCATTCAGGGAGCCCAAATGCCCCCTTGGGAACTATAAAACTATGGATAGTTCTCTTTGACTCTTCAGAATTTTTAGAGCAAGGTGGCACATTATTTAACTCTCTGAATCAATAATTCAGAGGTCTCAAACTGAAATAGAGTGGCTAAGGTCATATGTCAGCCCGCATTATCAGAAGTATCTGTTTTCAGGTAATATCTTTATATTATTGAATATGACAATTATATCCTAATATCAATATTAATAATATAATATAATATATTTTTTTCTAAATAAATGCTTACTACTTATTCAGGTGCCTACTATTGACTTCTGTCATGAAAGCTAGTTGCTACTTCTGCTAAAATATGTCTCTACAAATACATCTTGGTTCATCTGAGAGACAGATGTTCGCTGTGTAGATCTAGATTTTCTCCTACTGGTGAGGTTTGCTTGTCAGCATTGACCTCTTCATCTTCTGTTTCCAAAATCTCTCCTCTCTGGGCCAGGAGCTACTACCACTTAGTATGCAGCTATTAGTGGCTGATCATGATCCCCTCCAAACCTTGGCAGTCCTTCACAGTTACAGCTCATTCATAACAATCCAGATTTATCCATACAACAAATGTCTATCCATTTCTCCCTTAGCCTGGAGAAAAAAATACTAATGGTAATTCACAGTACAACATTGAGTAGTAAAACAAAATTCATAGGAATTAGAAAATTACAAAATTTTTACCACACTTTCTGCAAAACTATTTAAACAGTCTATGTTTAAATGCCCTGTTCAAAAGGCAAGAATCCTCTCTTCCACAGAACTGACTTCCCAAACAACAACTAATTATTACATAAAACTAGAGTTTCCCAGAAGGATCTTTTGCTGACCTATGCTGATGCAAACAGCAACAGCAAGTACCCATTAAGGCTGTGTATGCAGTTGTAATGCTCAATATTATTAGAGACCACAATGGTGACATCTGCTATGTGTTACTGCTATATGTTATTCCACAAATCCACTTTGGAAAGAGAGTAGTTCCTTGTGCAAAGCTACATTTCAGTTGCCAGTTTAGGTCAAAATAATTCCAAAATCTTTCTTGAGTTTCTCATTAGGTTTCTAATTCTTTTCCATCTTCTCTTAGCAGTGCAGTAGCAACTGATGCTACCACAGCAAGAACAAGCTTTCCCTGTTTGTGAGAGGCTGAAAAATGATGTCCTTTCGAAGGAGTAGGGTAGATAGCAAGCCAGCAGAGTAAGGATCACATAAAGCAAGAGAACTGACCCCAGGCAGAGCTGAAGCCCTTAGGAAAGGTTTCCCAGCTCTTGTTACAGCCTGCAGTTTAACAATGGGCTTCACTTTCCATCCTCACCAGTCAGCTAACATTCCTGAGTGCTAACAGTAGGATGATATTACCAGAAATAAAAGATCAGGCATATGAACATGACTTTCAGATAATTCAAAGCAGGAAAACAACTTCCTTAGAGAAGGCAGCAACTCAAAGTGCATTTGTTGACGTGACATGCAGCAGCACCTAAATAAATTGCTTTCCAAAATCATGAGACACAGCATGGTTTTATTTGCAGAGGACACCAACAGGCCAAATTAAGGAAGTTGGAGCACTATGACCACTTGCCTGATGGGCAGACACACTGAAAGCTTTTGATGCTCTTCTGAAGGTTGGCAACTGATTGCTTCCCTGATTCACCAGTGTCATTGCAAATAGCTAGCATTATTTCAAACACTTTGAACTGCGGACGTGGCGGTTCACCCCTCTGGAACTAGGCAAGAAAAGGCCTGAAACACTGACTGCTGTTTCCTTCTCTCTGCTGTCATCTTTGGTGCCCTTAATCCAGGGCTCAAGCTCAGGTGAGCAGCAGTGTCACACATCAGGTGCGCAGTATTTTTAGTTACTATTATTGTGGCATCTAATAACATCCTTATGGGATGCTAAAGTTTCCAGTACGGCTTTATGTGTTAAAGAAGCCAGTCCCTGTGATATATAATACCTTGCATTGATAACGTTCAGGCCTAGAATCTGCCAGAGTGACTTTTTGCTTGCAGAGCTTTGGGCAGCTCTTCGCAAGCTGATGGGTAAGTTATGATTACAAGCAGTGGGGAGGCAGAGGAACAAGCCAGCAGAGGGGGCTGGACAGGGACTGCACGAACAGATGGACAAGCAAACTACTTCTATAAAATGTAGACTTGCTCATCCAAGAAATAAGCCAAGATGGCTGTTAATGCAAAGACAGGGCCATTATAGGGATATGGATTTGGGGGGAAGGCAAACACTCTGGCACGTCTTGGAAGGATGCAACTGATTCCCCAGTCTGGAAGAAACTACTTTGCTGCCTTTTGCTTTTGCTATGTTTTGGGGTGTTAGTGCAGATAAAGACTCTGTCCTGCTGAACAGTTCTCACAGGCAGCAGCCTGCTTCCTCTGCCTCACTTTGCTTCTTTTTGTATCTTTGGACTGAAGCATTTGCCCCCATACCCCTAAATCCTCTCCATTATAAAGTGAGGAGTCTCATTTCTGGGATTCTATTCAGCTGAGGGTTTATGAGATCAAGAGTTTCACTTCCATCCCAGCCAAAGTCTTTTTCTTTTTTTCCTTTTTTCTTTTTTCTTTTTTCTTTTTTCTCTTTTTTCTTTTTTTTCCATTTTTTTTTTTTTAAACAGGAGCTAAAGTTTCATTGTGTTTGTGCAGAACAGTGGGAATGTGAAGGACCTGTTTCATGAGAGGTCACACTCTCCCTCCTGATTCATCTCCAGACCTTTAAGAAAGAACCAGTCTAACACAAGATGGGTATCTATAAATGACACCCCTGAACTACATTTACAGGAGGACTCTTGCCTGCCACTTGTGTCTTTACGAGGCAGGCAAAAGCTAAAGCCACAGACACATGTACAGACAAGAGTTTGCTTGAACTGGATATGCCTTTTTTCAGTATCAGGTCATAACTGCGCTTGCATTGAATTTTGCTCTCAAACAACCAATCTGAAATCTAAATGGCAGCCTCTACCATGTACATTGCTGCCATTGTGACAACTGTGTGTGCAATTCAGGAAAAAAATGGGCTTATTATAAAACTACTTTGTTTCACTTGCTCTGATGTTCTCTATATTCAGCAAAGCTTTAGTTGGTTTGTGCTTTGTGAGGAGTTGGTACAGGACTTGTTGAGGAAATCTCCATGCGCAGTGGAAGCATTGCTAAATGTAGAAAGGGGTAAAAGAGAGATCCCCTTGTTCTCACTTGAGAGAGAAAACACATAGCTATATCACAGCAGATCAAACATGCAGTCTTTTAGAAAGCAGCTACATGGGGCAGAGACTCTTCTACTCTCTTTTCAGTACAGATGGGCTTAGTCCTGCTGGTACTTCCCAAGGACTCTCCCAGGCATCCCTGGATATTTGAGGACCAGCAAACTGTTCTCATCTCTGAGCATTTTGTACACTCAGCATCCAGCTCTCAGTCCAGAAAGCTCCTTCCTGGCTCCTTGGAGCATTTCAGGCTATTTCTTGTGGGCTGCCTTGCACATTCTGTGAACCCCTTTGGAAAGCAGTGGTCTACAGAAAGACAAGGGGTTAAAACAGTAGCAGAGCCTTTTTGGTGAGATAACCTCCAAAAGAAGTGGGGCTATGAAAACACAGCCTTTGCAAAGTATCCAAAGTCTGTCAGTAGCATAAAGCATCGGTCATAGATTGCCCCTGCAATGAGCCGAACTCCCACAAAAGCAATTGTTCTGGTTCCATTGTCCAACACTGTAAAAAAAGAAAAAGAAAAGCGACATTAAAAGAATGCATTTCACACAAAAAGAGGGGCATGTTGAATTCATTTTTAAGGTATTGACCATATGGTCATTTCCATTTCAGAAAACTTGCATTCGGCAGGGTCCCAAACACATGTAGACAAAACGAATGATAAATGAGCATCTGCTTGCTTAAAACCCAGTGTTTGACATAGTTTGTTTTCTTAAGCAATTAAAACACATCTTGGCAGTCTTCAGCCCATTCCAGAAGGGGACCAGTATCTCTTCCTTTCACTTTGATTAAATGTTTGCTTTGATAAAATACTTAGTAATATGCTTTATTTAAAGTTAACTCATTCAGAGAAGAGACTTGACTAATGGAGGAGGATTTATACTTTTGTGGGGCCTCCATCATTTTTTACTCCTTGTTCTGACATTCAAGGAGGCTTTACAAGTTTCCCAAGTTTCCCAACAAACTGAGGTTGCTTTAAGGAAAGGAGATTATCCTTCAATTAAAGGTGATCAAAAAAATTCTCCTGTAGTCTTATATCACCCTAATGGACAACTGAAATCGCCTCAAGCATGGCCAAGAATTGCCCATTAATCTCTGAAGTGGTGCAGGTGTGTTTCTTAGCACAAAGGGCATTCTGTTTAAGAGGGATAGAAATGCCACTAATATACAAAACGGCTAGCACACATTTCAGGCTTTCTCCTTGTAGGTGCTCTGTTAACATCTCTGTATATATGTTTGACTATTTGTCTGCCTTCCAAAGTTTTCCCACAGGTATGCTCCAATCAGCAATAATTAAAAACAAAATAGGCTAATCACATTGCACTCCCCAGGGTTTCTAACGTACATGAAAGCCTATTGGAATGCACTAATGGTTTTTCTATTTTAAAAGGAAACTGATTATTTGGCCCAGCCCTGCAATATGAAAATTCAGTGGGCAAGAAAGAATTTTACTGAATAAACAGTGAGAAGTATTTCATTTGGCATTGACAAGCAGAGCACTGGCAAAGCAGCCATTTTGCTGAAATATGGTATTTATGCTACTTTGACATTGCATTTTGTTTAAATACATTAACTGGCCAAAATGCTTGCTATTCAGCATTTCCCCATCTGTGGATTGTGTGGCCTTGTCTGTAACATCATTCAGGGGAAGAGTTGACAATTTTGGTGCCGATTTGGATAGCATTCATTTGGATGACTGCAGAATGGAAAGATGGAGCAAAGACCTCTGCTGACTTTCGATGGTGTTGGTCCAAGCCTTCGATCCAGCAGTTTGGTATGAGGCGTCTTACTTGGAACTACTGATGAAATTCGACAGCGTTTACATTGAATGCTCTTCTGGTTTACTCTCACCACGAAATTGGGTGAGAACTGACATTTTGTCGAAAGATCCACTCTTTGAAGATATTACTTTCCATCAAGGCTACTCCATCTGGGCATGATATTGTTTTGAAGAGCAGGATGGATTTTAACAGGAGGAAGTTCTGTGTACTAAAGTATTATTTATATTAAGAAATAATAGCACTGACATGCCAGGGTGTGTTACAAAAATTGAGCATTGAAATAGACTGGGTAAATTATGCTTATGCAAAACATTCTAATCATTTTTTCCACCCAGAAATGTAAAAAAAAAAAAAAATGAACTCTGTAACTTTAACTTGCAATATAAATATCATTATGGCGCTACCAGCAGGGTTACATTCCCCTTGTTCAGAGAAGGCCAAGTCATTACGAGCCCATCAAGTCAACATGAGTCCATTTCCGCACTATTAAAAAGATCGAGAAAAGATTGCCAAATATGAAACTCCCCTCAACTCTGGCCCGCTTTTAGGCCCAAATCCTTCAAGAAATGCAAAATAGATTACAAAAAGCAGAAAAGCGGTACAACTTCTCTCCACAGTGTGATGCGGTTGGACTACGAGGTGGCTTAGGCAAACCTGTTTGACTGTATATTGCAACAGCCCGAGGAATGTACAGCAGGTGGGATGCTCCATCTCAGCTGAGGAACAGCACTTCGGTAAGGTGGCCAGGTGGGATGGCAAGGCTCTGCCTCCATCTCCTGCTTCGGCAGGCTGCAAGAGGTGAGCAGGACTCATGCTCGCCTCTGCAACTGGGAAATTTAACCCTTAGGGGATTGGGCAAAGTCACCCAAACTCAGCGCAATGTGAAATGCTGGAAATGGAATACGTCCTGCGGCCCTGAGGAATATGCCTCCCGCAGAAAGCACAGTACAAAAATGAGAACACTGGCTGAATTAGGTACATAGAAGTGTAGGAGAAAGGAAAACCAGACACCTCCTGTGCGCTGCCGGCTTCACAGTTTTTTCTAACTTTCTCACCAATTTCCTTTTCTAGCTGGAAACTTCTCAAGCTTAGCTACCAGCTGAAGCCACATAGCAAAACATATGCGTAATTCATTCATGCATATAGAGCTAATTACATGCTCCACTGGTTAGCTAAAGGAATTCACACATCCCACCAGCCAAATAGTTTTGGACCAAGGAGTTTACAAGCTAAGGAGTCGATATTACGTTACCTAAAATTTTTAGTAAAAGCATGACAGTGAGAGGAAAAAATACACATACATCTAGGGAAAGTTTGAATGCCCCTAAGAAATGAACCATCTGAGCAAGCTTGTTGCAGATGATGTCCATATGGTATTCTGCAGGCAGGTGTGAACTTGCTCTGTCTGCATTCAGAGCTGGCCAAGCACAAGGAAGTCTTGGACAAGTGAGGTCATTAACTCCAGTTCTGCATGCTGTTAACACAGCTCTCCAACTGGGGCATGGGGAGACCTTCTTTATGTCTGCCCTTGCAGCAGATATTCATACAGGAGCATCCGCCTTTAAGACTAACACATCTTTGGAAAGAATGGGGCTTTGTTTAAGAAGAGCTACCAGCTATTCACTGCCAGAGAGACCAAAAAGGAATTCAGACATGATCCTATTGCATGGAGACCTTTGATTGTCCTTTGTCTAAATGGCCAATAATTGCGGCTAATTGACCAAGTTAAGGATTTTTGTCAATCCCAAAGATCTAAAAGTTGGCTATGAAATTAATATGCAGGCACTTCAATAAAAAAAAAAAAAAAAATGATTTCCAAGTATCCGAGCCTCCCAGTTCTGCTCAGGACTATTAAAGGTGGGCAGCACTTGTGAAACTCACCCTTTCAGAAGCGTGTTCATGTTGGGCAGCTCACTTTAGGCACCAGAGTTTGCAGATGCCAATGCTGATGCTAGGGCAGCAGTGAGCAGTACCTATAAGATGTCAGCCAGCAGAAGCCACATGAAGGAATTGAAATTCTAGCCTTGTCGCTCTGCGTCTGGCTGCCAGATTCTGACTTGGTTTTTGTCTCTTGCCTCCTCCTCCCCCAACCTCCATTTTAATTCCTTTCCATTCCTTTCACCCTGTTGTGGTCTTTGACCTGTACTGGTCCCTCCTGGTTTCTTCCTTGAGAACATGCTCTTGCAGGCGAAAGAAGACAGAGTGAAACATTAGACTGCATGTTACGATGATTAAAAGGCATGTAAGAAAACCAAGGCTGTCATTTTAATCTCTCACTAATGTTCATTGGCATGTCTTTGAGATAGGGTACCGTGCTGACAATAGTGATGGACAGGGTGTGAGATTGGCCCCTTGAACCCAGGGGCCTCCCAGGAATAGATCATGTCTAGACCTGGTTTGCATCAAGGGCCAAACCGGATAAGCTGATTAGCCAATTAGAAATAGTTCAGCTAGTGGAGTAGAGGGACCAAAGAGGGCTGAAACTGGAGGTCATGTGGATATCACAACTGATTAATAACCCCATAGTGATGGGGAACTTGGGAGGGGTTGGAGCTGAATGGGGAGGAGGAGCCCAAGTACAAAACCAAGACAGAAGAATTTTTTCTCTAGAACCTGAAAAAGATGAAAGATCAAACATGAAACCTAAATGTGGAGAACAGCGATATTTGAGATCCCACCAAAATATTTCTAGAATATCCTTTAAATGTCATGGAAAAAAGTCTCACTCTAGAGGCTTCATTTCCTATCTTTACCAGTGCATTACTTTTCATTGCTTTTTTCTCATCGGTCCTTACTATATATGGACAAAGCTAACACTAAACATGCTTTTAATCATGAAACTCCAAGAATTTTCCATTTGTGGGCACTGTTAGTCAGGGATCATGTGAATCATAGGAGTTTTAAATTACTTACTTGCAACACCATTAAAAGTAAAACAAAATCAATGCAAAGGTGATAATTTTTAAGAAATGCAAAAAAAAACACCATCCTGAACTCCCTTTGGGAAGGCACTGACTCTGCATCACCAGTTCCCTAAATCCAGGTCTTGCCTTATTAGAGGTAATTAGGCTATTGCTTTCTTCCTTGTGTCCTGAGACCACGACCTTTCCCGTGATGTGCCTGGCTGCCAGCAGAGCATTATGAACCATCGTTACATTCCTGGTTGGTTAAGACTTAAAAAAAGACATTCCCTTGTACCGAGGAACATGCCCTGCTGCATCCTCTGCTGGCTTACTGTTTGTTCAGTCCACCTGGAGACAGCGAGGCAGCAGGAGTGTAAAACAAGAGCCCTCCTGTGTATGTGCACACAGGTGGAAGCAGGTGCTGATACGCTGGCCTCTATCTCACACCTGCCGTGCTCCCTGCTCCCATTAGCGTTTCAGCAAGACGGGGGAAATCCGCCGTCTGCTCGGGTCATCTGCAGCCCAGTGGGTGTCTCCCACCCAGGCATACCTGAGGCATTCAGATGCTGTCAAGCAAGACATCATCAAACATCCCCAAATGGCAGGGAACAACAATCCCTGATGCAGTGGGAATACCTATTTTGTGTATATGGGAACCACGTCTGTCTTTTTTTAAAGAAGAGGCATGCCCAAGAGCTGCTCAGATTCAAGACAGGATGCAGGTGGATAACTCCTATGGTCTTATTTGTTTTAAATATTGGCCTTATCTCTGTGGTTCGAATGCCAGAGTCATACATTGAGCTAGCCAGGCCTTCCAGACAGGCCGCCCAAGCTGTCCGCACCTGCTACCATTCTGCCTTCATGTCCCCCACTCCCACATTTCCCTCACGTCTTTGTTTAATCTCTACATCCTTAATTTTTCTCTCAGTCTCTCGCAGTGTTGCATTAAATTTTTTTTCCATCTTTTATCTGTGCTACACATTTAGCAAGTACACATGGTGTTCTTCATTTCAAAACACCACTGGTAACACACACACTAAGAACAATGGCCTGAGGAAGAGCTCACTACAAGCAAGCAGCTAAGCAAATAAGTGTAAAGAGTTTTAAAGACTGACTCTCTGAATTTTTGTACAATAACAGAAATGCCATGGCTGTCATGCCTGAGAGCTGTGAGTAAACTGCACAATTTACCCTAAATGAAGGTAAGTATCTGAATTGTTCTTAAAGACTCTGCAGGGTAGAGAGCTCTTTCCCAAGCAATGCCTTCCATATGCTTACTGTCAGGAAGATTTTCCTAGTGATGTCTGATCTGCATCTTTCCTGCCACATTTTTGTCTATTAGTTTGCTTTGAGGCTATAAGAATAGGTAATTTCCTTTTTCTGTGCAGAATTTTATTTACTTGTAGGTTATCTCATGCAATTCATGTCTTTCTAGCCCTCGATACAATTCTGTTGTTCCACTCCTACCTTTCTCTTAATGTCCCACATCTTTTCTCAAGTGCATGCAGTGCGCCAAACTACACAGAGTGTTCCCCCTGAGGCTCCCTCAGTGCTGGGCAGACAGCATCCTCCAAGATCTATTCCTGCTCAATATATCCCTGGATAATACTTTGTATTTTCACAACAGTATGACACAGTTGGCTCATTTGACAACTCTTTGTCCATTACACCAGTGTTCTCCTCTGCCCTTTTCTGCAAAATTTCTACTTAACAAATTGCTCCTTATTATGGATTTATGTTGCCTGATTGTACGCCTTGTGTGTGTCCCTGCTGAATTGCATTCTATTTTTTTTTCAGAGCATTCATCCTGTTTGGCAAGATCATTTCAAATTCTAATCCTATCCTCTATCAGACTCACAAGTCATCCCTGCCTAGTGTCATCTGTAAATTTAATAAACATTCTCAATATTCTATCATGAGGTCATTAGCAAAAATATTCAACACCAATTCCAGATGGTGTCTTACATTTCTGGGCAGGGCAAAATGTGTTGAAGCATCTCCATGACTGACAATTATCTCCATTCCTGTTATTGCTCAGAACTTTGGGTCTGGGTTGTGTGGTCAGCAGGGTTAAGAAGAACTCTTGAATGTAGATGAAGTGAGCATTCCTGCTGGCATGGAATACTATATCCCTTTCCCACTTAAAATCTTGAAAGAACTATATGTCTAGCCTGGAGGAAATACATTTAATTCTGCTTAATAAGAGAGGTACTTTATTCCCTCACATTCACTTACTCCTTTGTTCTCAATCCTTTGTTCTCAAAACCTCATCCTTGAGCTGACAGAAACCTCATTTACAGCAACTACTTTTACTTTAGAGAAAGGGTCAGTACTTCCCATTCCTGTGAGCAAATGCCAGACTGAGAGATTTCAGAAGTACCCATAAAAAAAAATCCACAAAAGCATTTGAACTACACAAAAAGTCTTTGTTACCCATGAGATGGTGTTTCTAAGATTAGGATGGTGTGCAAGGAATAAAAACCACATGCTGACACATGCAGCATGGCAACCTAGATAAAGACCTTAAAACATGGAAGGATAGGATTATTTGTCTCAATGCCGCAGAAGAAACGATAAGCACTGGTCTTTCGTGTTGGCATACTAATAAAAGCATGGCAAAATCAGTAAGAAGATCTGGGATTATTAGCATAGAATTAAGATTACAGCTTCACTGAAATAATAGAGATGTGGCTGAATCACTCATATTACTGGCATGATAACAGAAAAGGATACAACTTGTTCACAAAAGTATAGGTAGCAGAAATAAAAATGAAGGATATGTAGGTGTCTAGGATACATAGATTTCACTTGAAATTCCAAAGACAGACAGAGCCAGCCTTGCTGAAAGAGGATGCCATTATCAGAGTTTATTGTAGTCTACTAGAGGACATCTGTCCGTGGAGATAATACGTATAAGGTTCTTCAGGAATCAGACACCTTAAGTACAGGTCTTGTTGGGATTGGAAGATTTTAGCTCCTGGGTTCAGAAGATCCAAAAAGGAGCTAAAGGAAAGGTTCCTCTGGGTTTAAGTCTAATCACAAGAAAGCAGCACTCTTAAGAAGGGAAAGGTGGAAGAAAACATGGATGGGAGTTACCATGGAAAGGTAGACTGCATGATTCTTGGAGAGGCAAGGCAGGAGAATAGAAGAAAAGGCAACCCTTGTGGGCTTCAGAAATGCAGATTTCCTTAAACTTGGAGGACTGATAGGTAATATTTGTAGAAAACAAAAGCTTTATGAAGACTTAGTAATTGCCCAAAGAAACACTACTAAAAGTGAAAGTGCAGGTGCAGAAGAAGGACCAGAAATGGAAAAGTGATTGCTTTCTCTTCATTGACCTCAAAGACAAGAAGGAATTACAACAGCAAGTGGAAGGAATGAAGGAATGACACAGCCATATAAAACAAGGTCATGATGTCCAAGGCACAGAGTTAAATAAAATTAGAAAGAGGGGTACTGCACTCATACTATTCCTTAATGTTAAGGCACACACTTTCAGAAAGGTAAAGGAAAAATTAAGAACTGACAGAGATGTAAAGAATATGGACTATGAAGAAAGACTAAAAGAATAAGGACTGCTAACATACTTTCAACATCTAGATGTCTATTGCAAAGTGAAAGGGGATCAATACAATCTTTTAATCCACAGATATACCAAAGTAACCATTTTTTGCCATTACAAGAAAAACAGGTTAGCCCTAGATTGCTTGGGAAAGGTATGGAATATCCATCCCAAAAGCTTTTAGGACCAATTAACATGTACATTTATCAGGAATGGTACAGCTGGTACAGCTTGATTCATGACAGGGGGAAGCACTCTTTCACATTTTGAACCCTCCTCTCAGCCCTGCTTTGTGTAGCTTCACACATAGATTTTTACCTATGACAACTGGAACTTCTTGACAACTGGAACAGGTACCGCGCAGGAAGCCCTGAATAAAGTGAATCTGAGACACCACAAAATACTATGGCTGGGAAGGACCCTTCAAAGTCACCTAGTCCACCTCTCTGCCCCATCACCTCCAAATAAGATATATGGATGGCAACAGAACTAGAAGTAAAACAAGTCGCTTTTCCATCAGGCAGGAACAGCTTAGCATTTTGAATGTCCAGCCATCCTGTGGCTTCTCTAAAACCCATCCTATTTCCTTGCCATGCACAAATATCTATCTCATCATCCTTGCAGGTGTAAGACCTCCACTTTCAGCTAATCTACCCTCTGGCCTCCTTGAGGAGGCAATGCAACCCCTCACCCCAGATCCATTTCTTTCACTGCACTAACCAGGCCATATGATTTTGTAGAGTCAGAGGGAGCAGAATAAATGGAGCAGACAGCTGTTAGGCAGCTGCATCAAGCTTTCTGGCCCATGTTACATTTCCATTGGGTTTGTTTGTATATAGTGATGTATGAAAAAGCTAACTGGTGGCACTTTGAAGCAAAATCTTCCTATTATTCATTTTGTTTCTTAATATAATTTCCCCTTTATTTATTTAGCTTTCCACTCTCACTTGAGTTTTCAGTAATTTGGTGCAGATGTTCTATCTTTCTGCAGTTTATTAATACTGACTTGCTTTTTGCTTGCTTTTCTATAAATGTTTTTCAAATGTTCACACTCTGATTGCGTGTCTTCCCTTGCTTTGCTGCAGAAGCAGGGGAGCTGCAGCCTTGCAAAGAGAAAATGCACTGGAGACATCCTACCATCCTAGAGGTAAAAGGCCACCTTTGGTCACGGAAGGGAAGTGGGTAATGAGCTCACTCTGCCACCTTGTATATACAGACAAGAGTCACACAGAAAAGGTGCAGAAGGTAGGGAGAGGGGTTGGGTAGCTTCCCCTTAGGATCCTCAAGTGACTTGTTTATTTGGCTGGGCAGTGCCCATGAGAGGAAAATGACTTCTGTTTTTCTGCACACACAGCATGGATGTGGCTGTCCTCAGAGGGTCACTGAGGAGGCATCCAGTCACTGATTCACCCAGACCAAGAGGCAGCAAGATGCAAAAGTGTCAATGCCCTGGATGACTAATTTCATAAGGAGGGGCAGGAGGACAGTAGGCCAGGAATCAGCACATTTTGACCTAGCTTACAATCGGCACATTTTGACCTAGCTTACACATTTGCTCACCTCCTGAGGGAGAACTCCCATTCGTGGCAGTGTGTTCACTTAGGAGATGGACCCAAGTACTTGCCAGTCACTCCTGCACAAGCACAAATGCTGCAGCCAGTTCGTTCAAAGGAACAGCAGAGAGGGGAGGTTGCTTGTATTTGTGCTGGATTTGATAGTCTGCTTTGGCTGGGAAGGTTAATCTGAGGTCTTCTGAGGTCTAGAGGGGAACCCAAACTGCCAAACCACAGGCTACTCTACAGCATATTTGTCATAACGGGAGGGGAGTCACAGACTAGATTACTTAAAATATGTTCTGCATTAAAAAAGGTATTGTGAGGAAGACAGAGATGGCAAAAGGAGAATAGTACAGAATCCAGGACCCCATTCAAGAGCTTCATCACTAGGCTGCTCACAAACAATCCCTTATTTGCAAAGGTGGCAAGTGCAGTAGGAGTACAAGCTACTGACTATCAGCTCTTCCAGCAAGGTAAGTGCAATTTCCTCAGTGCCTCACTAATCACAGAGACAGGAAAATGTCCCCAGGAAAGGATTTCTGCCCTGACTTTCTGTAAGAGACCCCTAGGACACCCACAGACTAGCAGAAATTATTGGAGACCAGCAATTGCTGGTCCTCCAGCTCCCTGGCTGTGGTGTCAGTGATCACTGGCCCTTCGTGGAGAGTAATGGCACATCTAGAACCACCTGTGTTTGCCGTCTGCACAGCACATGCCCACAATGCCCAACACAACCAGAAGCTTATTGAAAGAATGTTATTTCCATGACTCCAAAACACTACGAATACACTCTGGAACTAGTGAGTGCATCAGAGGGACTCAGAATAGCTTTTTCCAAGATGTTTTTAAAACTCTCTGAGTTGTCTGGCTATGGATCAGGCTGGGTAAAACAATCTTGCGTCTCTTCTACTGGGTTTCCAGAGGAGATCTCCAAAACCTCAACGCTACCAAAGAAGTCTTATACCTGGGTAAAGAGAGCAAAACCAGAATTCGGCTAAGAGCTGAGGGAGGCAACATCTTTGATTGTGTTGTGCTTATCTGCTCTCCCTATGCTATGTTAGCACTTGCAGAAGCAGTCCAGCATGCTGAAACAACTCCAAGAAGGGAAAGTATTTCCAAATGTGCGTGATTAAACCATTAGAGTAGTAGAAACAAGAAGCTAAAAGATTTTTTTCTTCTTCATGATCTTTCTTAGTTCAGAACAACTGGGATGGGTAGTGCTGCCAAACGAAGATGCTAATTCTGTGCTCCTGTTGCAGACTTCCACCTCCCAGCCAAGCAGGCTGAGCGCCAAAACAAGAGCTTTGTCCTGCACCAGCCTGGCCCATTGTTCTGACCAGGGAAGCCCTTCCACATGCTGCTTGGAGGTCATACACTTCTGGATGTGCGTGGTCCCACTCACATAATGTGGTGATAAAAATGCTGAAAAAGTCACGAAGAAAAAAAGGGAGAGGTTAAAACAAGAAGAGTGCAAAGTATGAAGTATATATCAGATGAATGCAAGTGCCTCATAACCAAGGCACACCACAGCCTTCTGCAAAGGAAGAGGACATCTCCTGACTGCAATGACAGAGATTCAAAACTGAATAGACTAGCAGCACTAACAGTCTTTTTTTTTTTCAGGACATATCTCCATATTCTCTTTCTCTTCTTTGTCCTTCCAGCTAATCCATTTAGACTCTGGGTAATACAGCTACCACCCCTACTTATCAGATCCACTACAGCTTTGACACCTTGTCTTTCCCTTCAGCGTATACTGCACTCCACTTTTTGGCTGTGACCACTGCTGGCTCTATTGGGCGACCATGTATTGCCCCATGTGGATTCCTAATAATATGAAGTGCCTTCAGGTGACTAATCCTACAGTGAAAGTTTCACTTGGTGGGCGTAACTCAATGTTTTGGGAGCGAAATGTCTGTTTTTACATCCCCATGTGCTATATTCATGCAGAGTATTTCATGCACACACAAGGAACCAGTCTTCATTTCTGCTGTCCAGAACGAGCAGCCATTCTCTTTCACGCATCATGTGTGGTATCTGCTGGGCTTGCCAACAGATACCGCCTGCTCACAGGGCACTGCTACATGTCCTTGTGCAGCCCCGGGAGGTCTAGCAGCTTTCCAGTAACTCCATCTGGCTTTAAGAATTGTCTCCTCTTCGCTGGATGATACCAACAACATTAGGCCAAATTCCCAGCCACAGAGAAGGACACGTGCCCGTGGAAAGCAGAGGTCCCAGCCCCGCTTGGTGCATATTGGCATATCTCTGCCGAGGTCACACCTCGAGGCTCACTGAGCGCACAGCTTTGTACTGCAGGGACAACAAAATAAACAACAGGAGGAAAATTTGAGTGACAACAATATTCATTTTGGCTCTTCCACAGAAGCTCTAGCACAGAATTAAATACGTACTTTGTAGCATTTTGCTCCTCTCTGTCCCAGCTCATTTCTTATCCTCACAAAGGCAGCTAGTACGCCCAAATTGGCCTAACAGTCCATTAGGAGCCAATCTGCTCAAAGCCGCCCACAGTGCGAAGAAGATTTGAAAGCTCAGATAAAACTTTGCTGAGGGGAATTTTTGATCTGTTTTCAAGTTGTGTGGGGTGTGCAGTGTGTGTGATGCAACACTCTGGATAGGCAGAAAATGATGTGTAATGTCATGAAACTCAGAGAAACAGGGAAGTGGTGCTCATCCTGTCCTGCCAACCAACTTTTGATCTTTTGAGTTTATCGTGGAGGAAACAAACAAACAAACAAACAACAAAAAAACACTGTGACTTGCTTATGAAACTGATTGTTTGAAAATAATAGTTCTAAACTTGGGTGGCTCAGGGGAAAACATGCTGAAGAAAAGCAAAGGTGGTTTCTAGAAGCCAGGGGATGGAGAAATAATACAACTGATTTCACAAAAGAAAAGCAGATGATGTTTTGCAAATTGCTGGGATCAATCTGTCTCCATGTTCCGGAGAGAAAACAGATAACAGGAAACAGAGGACAAGACAAAATGCAAATGAAGGGTCTGGGTAACATCACTAACTTGTTCGATGCCCCTTCTGGACCCAGTTCAGACCACTGTGGAGCCAGCGGTGACTTTCCACTGATCTCAGTGGACCAGGTCATGTTTCCCCAAAATGTGTTCTCCTAGTTAGAGACAAGCTCACACTGTAGGAACTTTCACATGTTCAGAGGAACGGGAAGAAACATGAAGTGCAAGGGATTTCAAACACTTAATAGGCTTCCCAGTTGGCCAGGAAATATAATCTACATTAAATAGCACTCTTTTTCAGCAGCCACAGCAAAGTTTCCATACCTAAATAGTACCTAGAGATAATGAAGTTCTGGAAAAGCCAAAGCAGTACACTGACTTTACAGGGACAGCAATGGATATTACACAGGAAGGAACAAGCCAGGATATCCATCTAGAGGAGTTTGCCACGTTTCTGATGAAACTGCCCTCATGAAGCAGAGGTCAGTGTTCATGTTTTCAAGCTTTTCTCTACCACAAAAGATTCTGTAAATCTGTGGTCTCACCCATTTTCACCCTGGCTGTCTCACTACACAACTGCTCCACTGAATTGTTTCAGCCGTCTGAAATGCTGCTCCATGGACCACTGGGATAATTAAAGAGAGGGACTTAGCCTTCAGCTTTCATATGCTGCTTGGCTGTGCTGACAGATAACACATAAGCATCTTAGTTGGGAGGGGACTGAATTCTTTAGGACTGTATCCCTCTTCCACTTTGGAGATGTGTATGTTCAGGGGAATGTCAGTGTAGATGTCCGAATTCCAGGAGTAACAGCTCTATTTGCTTGGAATACATGATCAAATTGTAGCACTAGTCAGTTCTGCAGGAGGATGAAAGTATCAAGCTTACTGGGAGGTAAGAAATTAGAAAGACTTTAGAAACCAGGCTCCTGTCCACATACCATATGGCCTTGATGGATTAGACCTGAGTTTTCTTAGAAGCATGGCTCCGTCCTAGTTGTGCTTGGTGAGGCGTTTCCCACTCCAAGAGTCTTCCTGTATCCAGGAAACAATTGCACTTTGATGAAGTATAATTCCTGTAGATATACAATCCACTGTATTCGCTCAGGTATATATCACTGTAAATTTCTATGGCTATCTACAACTAGAGGCCCTTCACTAGGGGTTTTTGATGTTACGGGGTAAAATAAAAAACAGCAACAAGAGGAAATATCTACAGTGAGGCATGGTCTTGAAGCATTCATTACATTATAAGATGGGTAAGCATTATCTATGGTGTGAGTAAAATACAATTTAAATAGAGTCAGATTCTCTGAAGTACTTCATTTACCTTTGAAGATGCGGGTCTTAATGATCATACAGGGTGAAACAAATCTAGCACAGCAAGCTGTGGTTTATATGGTCCTTTCAATATTCTTTGAGGTTTTGAGAATTAACAAAAAAAAAAAAAACCTGACCCCCTCACATTCCAGAGTTAACATCTGAACCAGTAGAAACAGGAAGATGAGACTGAAGCTGCCTGGATGATGAAGTTTAATTAGGGGTGAATATATCAGCCTTGCCTAAAAAGTCAAGAAAATACCATATTCAATGATGCTTAGGGACTTTTTTTTTGCTTTGTTCTTGCTGGATGAGAATCGGTATTAGGGCAAGTAAGGAAGAACAGAGAAAACCTTTAAAACAATGCAGATGTTATAACAGAACAAGCAAGAGCAAAGACACAGCTTTGTTTTACAAAAATCTCTGAGAGTCTTCATGTGACATGTCCACACATCTATTTCACCTACACAGGTAATACCCTCACAACACTGTCCGTATCTGGCTGTCACCGTGATGGATGGTCATCAAGTCCTACTGTACTGCTGATCCCCCAAAGCCCTTAAGCAATCTGATATCAATAATGTTGCAAGGCTAATCACTTAATAATAGGACTCCCTGCAAACCAGACACCTCTACCACACGCCGTGGGAGGAGAAGATGCTTTGCATACATCATCCTGTCAGCTGAGTTTATTATTCTTGCATTCAAGATAAACTGCAGCAGCCAAATGCTGGCCTGTATAAATTCCAGCCTCAGGAGTCCAGCAAGCACTGGGGTCCTTGTTAAACACACACACACATGCATAAATCCAACCGGGTAAATAATACGACATCTTCCTATTCCCAGCAGATCTTTCAAAAGCTGATGTTTTCTTTGTTACCTGGGGTGGTCTTCAGACCAGCTGTATAAACCAAGGATAAGGAGTGAGTACATGGACTACACAGAGACAACAGGCAGGAAAGGCTTCTGGTCACATGCAGACCTTTCTGCTTTGTGCTAATAAAGCTTTGTCGTGTGGTATTTAAACAGATATCAGACAAATAAGCTTCAGGCTTCAGAGTCTTTATCTCTTCTGTTTACCTCTCCCCAGGATTCACTGCTATATCTGTTAAGACAAAGAACATAGGCATCTAAGAGGCACAGAAAGGATAGAAAACCTTCAGAGCTCAAGCCAACATCTTCCTAATGGGATTTCAGGAGAAAATTATTTCTCCCTGTAACGCATCTGTATTGGCCTCTATTGGAACGACGGGTCTGGCAAGCAGAGCCATGTCTACATTGCTTTGTGAGAGGGTCCTGGGAAAGAAAAAGGAAATCTACTCAGTCCCTCTTTAAATTAGTTTATCCTCTCAGTGATTCCAGTTTGACTTTGCAAATGTGCTTCCTGACTTAGCAGTTTGACTGCTTACCAAGCTACACTTCCAAGAGTGGAAAAGAAGGAAGTATTTCCTCAGAGATCTCCTATTATTGGAGAAAGCAATTAAAAATAAATAACCAAAACCAAAATCAAAACAAACAAACAAACAAAAAACCTGGCAGGATATCTATGGCTTCAGCAATATTCCCATCGGCTTGAGCCAGAGCTGAAATCCTTGGGCACTGTTTGAGACGGATTCTGAGGCTGCATTAATAGCAGGTCCTACTTCCCAATCCAGGAAGAGACTGGCTGCCTAGTTTACATCCAAAGTTTCAGGACTGAGATTTAAGTCATTTTCTGCTAGAATCAAAAACTGGAAAATCCACAGCCTACATAAAGAAACAGGCATAGGAGAAAGAGAAATGGGAAGTCGCTGGCAAAATAGATCTTACATGGAAGTGACTTTATGGCTTAGCTTGTGCCTCTGACTTGCTCACTGAGTAGCGATGATCTTCCCCTCTGCTTCCCTTAGTAACAGTCTCAGATAGCAACAGCGGCCAGGACACAGCGAGTATATGGAGCTACTGCAGTTGATCTCTGGATATTATTTTAAAGGAGGAAATTATTCTCAGCTTTCCTTTCTCTGCTTTCCAGTATCCCTTCACACTCAAGAAATAGGAGATCACGGATGCTCCATCCTCACACCCCTCCATGGCACTTCCAGGGTTCCTGGTGCCTGCATTCAACTCTTCAGCATCATGGGGTGACCACCATGGCACTGCCTTGTGCTGTTCCGCATCTTATCTGCTCCCTCCCAGGTAGAGGAAGGCACAAATGAACTAATCCTACCAATTCAGCCTATGAGATCAACAGCCTTTACCTCTGTTAGAAGATGAAAACCAAACTGACCTCAAGCGTACTGCGTTTCAGCAACAGATGGGTGAGTTGGTGCTGCTTCTCCCCAAACCTTAAGCAACACCAACTGATTCCAGAGCTCAGGCCCAGAGAAGCAGACCGTTGTTAATGCAGCATCCCTCACATTTCCAGGCTCAGGGATCTCAGAAGGAAAGTTGTCTGCAGTTATTGAAACAGATTTCTATGGTCTGTCTCTTTGGCAAGGTGATTTAGTGAAAGGGACTGACTCAGAAAAAAAATAAAGTGAAACTGAAACTTCTTTATAGAGCAGTTGCAAAGCGTCCTTCTATTAAAGTGAGAGCAGCATGGGCTTTGGAGCCCTTGAAACTAGCCAAGACCACTGGTAGAAAAGTAAGAGCCTCAAAGCAACGTGAGGTAAATAAGGCTTTAAAAACTTCTCACATTCCCTTATCTCAGACCTTTCTCTACCCTTCTCCTCCTCCTCCTCTCTCCCAGCTCCTCCCAGCTCAATATAAGGTGCTATCTTTTATTTCTGCAAAGTTGAGTTTTCACCCAATAAACTAACAGAAAGTAAAATGCAAGGGTTTATGCACTGCCTACTTCTTTACTTGAGCCCTTTTTGCTGACCTAGAAAGAAGTCTGAAGGGAAATTAGGCACTTTCCACAGTCCAGCTGTGGGAGCGAAGTAAAGCAATATCTCTGCTAAGAGCTGACAGCAGGAGGATGTGATCAGAGGGTACCTTGGAAGCCACTCCACAGCTTTGCACATCTGTCATTCTGCTCCTGGCCAGAGAATAGAGACATGGAAAATGCTTCCTTAACTAAACCCTAGATGGGCTGGAAAATCAAACTAATGCTGGTTTGATTTTCCACGAGAACCTAGAAAACCTGATCCCAAAGCCCATAACACGTTCTAGTCTACACTATTTTTTTATACTACTTTTGGCAGCACATCAGGTGAACAGCAGATTCCACACAACATCTCATTCTGCTTACAACTTCCAAGCTTTGGATGTTATGGGCATGCTTTCTGTCTGAGTTTTTCAGCTGGATATTTATTCCACCATTTTTACTGCTGGAGAAATTTGCACCTGCAGTTTTGCCAGCACGTGTCAGCAGCTGGGTGACCAGATCTCCTGGTGCTTGCAACTAACCTCTCCTCATACATGCACAGAAATTTCCATATTCCCAAGAAAAGACAAGGGCACTTTACACAGCCTAGTCTTCAGCATCTCACCCTCACATAAACATGGATGTCCTGTACCAAAAAGCCTCCACAGGCAGACATCAGATACTCTGCAAAACCCAGCAACACTCCACTGCTCTTTGCAATACCAGATGTAGGAAGCTGGCTGTCTCTCTTCAATTCCTGATTCCTCAGCAGATAAATCATTTCTTGTAGTACTGTGGAAGAACATGCAGGAGAGTAACCCATGTCTGTGAGGCCATGCCAATTCATCTCAGTCAGAGTGCCCTGATGGGATCTTTTATGAGCAAAAGCACATTTCCCCTTCCCCTGAACTGTGCATACATGCTGCAGCAGTATGAGCTGGATCCCGTTACTCTGCTGAAATCTTATATCAAGCATCACCAAGTGAATAAGTAATTACAAGACTGGCATTTTAAATATCCCCTGCTGAGCTTTTACTACTGAGAAAAACAGCAAAAGCGGGGAGAAGCTACAGTAAGTTTTGCTTTTGGGCCTTCATCTCTCTCAGTTCTTCTCCACCGTCAACTCCTCTGTTTCAACAGCCTCCTTTGGGGGCTCTAACTTACTTGGGTCAGATGGACCTCATGTATAGCTCCATGATTGAGCCAGGAATTAATTCAGGTCTGTCTTCTCTCCAATCCCTTTTTATTTCATGGACAACCGGCATATCTGATGACAGTCCCACTGCTACAACACGAGCATTTTATCTGGCACAGGAGATGTCAATAAAACACATAATCAACCCCAAAGGCGCAGATAAACCAGGCTATAGTCACACAGGTCATGCAGTCACACAGTGAATGATCTGCAAGCCCTGATCTCTAATAACACAGTTCCTGTATGGATTCTCCTATTGCTGTCGCTCAGAGTTTCCCTGCCTGCAGATGAAGACAAGCCCTTCAGACTTCACAGTTACCACTTCTTCTGTCCCTGACCTCTGAGCCTGTCCTGGGAGATACCCCTACCTCTGCAACAGCCAGGGGTCTGGCAGCAAGGGAATGATCCAAACACACATGACCTCTGGACAATTCAATCATTCTCTACCCTCTTGCACAGAGGCTGGAAGCAGAATAAAACTTGAGGCTGGAAGGGGGGAGCTTTGCAGAGACACACTGCTCAGAAACCTCCTCAGCCACAGTGCAGAGAAGAACCTGCAGAGAAGAGTAAAGAAATGTTCCTGTCCAGACATTGGTATTTGTCAAAAGGCAAGATGTGTTACCCATCTCTGCAGAGCCCTTGGCTATGGTACCCGCTTGGATGTGCTTGCCGCGTTCAAAGCGCCACAGCTGCCTCTCTCCGCAGCAGCAGAAGGCTAACTGCCCCCGTCTTGCCTCCAGAGGGAGATGCCCTGCTTGCTATCTGTCACCGATCACACACGCCTTTCCCGGGGTGACATTTGTTGGCTTTATCTGTCATCATGTAATTTCTTGCACTGAGTCACCCCTGCTGGGAGGCTGCGGTTGGTGCCGTTAACCTCAGGAGCTCCAGGCTCTATGCACCATCAGAGAAATGGGAGAGGATGGAGGAGGCCAGCAAGTGGGGAAGGACCCTGTCACCTTCTGCTGTGTGCAGAGGCTTGCTTTGAGGCAATAAATCACAGCATCATGCTAAAAAACATGCCCATCCAAGGTGGACCTGCACAGCACTGGTAGGTGGGCAGCATGGATAGGCCAGGAGACTGCTTGCAGCAGGGCTGCACATCAGCACACCATCGAGAGCCAAGAAATCCCTCTCTAAAGGCAGCCAGTGGCACCAGTAGCAGAGAGGGCTTTCCAGCCCACAGGCTGAAAGATTTGGGCCAGCAAATGTCAGGGAAAATTTGGTTTTACTTCTCCGTTATTGCTCTGGACATGCTGAGACCCATGTCTGGTAAACATGTGGGCTGTGTTTGTTTGTTTGAAAGGGTGTTATCTTTTTTCTATTTGATCACAGTTCTTTTTTAAAAGCATTAAAAAAAAAGGAACTTCTCCTTATGAATAATAAATATGTAATAATGGTTTCAAAAGACTTCAATATGAGATCTGTGCCCTTTCTGATAGGTAATTTTTATTACCTCTTATGTTTGCAGCCTAATATGTATAATCTAATATAATCTAATATGTATGCACTGCATTCAAAATGACATTGATCTTTCCTTATGTCCTAATAGGAAACTCTACTTTTCTCTTATATCCTTTTTTTCCAAAGTGAGCCAGTCAATAATGGAGGAAAAAGTGAATAAATTATTATGCTGTGGACATGTTTAGTTATTATTATTATTCACAATAATAATACACTATGCAGGGAGAAAAGTATCCACCACTGTAATATTTCTTACTGTTTTCTGGTCAAAAACTCCCAAGACATTAATGCTGGGGAATAGACAGACAGAGTTATCAAAGCTTCATCTGACCTGCAAACTCTACTCCAAGAGTGAAGCATGGTTGTAATGACAGAATTTACTTCACGCTAAACCTGACATCCCCCAGGCAGTTCCTTCTCATTTGCTCTTTGTTTTCTTGCTTTTACAACTCCACAGAAACAATATTTTAAAAGCCAGGCATCTGTGTGGAATAAGGTTTACGTAACTATGGTGTCCAGCACCAACACCCTCCCAGCTTTCGAAGCCATGAGCAGAGGGACAGGAATCTCAAGAGATATCAAATTTCTATCTGTTTTGTAAAGATTGGTAGCTGCTTAAGGGAGATAGACTAAAATTGCCTATCTTTCTGAGGTGAAAGATTCCAAGGGGAGCTCAGATATATTTGTAAATATCTGAGTCCATACTGGAGAGAACTGTCTAAGCCTCATTAATTCTGCTGCTTACAGACATACTTGTTCTTGGTGTCATCGCTTTCCACGTCTTTGCACGGCAGAGCCTGTGGAACCGTCAGGCTGGCAGTTTGCACCCACAGTGAGAACACTGCAGGTGGAAGAGCTGCTGAGAGGCCAGCCACGTGCCAGGTCCTGCACCATACCCAGGACAGCTGCCTTCAGCTCCTGACTTTGTCATGGGCGCCCTGCATCACCTCAGCATCTGGCTTTCTTGAGAGGAATGGAAGTGCAGGAGAAGGGCAAAGTGCTGCTGGTGAGACCACTGAGCAGACTGAGGACCATGTTGGTAAACGGATGCTGAGGAGAGTATCAGCATCAGGTGCACCCACCCACAGTTCCATACAGGTGGACAGAAAATAGGGCGCAAGCCTGGATGGCCAAGGGAGGTGAGGGATCAGCAAGGAGCGATAGGAGGTACTGGGGCTTCTTGGGTGTTTTGAAGCTTGAGTCTCATTTACTCCAGCAACCACTACCAATCGGCATGGTGAGCTGTGCTTCCCCCAGCTGCAAAGTAAGCACATGTGAGAGAACAACATAGAGGTGTTTACTATACATCGCCAAGTATAGTAGACTTCAGAGCATAAAAATACCCAGTGGAAAAACACATGGGCATAAGTAAAACTTTAACTATCAAGGCTGCCATGCCAGCAACATGTGTATCCTTCACAGGCTCTCTTGCTTGCTGAGGGCTTTGAAGCTCCCTAGGAAAACTCCAGCTTTTTTTGATCAGTGGCTTCTCCATCCTAAGCCCTGATAATTACAATGTAGGCCTGGTTCAGATTTAGAAACCCAATCCAGAAAGGAAAAAGGGAGTGTAGACAGCCCATGGCACAGAGGGTGCCTAAGGCGTCCCCTCCACAATGTCCTTCAACCTTCAGCAGATGCCGGCTCTTGCTGGGAAAAATGGAGACCAAAACAGGGAACAGCACTGGGTCTTTTCAACCCTAAAGGATCCATGCCTCTGAGTGAGGGGCGGCCAGCCGGTGACTTGGCTCTGTTGGACCAGCAGGAGCGGCAGTGTAACTCCTGACCTCCCTGGGCTCTGGCTGTAAACTGAGCAGGACAGCAAGAGGCTGACACTCACCATGGACTTTGGGCAGGAGTCATAGAGTGAAGTCAGCAGCTACAGCCTGGAGTCACTCTGGGCCAGAGCTCCCACTGGCATTACTGAAATGAATGGAATTGCACCCACTGAATTACACCCACTTGAGCTGCATTGGATTGAAGCTCTGGTCGAACAAAACACTTAAGCACGTGCTTAAATTTAAGCACATGAGCAAACAACTTCAGTGCAAATACTTATATGCTTGAGTGCTTTGCCAGGTAGGTGCTGTTCTCAGCAGTGCACACCTGAAGGAAGGTGGTACCATTTTTTACCTGGTCACTTTTCTGACTATATCCAGGCCAGAAAGGAAACTTTCCACTGGCTGTTGGCCAACAGGCACTTCAGGTATGTGTCAGATCTTAGAAAAAAAAAATTTAATCTTATCTGTCTCATTATCACTCTGACATTTGCTTTGGCTTTGGGTTTAATTACCTCTTGAATTGAACAAAGGTTCAGATAGGGCTGAGATAATAAGAAGTCAGTAAAACTGATGTATATAGGAAATAGGGCCTCACTGAAGGTGTTAGCCCATGCAAGCTGACCCCCAGTTATGAGAAAGAAAAGCTGATAAGGGAGAAAGCTATTAATCAATCATCTGGGAAACCTGGGGATGTGTAAAGAGCTGTCTGATGTTTGCATCTTACAAGCCACCTGCATTGGTACAAACACACCAGACCCCACTCAGATAAATACCTGTGTATCAGAGCAAAACCAGGCAAACAAAGGGAAACCCTGGGGGAAAGAGAAGAGGGAATAAACAAGAGAAATTTACATATATATGTAAATAACCATGAAAGCCAAAATTCAGAACAGAAAACTGCACAATGGAAAGGATGTATTATTGCGTGGCTACAGATCTAGCAGTGACAGGACTCCTGCAATGCTGAGGCACACAAAGTAGGCAGCTCGCAGTCTCAGTCGCAGAGACATTTTGGTCCACCTAAACAAAGACCAAGAGGGAAAGCAGGGCACAGATGCTTGCCTAACATCACACAGGGTGAGCAACAAGGGCTAGGAATAGGATGAAGAGACTGTGATTTCTGGGTGCCTTATGAATAATGGATGGACCAAACTCACTGCCATGTCTGCACCACTTGCCTGTTATGGAAACCCTACTGCTCCTAGGACACTTCTATTCCTTAGACAGATTTTAGATGCTTCCTGACCTAGCAGGTCACAAAGTCCGGTTTTTCATGAGTTTGCTTCTCAGTCTGTTTCTGGAGTGGGTTCCAGCTGGCTAAACAGCAGGGATAGATGACTGGGAATTGCATCAGCAGAAGGTAGAATAGTACAAAGCTTGAGGCTAGACATAGTGGCCAAGACTGTGCTTTTGCAACTGACTCTTTGCTAAAGCTGATAAAGAGAAGAGTTCTCAGCAAATCAGAAACTGAACAGTTACTCCAAGGTGTTATCCACGGACAACTTTCCTGCAAAGATCTGAGCACAAGACTAGGTGCTCATTCAAAATTTCAAAATCCACATCTCAGTGAGAAAATGTACTATTCTGACTGCACTTCAGAACAATCCAACTGGCATTTTTGTTTTGACTTTATCAAACAAATGAAACAGAAACACAACCTTGTCAAAACAAAACATTAATTTAATTTTGATTTCATCAGCTTGACCCATGTCATAGCATACTTCAGAGTCAAAACAGTAAGACTGTTATGCAATGACCCATCATAATATTATGGCATGGCAATTAAATAGACAAAACTTTAATTCTTTTATACTGTATTATAAAAGTCAAAGCAAATGTTTCGGTGAAGCAGAAAGACTTGTACCTTCTTTGAAAGCACAGTCAGAAGCACCTCATCTGCTTCCTTGCAGACTGTAGATTCCCCATGGACACATTGTATGCACAGCCCTTGATTTTTTAAGAGGACCTGACAGACCGGGCGAGTGAGAGAGTGCAGCCCTTAGCATTGCTATGGAGTCACAAGCAGAACTGAAATGGAGGACAACAAAACCTGAAGATTCAGGCTCTGCAGATGCCTCTCCCATACAGCCTTAGAGCTTGCTCCTTCTGTTACCATGCTGTATGCTGTCACTTGGCTGATAAGGACTATAATGCCCCATTCTCATACTATGACCTGTGCAGATGAGCTGCAAAAAGTACATGGTTTAAAACAAATGACAGCGTCACAACCTTGACCATTGTGCATCTTTCAACAGCACAAAAAGCTGAAATCTCAGCTGTGGGTGGACCAGTTACAACAGGGAGGTATTCCACAGAAAGTGGGCAAGACTAACTGGTGAATGAAATGCAGAAAGTATCAGGAGGGATGTACACATGTTAGGATAATCATATATGTTGACCAAGGTTCTCAGCAGGCAGTATGGCACTGAAATAGTTAAAAAGACCTCTTCTCTCCAGATAATGTATCAAAGGGTAAGTCTTACTGAAGGATTGGAAAAGCAGTCTTCCAGATATATCCCATTCCATATTGCTTTTGAAATGGGGTGGGAGAAAAATCACAAAGGGAGCAGCTTTGGAAGAGCTCTAAGCTCATGAGAACCCAGAATTCCTTCCAGCACAGCTATTAACCTATTGACTCTTAATGACTTTTGCACATAGGACTGGAGCAATGGGACAACCCAGACTAAGGGAAGAAACAAGAAAGATATCAGAGCTTGATTTTAAGGAAGAATATCTTTAAAAAGTGATTCAAAAGACTGGAAGAAACAGCAAAGATTACTGGAAGGGCTTTGCCATTTGCAAAGGGCCTTGAAATCCAAGGACCTCCAAAGTCCTCAAAGTCCTCAGGGGGACAGGAAAGTCAGAAGTATTTTTTTTTCACCTGGGACTGTTGGTCTCTTCCAATCTGGAGTAACAGGTTCTCTGCAAAGCCTGTGTTCCTTGCTTTAGTGGACATGTGTCCCTAAAGAGAGAAATTGAGGCTGTCCAGTCTATACTCTGAAGGTTATTTTACAGCCTGTCACATAAAATCCTTTGGGCCATAGGCCATTCCTGGTCATCACCTTTCTTGGGAGAAACTCAGGAAGAGGCCATTTGTTGGCTGAGTTTTCTGTCAGTAGCATCCCATTCCCAGATGCAGTGTAAGAAAGAGGCCTGTCCTTCTTAGTATTGGGGAGGGCCCAGAGACCCTGGGAAAGATGTGTAGAAATCAGCTGATCTGCCTTGCAGGTCAGAGAGGGACTGAGTGGCTTCTTGACATCCCTTGCTCTATTCTAAGATTTTCAAAAGTTGTAAAGTACGTTGGATCAGATTAGAGTCTCATTTACTGCAGTAATCATTTTCCACCCAGTAGCAAATGCTTAGGGAAAGTGTATTAGATGCTTTCCATTAGACCAGATGGTATTAGACCCGAACGGAGTTGTCCTTCCCCTCAAGTTCTCTTTGAGCTTCCAGCAACCAGTGTCAAACGGATTTCCCGAGCTGGGCACTTCATCAAGAGCCCTGTGACATTTAGCCTGCAAGCTCTTCCTGACCCTCTGAACCACCTGTCCTGTGTGACACCTCCTGGGAGAACCCCATCTCAGGCTGACAGGACTCTTGCTGTATCCCAGGGGAGCTCTGAAAGCTGCACAGTTCTCCTCTACAGAGACCTACGTGACCCATCAGAGCCCTATGGTGCCACAACAACCCCATCTCCCCACCAGGGACAGGACTCTTCCTTGCAGGCAGGTGATCTGGACTGAGGATATGGGTTCCTGGCCTTTTTATTTCCTGTCTCCTGCTTTAAGAGGATGACTAACTATCCCCATCCAACTCAGTTTTTAAGATGTGATTTCCATTAGGACTGCTCTGTCTTCCAGCACTTTGGGGTTTTGTTTGTTTGTTTGTTTGTTTGTTTGCTTTGCTTTGTTTCTGATGCCTCGTGTGCTCTGACCAAAAAATAAGTAAATAAATAAATAAAAGAAAAGAGACAATGCACACAAACCCTTTGCTTTTCCAGCCCCTGGTTCCTTGCAGTGGAACCAGATGTTCTCCGAGAACATTCTGGCTGCTGGCTCTTGGCATGAGTGACGTGCTCCACTCCAGCAGTTCCTCCTTCAGGCATAGCTCAGTTGCTGGCTCTCTGATGCGTAAGTCTGGCATGTCTCAGCCTCCACCACTGAGGGAAGAGCCCATGATAGTGTTGTCAGGCACTCAAGAAAAAAAGGAGAAAAAATAATAGGCAAGATATTTTAAAGAGCATGAGAAATACAATGAAGAAAGTTTTAGGAGCAGAAGCTGTTTTATCATGACCTTTCCCTATCAGACAGAATTGCTTCTAAAAGTACTGAATTACTAAAAGCCTGTACAGGCCTGACATAGGCTAACGAAGAAAATAGCTTCTATTCAGTCCCTCAGAAATGATCCATAAGCAACATAACACACAGCTACGTAGGAAACATTTTGCATGGTTTCAGAGGCCCTGGAATTCAACATTTTATTGTTGAATCCTGCATAAACGGTAGCAATGGCCCCGGGTTGCCCTTCAGGTCAGTCCCTTCCCTAATACAAGTTACATGCAGTTGCTTTGGGTTCTATGAAATGCAGATGAACTGCTGGTGATACTGGCATCCTCTTGCACTGGCCACCTACCCCTTGGAAAAATGATACTGTCTCATGAAATGTAGCCATAATGTTCACATTCCCACTGAGGGAAAATGAAGACAAAAGCAAAGCATTTTGTTTTATCTTTTTTTTTTTTTTTTTATCCACTTTTGCCTTTCTTAGCATTTAGTTGTTTGTCCTGGCTGTTGTCTGGCTTGCAGGTTGACTAATGCTGCTCCTGACCACACAGGCCCCTGGAGAGTTGTTCCCATTTACGGCCCTGTTGTCCCAGGGATGAAGGAAGTGGGTTTTATTCATGAATGCACTTACAAGCGCCCTGATGGTTGGAACAAGCTGCACATCCAGCTAGATTAAAATAAAACTGAAAGAACATTTTTGCTTCTACAAATCCTTAGTCCAGGTTTCAAGGAATAGCTTATCTTTGAGCACCTTCTTTTTCAAGGAAGTGTGGCAAGCTTTAGGCCTCCTTTGCTACATGGAGCTTAAATAGTAAAGCTGCTGGGCACCCTGGAAGGAGATTTTTTCTCTTCCGGGTTTTCATGTTGGTCTCTTGGATGGTATTAAAGTCTGCGTCTCCTATGCTTTCACCATTTAACTCCTTGAGGAGTTACATGCAGGTACCAGAGCAAAGAGGTTTGGCTGCAAAGCAATGAGAAGACCAAAGACTAGGCAGAAAAAAGTCTCCCACTTTTCTGGGTTATATGAGCAGAAATGTGATGGGATGCAGCTGGTATCACAGCAGAACTGACTGGCATATACGTGATTGGAGAGGATATATGCATATGACCTACATATATGTGACTGGAGAGGATAATAAAGCACATGTGCACTAGGGTATTTTAGGCAACAAGGAAGCTAATTTAGCAAATCAGATAGTCTGTGTGCAAGCAGAAGCTCCTTGCCTCCTGACTTACAACTCGGACACCTCCTGTCTTTCTGTCATTCACATACCAAGAAACACAAGTAGCAAACAAGTTCAGCTGCTAAGGCTCATGCCTCTCTCTCCCTCTGGAGTTCTCAGTGCTTTCTGACATGGGTCCAATTGCCCTCCAGCCTCCCGCTGCCTTGGCACTCGGAGCAGTCTGTCAAGGTCACCTCCATGCGCCTGGCCAGACAGGGTGAGTGCATGCAGCCAGCCCCTCATGCTAGACATACTGACCATCCTCTGGCGGGTTAAGCATCCATCAAGCCGAGAAGATCTTAGCCCTACTGAGCTGGACTGTATCTGTCTGGATTCCTCCTACATCTCCCATTTCTGATCTCCTTCCTCCTTTCTTCCTCCTGGCAAGACAATACCTAGTCTGCCTAGGAACAGCCAGAGGGGACATTTCTGTCATTCAAATATAAATCCCAGAGCTGTAGTCTGCAGCCACTCTCCACTGCTCTCTCTTGGAAGCTGCAGTTTAAAGCATGCCACTGCGTGCTCAGTCAAGTGATGACAAGAAGACCAGCGCAAGAGCAGTCTTAGCAATACCAGTCATTAACACTGCAAGGTGCTCTTTGCTTTGCCACATTTTGGTGCCAAAAGTTGAATTCATCTGTGTGAAACATGTCAATGTTTATCCTACTTCACTATAAAAACCTGAGCTATGAGAAATATTGTCTGTGATTACAGGCAATTACGCATTGTTGCTTTGGTTTGGTTTTTCAAGTTGCCTTTTGGCTCCTACAGTAAGGTTTGGAGGGACCAGTAATAGCTTTTATTGGACCAACTGATAAAGGCAGAAAAAATACACATACTTTCAGACACCACTTAGGAGGACATAAACAGACAAAAATTCCCTTATTTTTCTTCACCCGTAACATTTGGTCCAGTAAAAGCTGTACTTCTCCCTATGTCTCCTACCACATTTATGCCCAAACACCTACCACAACACCACAGCTGCTGTCATCTCTGAAGAGATGACCAAAGTCTGAAGATCACGGAGTGAGCTGTTTTCCCCTTTTGCAGGACTGCGGGATCTGATATTTGTGTTTCAGTGGGGCTTTTTGCTCATGGCCACATATTTGTCCTGGGGAGTGGTTTCCTGGGACACATGAACACTCAGAAGATGAGAAGCCAGGAACCCACATCCAGCTCACGCTCATAGTGTGGTAGCCCCACAGAGAGTCAGGGCTCTCTGAGGGTTGTGCACAGCTGCTCCTCCCTGTTCTGAGTTGCTGCAAAGCAAATAAATGTATGCATAGCTACCTCTGCGTTTGGTCTTTATTCTGCATTGGCTTAGTATCTCTCTGGCTCTGGGGGTCTTCAGAGAACCTACATGTAGCCCTATGTTGTGGCAACGTAAAGAACAGACAGTGCCACTCAGACAAGTTTCCTTTGACTCTCATAAATGCTATGAAAGTTCAGCCCCCAGAGAATGAAAAGTAATGGGTCAAAGCTCTGCTATAGTCTTCTGTGCTCAGCTGTGTTAAATCAATCACCATCACTTGATGCTACTCCCAAATCCCTTCCTCACCCTCAGGTACTCTGTCCTCAGTTCTTCTTGCCTCAGTTCTTCTTGCCCCATTGTGTTCTTCTTGCACCCTGTTCTCCCTCCAGCCACCCATTTGCCTGAGTGAAAGGTATCTTCTCAGGGATAGTTCACCAAGCCATGACCTCATCATCTTTTGCTAGCTCCTCATTTCTACACCAACATACAGAAGTGGCTTGAACATGCCCACGCTAGCAAGCAAAGATAGCTGGGAGCTCACTCCATCCATACTGACTACAGAAGCCCATGGGTCAGGACTTGCTAACATGAACACAGTGTGAAAGCCAACCAAGGGTGTAGCATCTGACTCTGAGCTCACAGGTCCCTCACAGCACTAAGTTGAGCCACACAGACTTTCCCACCTTAGTACTTCTGCACCAGCCTCCACTTGATGGTGCCTGGAGACATGGACAGCACCACGGCTGCTGCAGTAGCCTCCTCACTGACTCAGCTGCCCTCTGCCAACACTTGTACGTGACTGCCCAGCCACTGGTGCCTGTCGAGGCAGGGAGCTGCTCTGCACGCTCGTGGTCCCTCCATCTCACTGCACATCAAGCCCACACCAAAACACAGCCTTGCAGTGTGCAGCTCCACACACACCCTCTCCTCAGGCCCTTGTGCAGCAGAAACACACCAGCCCCATTGCCATTCAGGTCTCCTGGGTATAGTGTGGGGAAGTGGGGAGGCAGAGAAGAGGGCCCCCATAAGCTTCATCCCAGCCTGTGAACTGGACTGCATGTCTTGCTCTTTCGTATCCGTCCAAATACAGTGTCCTTCCCACTAAATTACAATGTAGGCGGAAAGGACGTGACCAACATAAAAGAAATTGAAAAGAACGTAAAGGTTACAATTGACATTTAGGGATGACTTCCGCTTTTGCTACAGAACTGGCTCCGTGACTCTCAGCACAGAGCTGGTCTTTGGCTATGCATTTCCCAGCCTTTATGGGTCAGGTTATTAAAAATAATAATAAACATCATTATCATCATCATTTTGCCTTTTGGAAGTTTGGCTTGTAAAGTGTTCCAAACTTTAGGTATCTATTCCTCTTCTCAAGCAAGAAGGTGCTTGTACTGTCTGGTCTTTTACAGAGCATATTCCCAAGCCACCAAGTTAGGAGGAAAATGATCCCCACTAGCAATTGGCTCTTGCATTGTCTCAAAGTGAGGGTAAGGCCAGACAGTGTTTAAGAAGTCACTTTTCTCCTTCAAGTGTTTTCATCCTCAGAGAAAGCTGCCTGTCTGCAAGCAAGACCTCAAGCCCTGCAGCCTCCTCTCTAAAACGCATTAGGAAACATGTTTAGAGCTGCCATTTGCAGAGGGAGATTTTGCATCTTCTGTGGACTTTCTTTTTTATACATCTAACCTTTCTTAACTTACACAAAGACAAAAAATAGCTCTCTCACCAGCAAACTATTTATTTTTTAAATGCATGGCTCCAAAATAACCAAAACAATGCATTTTTTAAAAAAGTAAGAAAAAAAGTATAAACCAAGGCTGAGGCTGTGTGCTAAGAACAATTTTAAAAAGAGACACTTCTAGAGGTCCTAAAATAGGTTTTTATAATGTGAAGAGCCTACAAGGGCCTAAGTATAGCAGGCTTTATTACAACTCATCTAGCAGGTACTTAGGTGCTGTTCTCAGAACCTGCCATTAGCCAGGTCTGCTGAACAGGGCACACAATCATTTTTTATGAAAATGCTGGCACGAGTTCACACGCACCGAAGGTGCTGAGTCTTTGATCCCCAGTGCCAGGCAGAGCCTTGAAAATGTCACAGGGTGATTCATGTGCCCAAGAAAAGGGAGATCTTCTGCTGAAGAAAAGCAGGTGTGAGGCAGCTCCTAGCTAGACTTTGTTCTGGCAGCGCAGAGTCCTGGGGGTGGGGGTACTAGGAGATGGGCTTTGCAAGGTAGGATGCTCGGCTCCTGCTCTGGGGGGAGAGATCAGCTAGCCAGAATTGCTCAGCCTAGGCACTGACCTTCCCTTTCATGTAGGAGATAAACCGTTTTCTAACTTGAAGATTGTAAGCCTCATTTTGAAAGGACACAAAGTGACTCATAACAAAAATAGTCTATGAAAAAGGTGGAAGGAGAGGGGGGAAAAAAAAAGACAAATTCTCTGATTTGACTATTTCAACATGGCCTGTATTTTTACGTGGGCGGTAGGATGCCAGAATAGAAGGGATGACAGAGTGTCACCACGCAGAAATACACCAAGCAGAGAACATAAAGGCCGATATTTTCAAAGTGAGGGCCTAAAGTTAGGAACCTAAATCTGTCTAGTAACACTGTCTGATTCTCAAGAGTTAGAGAGCTCTGCCAGAGCCTGGAGAGTCTCAGTGTTTTTGAAGCACCTAACTACTGATTTAAGAGACTGGGAACTTCCATTATGGAAGGGCATCTAATCTTACTGGAAGGCTCCACTGAAAATCCCGGCACATCTACCTAGACTTGAGCATCCAGATGTGAAAAGGCTCTGCCGAGGGCAGAACAAAGCAAGTGCGCTCCTGCTTTGAAGAGACGCTGCTTCTAAATCTGCCTCTTTGGGGTGGAGGCAGACTGGAATATAAATCAATGGCCACGCTGCATATGTGTGTTGTAAATAAGCACTGGAGAGCTTCCAAGGCAGCCAGCTTCCTGGATGAGGCGCCAAGAATTGAACCTGGGCTCTCCAAAGTCTAAAGCGTAAGATAAGATAGCCTGGGTTAAAAACCTAACCATCTGTAGCTGGGGGCTGCAATGACCCATAGCTCCCATGAGTCAGGCACAGAGGGTAAGTAGGATTTCCCCACAGCTTATGAAGACAGTTGCATCTTTAAGAGCCTCTGACATGAACCATTTGAAAAAAATGGCAGAAGATGTCAGGCTCTGCAAAACTCCCTGATCTTCTTGGAGCCCTTGCTCAGGCTGCGATGGACAACTGCTGACAAAGTCTCTAAAAGCAGCTTCCAGCACTGCAGAGAGCTCCTGTGTACACACACAGGAGGGGAAATCTGGGCACCAGGGTTTTTATAGAAGCCAGTGTTAAACGGTGTCTGCCGAACACTGGACCAGCCCTGTTGCTGGGCGTGTGGCATGTCGGGGCAGGCAGCTCCCCTGGACCCACTCATCCTCTCTTTAGCAATGTTGCATCACCTTGGATAAAAACGGGATCGTGGGAACTCAGGACAGGACAGCCCGGTCCTCAGGGCACCCGTGATGAAGGAAAGTAGTGGAGGGAAATTGGTCCCAAGGGATGCAGACAAAGGAAGCCACCTCGCCTCTGCCCCCCAGCACTAAAACCCACAACCAAAAGTCAAAACACCAAATAGGCAGTTCAGTTCTGATGTTTTGCCCTCTCAATATATCTGTGCTTAACCTCACTAAAGAAAGCATCTCATTTCCAGATGGCTAAGCATGGCAGAGGCTGCCTTATTCTTCCATCTGGTACTCACCACTGCAAAAAGAGAACATTTCTTTTCCTTACCCCTCACAACAGTTTAATGTGCGGTGTAGCCATGACAAGGCATTGCCTCCAAGACTGGGGCAATGAGCCAGAGGAGCTAAATATATCACTCTTCCTGACAAGCCTCTTCTCCTGCTTCCTGCCATGCTTTGCAAGGACCATATCTTGTAGTCCCAGCCAGAGGGATGCTGAGGGATAAATCAAAGTTCTTCTCTGGGGCTGCAAATGACAGGAACAGAACAGTTGTGTCCCATGAGGCCTGTGCAGAAAGGGGTGCATAACGGGTCTAGGTGGAGATGGTGTAGGTGTTCTATACCCCACCACTGACTGGGGAGGGAAGGGACTGTGGGGAAAGTGATGGGGATGAGGCTGCCTTTTCCCTTGTTTAATCCAAACAGCTCTTCCCTCTCCAAATGTCTTTCTCTCCTGGATATAGCTGGAGATGACGTGGTTGCTGAGTTCCTGCTTCAGACAGGCAGATAGATGATCAGTGCAAGGAAGACGCATCCTGCCCTGGTAGAAGGCAAGGACTGGCACTCTCCCTGTGGGTACCATGCTTTCCTTTGGGGGCCCGTTCATTCTGCTTACGAAATCAGCCTCCCACTCCTCTCTCCCATGCAAAAAGTCCCTTCCCACATGGTTGTCTGTCTTCTGGGCATCCCCGCTTCCACGTGCCAAGAAGCCCTGCTGAACTGGGCTACCGCTGGGAGCCGCAGAGCTGGTCACCAGACGTACGCGCAAGGCGCTCAGCCTGCGGAGAGGCAGCGGGGTGGGTAGCGCCAGCTCTAGCCCTGTCAGGGCCACGTCCGGAGCTCGGCCTCGGGAAGCTGGCAAGGCCTCCAGGAGCAGCAACTGCTGGCGCCACACGCAGGGCCCTGGCTGCACGCGGCTGAACTCTGTGGCCACTGGATGCCTCTTAACATATTCCAGTGCCCTCAAGACAAGGTAAATTGGTGGTTGAGGCAAAATTCAGTTCTGCGTGCAGTTATATTGCACTCCCTGAATTCCTGGTCAACCAACTTTTGTTTGTTTGTGTTATATAATCACTTCCTTTCCCACTTTAAAGGCCATTTTGTGCTGGCAGAAGGTGCCATGCTTGCAGCTCCAGACAACGGAAGAGTTAAATCCAGGCTCTCAGGCAGTTAGGGCAGAGGCCGTGACAAGGAGAATTGCCTCTCTTCTTCTCTCCCCTCTCCCCACTACAGCCGTGGTCCTGGGCTGTGCCTTCCCCCGGCCGGCTCAGGGTGAGTCAGTCCAAATGGCCACGTGCCCTGACGCCTGTGTGCCAGCATGGACGCCAGACGGGCCCAGGGAGGGGGCCCGTGTCCCTGCGGGCAGCTGCATTTGGGATTCACTGAGCGGGGGGACCTGGCTGCCTTACGCAAGATGAGCATGGGGAACCGTATCCTGTGTCAGGCTCCATTTGACTCCAAATATGGATCAAGTTCCTCAAGTGGTGACGTGCTTCCTACCTCCAAGGATGGTGCAGTAACCCCAACTGCGGGCAGCAGGGACATATGTCCCTTTTAATCTCCTGGGCAGTCTCAGTCCCTGAAGGAAATCCTCACATCCCTTCCAACAGTTTTCTCACTTTCTTGGTGTTAAGCATTGCTACTGGATCTTTGGACAGTCTCATTATTCACAGTAGCGTCCAATAATTCCTCCTGCTAAACAAGGGGAGATCTGTGGAACTCACCACCACAAGTAACTGTGTACTGACTTACTCTTCCTTAAAGTAATTTTTTTTTCCAGATTCCTTGATTGTGTCCTTTTTCCTGTATTCTGAGTCAACAAGAAGCCCAGTAGACCTTGTTTATATCTATTAATTAAGTTTCCTTTCAGGCTATGTCTGTCCACTATTTTGCAGTCTGTCCATGCACTGAAAAGCATGAGCAAGATCTGTCCATGTTCAGAGGTGAATGGAAGGTTCATTAATGAAGCTGGCACCCTGAAAAACTCAATCTCAGGTTATGGTAGGGTCAGTGCCGTCCCATGGCTTTTGATCAGCTCAGTGTTCAGGCAGCATACAAGTATCTGGCTGCAAAATACGTTGTAGACACGGCCATGGCCCTAGGTCTGATCTAAAAGCAGTAGTTCACCTAACTCCTTTTTCTTTTTCTTTTTCTTTTTCTTTTTCTTTTTCTTTTTCTTTTTCTTTTTCTTTTTCTTTTTCTTTTTCTTTTTCTGAGGGATTTTTGTGATGGACTTTGTCAAAAGCTTTGACAGTCCCTTAATGAATCACTGTAATCAGTTTAGCTACCAGTTTCCGGTCTCATTTCAAGGAGTTCCAGAAGATCAATAAGTCCTACTTTCCCTTTGTGAATATTGAGCTGTTTCGAATCCATCCTGTAGCAATCACTTAGACAACTAATAGTAGTTTTAACTGATTGTCAGTTGATCCAAAGACTTTTTATTCGTGATATGCTTGTCGAGTTCCCACTGTTCCTACCCAGCCCAATCCCCCATCCTTGTCAGAAAGCAAGAGGCAAACAATTTCAGTGCCCTAATTCTCTTGCCAGTTTCCAGAACAGAGACTCAAGAGATCCCAGTTCCCATTAAGAGGTGATGAAGTGCCCACATTTGCAAAACCACTTGGCATCCAACAGGAGGACATGACATCTTTCAGAAGTCTAGGCAAATACGAGGAAGGAGAATGCTATTTGCTGTGACACCAGTTAGGAAAATCAAAAGCAGTGTTGGACTATCCCTAGCTGCTTGCCTGTGGCAGAATAGGCACTTGCCACAGCAGCATGGACACTTGGGGTTACACAAGGTTGTCTTCCTCAGAGTGGTACTTTCTGGATGCTCGTGATAATTTACCTCAGAGCAGTGTAGATATTCCTGCCTAGCCCTTGGTAAAATATTTACTACGCTTTCTTATCACTTCCCTAGAAGGCTTTGTTGGAGTTGACTGGTGCATTTATTCCTTCAGGATCTAAGTAGTTTTTTTTCTACACAGGTCTGGAACACATCCAATAGCATTAAAAACAAAATCTCCCTTTCTCAGTCCATTCTTTTAGAAAGACTTTCACCTGAAACCTCGGCTCCTTCTGGCACCGAGATGGCTGTGCAGAGCTGCCCTCCTCTCTCCTGAGGGTGGCTGTAGCCATTGGTTTTCATGTGGTTTGGAAAAGCATGCCCTAACAAGCTATTTGTCACACCTCCAGGAGCTGGATAAGAATGAATGAGCTTAAGTACAACACGGGAAAGTCAGGTTAGAAACTGGGAAAATCTTTCTAATGCTACAGTGATGAGACACAGCACTGGGGGACTAGATGACTCATGAGGGTCCCTCTATTCCGAGTTTTGCATGGTGCTGCCTCCCACCATCCCACTCCCACACTGTCAAAGCTCTCCACTGACTCACTGCTTTCCATCCTTCCTACTGATGAAGTTCCATTTCTCCCTCCCAAAGTTAAGTGTTTTGGTCTTGCTGACCCCCTTGCTGGATTCATATCTTCATTTTGCCCTTCTGTTTTTCTTCTCAGTCTCCTCATAAGGAAAGAAGCAGCTGTGACTGTGTTACTTGTTACCCTTTTCCCCGTTTTGTTAAGTCTCTGCTGCAAGTTCAGCCTAACACTCCAAAGGGTTCAGCAACGTGCTATCGATGCTGGATCTTGTCCAGTCATGCGAACAAGCAAGCCTTCACTCAGGATTATCACCAAGAAATTCTTTCCCTAGGATAAATGAATGGCTGATGATGATGAACAGATATAGCCTGCCATTGTCTTGTGCTGTTTGTTAACTATCACAAAGTTTTCAATTCCATTTAAATAGAATTCCTTATGAAAAAGCCCTTGTGAGCCAAAGCATTACACAAAGGCCACATTCAGCTCTTTCAAAATGTACATGAAAATTGAATTAACATCCAGTATGTTATATACAGTACCTGGGCACCAGAGCGGCTCCCAGGCAGGCTGAGACAGAACAATGTCATCATCTGTTCCTCTGGGACCCCTTCTTATATCGTTACCTACATAATGGAATCTCTCCATAGCCGCTTCGCTGCAGGATATATCTGCTGCAGCATGCTGAACTCTGCAAAGGGCCGAGCTATGCTTTGGCCCCCACAGCACAGTCTCACTCTTTGTAATTGACCCCAAGAAGCAACAGGGATTGAACCCCAGGCCTTTGGCAACAGCAGGGCCAGCTCGGACTGTTGGAGCTGGGAATGACACAGCAAGAAATTTTCCTTCCCGGGGCTAGTCACTAGAAAGGGCCGTTCACTCATGGACATACACACGCCGAGGCAACCTCTCACACAGTGTTTCTGCAGCTGCTGACTCTTACTCAGATCACAAGAGTTGACAGGTGAGCTTCTAGACTTACCATGCTCTTGTGCATAGGAGCTTTCATCAGGCACCTGGACAGTACAGGGACACAGAGAAGCAAGAAATCTCCTTGTGACAGCCTGACCCACTACCTTAAAATGCTTTCCAGACTGTGATGAAATGCCAGAGCTTTCTAGTGTGAACAAACTCTACCACAATTTTTTTTAATAGTAATTTTTCTTTCTCTTTTCACCAACACATTCACATTTATCCAATCATATTCACCTGTTCTCACCACAGAACATGCACAATTGAGTGATACCCAAAATCTGTTGCCCAAGTGACCCACAGCAATATGTGCAGCCCAATTCTTAGCTTGATAGAGCCAAAAAGCAGAAGAGTCCCTGACCAGTTTGGATCTTCTTTCCCCGCTGTGATGCCACCTTTCATTCCCCTCCTTGTCCTCCAGCTCAGGAATCAGACTGCAGGGCAAAGTGCCGGGGGGCCGAGGGGAGGGAGCGCTGGACAGGGCTGTGCATCATTGCCCTCCAGAGCTCTGCGCCCCAGCATCCTTGCTGCTCACCTAGAGCACCACCTACTATGTCCTTGGTGACCCCTATTCTTTTATTTGCTTTTATTACAAAACTCGATACACTGATTACCCTGCTGTCGCAGTGCCAGCCATTGTATCTGGCAGTGGAAGGGGAGGATTATCCTTGCTTTAGCATGCAGCTACCCAAAACAAGGATCAGCACATTGTTGTGCTAGGCACCAAACAAACAAATAACACGAGTAGAGCTCCCTCCTCCAGCAGCCCACAGTTTGGGGGTTAAACAATATATCTCACAGGTGAGTAAACACACAGAGGAAGAGCCAGGGGGGAAAGAAGAAACCGGTTAGCTGAGACAGATGCATACACCTAAAGCCAGAAACGGCAGCCCTACCAGCCAGAGGTGGAAACCACAACCTAGAGTCATCCCTATTGACCAGGTGTTTTTTTTTTTTTGAAAGTGTCTGAGATTTATCCAGGACCACCCCATGTCCCCATGGACCAGAGATTTTCTTGGAGTACCCCAAGGTCTCCATCAGTCTTTGAAAAGATCCTTGCAACAGGAATAGTTACCCCCAGGAAATGTCGTCTTTTTTTTTTTTCTTCTTCTTTCTGTGGATGATTTGGGAGCTCAGCTTTGAAGAAAGGCCCATTCTCCACACAGCAAAACCTAGCCCAGAAAGATCCAGGCTTTATGAACAGGAATCACTCAGTACTCCCATCACTTGCTACCAGGGACTCAATCTTAAAATATCTATTACTATGCAAAAGTGTCAGTGATTAGCAAATCCCACTGTATGTCTGTGTACTCATGAGCCTACCACCCACCAGTGTCAAATTAGGTCTCTTCTTCTGAAAAGGAAGCTTTCGAGAGAGTAAGAAAACCCAAACATGGCTTACCAAGGGAGACTTCTTAAGTATTTGTCTCACACAAATTGAAAAACATGCATTTCATAAAACTTGAAAAAGGAAGGAACAGTATTTAATGAACAGAACAAATGCTACCCACTACAACCTTACAGTGAAATATGCTTTCAGGATTAACTCACTTGCAAACCAGGACATGGGATGGACAAGCAAGACATTTTTTCCTTCCCTCTGTGTGACATTTTTTCTGTTGCTGTTTTAGCAAGATACGGAATAATTTCAAATTACTTCTGGAATACAGAAGTAATCTTCTACTCTACTACTACGAATCTGGAAAGAAGTGTCTTTCCAGATATAGAAGATTGAGTCTTTTGCTTTGATACCTGCATTTGAAAGACTGATTGACCGTGACAGATTTCTCAGAGTTCTCCACACAGGTTAAGGTGTGCTATTTAAGAAAAGCTATTCTGGTGATGCAGCAGCAGAGCAGGGGAAATTATCTTCCCAAGTAGAAACTACATCAGCTGCAGCAGGGCATACTTCAGAAAATACCATAGAAGTAGGAAAATGCAACCATAGAAAACAGGAAACTTTGGAGAGCTCAGATTTCTGTATTGATAAGGAAGCTTGGAGAAGAGAGAGGCTGAGGAAGATCAATGGTCCCTAGGTCTAATGCTTAGGTTTGGCAGGGAGGGGCTGCGGTCTGGGAACATTTCTGTTTGTGAAGAAAAAAATAATTTTTTGCATACAGAACAGATAAGAATCCAAACAAAAGAGACTTTCCAAATCTTGCAGAAATGTTTGATATTCACCATCCGCTTGTAGGTCTAAAATTAATCTCTGGCTTATTTCATTCAGATAAAGCTGGTGTTCATGATTTGCCAGAAAATAAATCTATCTCCCCAAGTTGATTTTTTTCCTCTGTTCCCTCTGCTTTTTAGTTTAGTTTAGCTTAGTTCAGTTTAGTTTTGTTTTCCTCTGTTTCCCCTGAAATGCTCTAGATGAATATGTTCGACTCAGGACACATTTTCAAAAACAGAAGACAGGGCCCTGATACTCAATGAATGACTGTAAATTAGATATATAATATGAAATTTCTATACTTAAAAGTTTGGTGGGGTTTTTTGTTTGTTTGCTTGTTTGTTTGTTTTAATGAAAGTACCTTCCTCTAACTCTTTGCTGGTCAAATAAAGACCAGGCGTTATTGAAGCTGTTTGGGGAAATGTAGTCCATGGAGTGTCATACCCAATCTGTGATGCAATAGATTGTCCAGGCCAGACAATCTGAAGTCAAATGTGAACACACCAAAAGACACACAGGCAGTTTAAAATGTAGCTCCTTCTGGGTACTGGACTTATGTCTTTAAGTGGCATAGATCCAGACGGATACATTGTGCATAAGTACGCCTCACAGTAGCTCAAGCACTCCATTTTTCTCCCCATTTTTGCCCATACCCCTCTCTCTGTGAATGTTTAGTACCATTAGCTGCAGTACAATCCACAGCTGTCTGAATTTCTGGAAAATACTTTCTTATTTTCACCAGTAAGAGCAGCAGTTCCCAGGCATTTCTGCTGCTAGTCTGGCTTCCTGGTGCACCACTCCATTTCTGATTAAAAACACAACTACTGCAATTGAATTTCTATTAGGCTGATGCCCCCTGCAAACCAACTTGGGATCATGAGCTGCGGTTTGGAACAGCTAAGTTAGATGTTAGATGGAGGGGGTTACAGCACTCCCCATATAGATTTTTCTAGTCCTTTCCATATCCAGCCTTACTATTTGTATTAACACCAGACCCGTCAGCTTCTTTTAGTAATTCTCCAAGACCTGCAGTTTTGTTGACATATTGTGTCATGGGGTTTCACATGATAATTTCAAAAAGTATCATAAAATCATCACTTTTCCTCAAATTTCATATGGAAAGGCTGGGGTACTACTACTCTGTCTCATTCTTCAAACTCTAAACCCTTTCTCATGTCATGGTCTTTTTATAGTCCTCTTTTTACCTGTGCAGTTTTCCTAATAAGCAACATTAAGACATGTTTAAAAATATATTTACATATTTCAGAAACATGAAAGTAATATAACTTCTCAAGAAAAGCCACATGCACAACTTCTTTTGGCTCCATTTCTACTCAACTTTGTCTTGGTTGTAGTTAGTGGTTTGGCAGATCTTTGTTTATTTTTGGATCAAACACTCACGCCAGGGAACACAAAGGGTCCTGGTATGAAATTCAGAGGAAGACCTCAAAGAGGGGTATTTATTTTTGTTAAAAATAGTTCAGCCCATCTCTATCTGTATTGAATTTGGCAAAAGAATGGGTATGATTTTCTTTTTTTTTGAAATGCTTTATTTTAAACATTTGATAAAAATAGTCAATAACAAAAAAGCTAGTTTATTTTTACTGCAATGCATTTTTTTTCTTGCTATTCAAGTCCTAGATGACAAATATAGGCCTTGGGCATGTTTAGAGGAAAATCAGAAGACTATTCCTTCTCATTTCCACCAAACTGAACATATAACCAAAAGTGTGTCAACCTCTTCATCTGAAATCTTTTCTCTTTCTCCTTCCCATACAATTTCATTAATCCCATTTTCAAACATGTTTCCATGTTCATGTCTGTGTTGGCGACTTTCCCAATTACCTTGTTTTTCTCTCAGGTGGATTTGTTTTCATAAGTGACTTTTACACTCCAATTAGCTAGTGTCCCACCAAACAGAACAGGCCTGAGCTTAGTTTAAGATGAATTCTAGTTGACTTCTAGATTGTATTTTTTCTCTGCTTAATGTGTCCTGCTCCTGACAATTCTGGTACCTGGTAATAGTACGAGGAAGGATGTGTTGGAGAAAGTGGCTTTTTTTTTTTTTTTTTTTTTTTTTTTTTTTTTTGTGGAAAAGAGAAGGTATGCTTCTGAGCAAGCACAGGCAACCAAAGCTTCAGCCCATGTATTTTCCCCCTTGGGGACTCCCTCATTCTCAAGGGAAGTGGAATGTGCCATCTCCTAGTGCCTGCTATCAGCTGTGAAAAATCACTGGAGAACCATGTAATCATGCAGATTTACGCCTTTTAAGGATGTAAGCTAGTACCCAGAAGAACTATAGTTTAGTTCAGTATGTAGCTTTTCAGACATTCATATTTGACTTCAAGTCACTAATGAAGTTAGCAGTTGTGTCCAGCACAGATAAGAAAACTCAAGCCATGCTGTGACTAGGAGCTTTAGTCCTGCATAGGAGTGTGAAGGATTGTGCTATATAGGACTATGCAAGATTGTGCATTGTGCTGCACAAACACAGCAGAACAAAAGATAATCCTTGCCCTGAAGGGTTTCGATGAGAGAAGAAAAGATTCTTTGCAAAAAAAGCCTCACCCCAGACATTTAAGTGTACAGTAATGAGTCATCTGGCCAAATGTTGTAGTGGTACCTGAAAAGGAGGTGGTTTCTCAGGCCTGTGGAACTCCTGCTACAGAGCATCGACAGCAGTATGTGGCAGGTCATACATTACAAAAAACAACCCTAATGCTTCTTTCATTGCAATGTGCAATATGCAGCATCTAATGCTAGGACCAGCACATTAGCCCTGTACTGGTGGGTGTGGAAGACATCAGGAAATCACTGTGTATATTTTTAGGCCACTTCAGTTCCTGGCAGTATATACCCTGAGATTTCAATTCAGTCAGCTTCCAGCTATGCCATCTTAAGCTATGCTGAAGGAAATGGATATAGTCTTCCATTTGATACTCTTTACAATAAAGCCAGGGAATTTCTCATAAATCACATCCTTGCTAGAACAAACTGTGAGGTTGGGGAAGAGACAATGGCAACAACTTTGATTTATTTTTCTTCACCCAGCTTACATTTCTGATCTTCACAAAAGGATCTAGAAATGGCAAAAAAAAGCTTTCCATACTGTAATGCAGTCATCCAGAAACCAGACAAAGGAAAATCACAGGTTCACTAAAGAGAGACTGCCTTTCCCTACCATGCTAAAGGTTATTTCTTTTTCTCAGGAAGTGTATTCAAGAGTAGATCATGCATACTGCACAAAGGGAAGATCACATTTCCTTCCACCCTCCAGGTTCCTTTTGTTAATAATAATTATAAGCCAACACTTAGCCTTGGAGTCACATGTCTACTGGTGAGAGATGGGCGCTTTCTCTAATCCCAGTCCTCCTCTCCCATTATTGTTTCATTGACTACTGTTGACTTTATAGTGTGGCTGGAAGCCAGAAATGAATGGGAGAATTGGAATGGCAAAACTGGTGGGGCAGGTTCCCCTGGCCAATGTTGCAATGGGCAATAAATAAATAAATAAATAAATAAATAAAATAATGCTATTTAACAACAGCCAGGATCCAGGTCCTTCTAGGGTCACTGTGCACACATGTTGCAGGTTAAGGACAACGGCCTGGAAAACCTCTTCAAGCCTTGGAAGTGCAATTCCATTCTGATGGGTATTTTCCATACCTGACATTCATCCAAGCTAGCACGGTCTCTGCAGTTAACAGCAAATGCCCAGTTGAAACAAACAGATCCACAAACTCATTTTTCAAATCAAACCTTCAAATTACGTCTTCAGACACCACTATTTCATCAGCACAATGAAAGAAAGTCTCCAGGAAGCACTTCCTATCAAGAGGGAATTGGTGAAATGTTACATTCTGGAAAGGACTGCTAGAGGGGAACATAGAAAATCACCCCATGATCTGATCTTGCTGCCATCATCTAAGGAACTAGATTATCAAGATGTATAATTGGGTCCCTAATATTGGAGTTATATTTAATTACATGATTTGAGATTCTGTCCCAGTATCTTCCCTGGAATTTTTTTAGCGACATTTTCTTAGCTGTAGCTTTTTCTCAGAGAGAAGGCTTCAAATCTGCAAACAGAAGATGCAGAGATGTCATATGCATGTGCCATAAGCAGAGCTAATGTGTGTAATGCCATTGCTGCAATGCATACACTTAGATATACGATGCTGGAACAGCTTCTGTTCACATCTAACTTGCCTATGCTTCTCTGTCTCTGCTCCCACTGGGGAGTAGCAAGGCTGCCCCACAGATGATGACTTATGGGTCTCTTTTTGCTGATATTTCAAGTAACCTACCCCCTTCTGCCTCCTTGATACCAGAAGATGTCTAGTGGTTTACTGCACAGATGTGCCATCTTTTAAATGGAGGGGGCTGGGGGAAGGGATTTTGGCGAGGAGGACTTCTGAGTCCAGGACAGAGAATCCAGGGAGCGGAAGACAAAGCAGGGGAAATATCCCCTCTGGCTGAAAGTGGAGGGATCCACCATAGGAAAGACCACCGTCAAGCTGAACATGAGCACTATGTTTCCCTGTAGTGACAGCAGCATGATGCAGAGAGTGACAAAGCAGCTCTTAACAAACAGTTCAGGAAACAATACAGATTTTAAGCAAACTGTTCAGTCAGACCAAACAGAACCACTTTCACCACAGCCTGAGTCTGCTTCTCTCTAGAAATTAGGCCCCCTAAAGGCAATTTGCATTACTTACCCCAAAATGAACTTGCATGAAGTGTCTTTTGAAAGCTGAGGTTCTCATAACACAACGGTATCCAGTGACCCAGGAAATTACATGATCTTCAGAATACTTTAATCAGAGAGATATAGGATACTAGTCTTAGGATGTAGCTATCCCCACAGTGCTAAGAACCACAAGTAACAGTCTCTCAATTCAGACACAGCTGCATCCATAGCAATTTCATATTTGACCTCGTCTTGAGGGATGAGAGGAGCTGATCAGTAATAGATCAATGATTACTTAGGCCCAAGTAATCATAACCTGATTGTGTTTGTTGTATTTAAGCAAAGTAAATCCTGACTCAGTACTACATGTAGATGGCAGTAAGTACTGCTTGTAGATATCTAGGATAAGTTCCACAAAACTGAGGGTGATTGGAAGAAAGCATTTCAAACAGGAAAAATAATAATCAGGAACCTGTTCAGGGACATGCTGGTGGTAACTCTGTGAAATGAACTAAGAGAGATTCTTGAACTCACCACGGAAATCAAATTGTGAAACACATGAAGACATTGGCATGAAGAAAATGGGGTGGGAAGTCATATCCCTAGAGAAGATAACAGGGATAACTGTACAATAGGTACTGGATTGTGAATTCTTCAAGCAAGTTTAATTGACGACTACAAACAGGAAAATTAATGACTCAGCATCATGCGGAGCAGCACAGATTGCAGAAGATTTTGGGGGCCTTTGAAAAGCAGCCAAAGAAGAGCACGGTTCAAATAATCTACCAGCAACCATTTTAGTCCCATCAGTGGCAGAATGCAAAGATGAGCTATAGGTCAGCCGGTGAAGGTGGAGCAGAAGGCCTGGGTTTTGCAGGCTACTAAGTCGTACCCCCTATAAACAGGATGACAGGAGTACAGCTAGTGAGGGAGAACTAATCTTCCCAGCCTGAATCTAGCAGTAATCAAGGCATTACACAATGCAAGCACTGTGGGTTAAAGAACTACAAACAAGCCTGGTGTGTTGCAAAATGATTTAACCATGTGAAAAAGAATGTGAGGAGAGAAGACATTTTCCATTTGCTTTCATGTAGACATTAGGTGTCTGGGTAGCAGGCAAGAGGAATTGGAAATTCTTATTAGTGAGAAGAAATGTGATATAATCAGCATTACTGAAAGCTGCTGGTTTCAATTTGCACGTTTGGAATGTTAAAATAACTGGTTATAACCTGTTTAGGAAAGATAGAGTCGGTGAAAAAGGACTGTGTGAATCATACCACAGAATCATACCATAGAATAGGAATTACTTCTGAAGACTCCTGTGAAGTGCATGGAAAGAAATACTGTGTTAGAGGGAACTTCCATATGCTGGAAATGCCACACATCCACTGACAAAACATCCTGACAATTTGGGAAAACTATAGGCTATTTTCTAGCACAAGGAGCCATCATGTGGTAACTCTTCTGGACTTCATTCTGACAAAGATGAATTAATTACTGGGCTGAGAGTTGACGGTTGTCAAGGGAACAGTGAGGGTGACCTGATTATATTCAATATGGACAAATAGAGGGCTGTCCCTAACAGTTATATATGTGCAGTGACTTCAAAAGAGCTAATTTCTCAAACATAAATAAAATTAGGAATTCACTTCATTGTGGAGAAAAACTGAGACAGAAAAAAAATGTGAATGAAAGTAGGAATGTTAAAGAAAATTCTGTTAGAGTCAGTAATGGATGAGAAAAGAACTGATTTTTAAAACTTCACAAAAATGGTAATTTTTCATAGCCGGTAGAATCCAGGGCAACCAGAAAGATATTTTCAAAAGGATATTCAGAACAAAAGAAACGGCAGTAATCATTTAAGGCCTGTTACAGAACAAAGATAGTAAAAGCAGTAATGATGGTATGGAGAGGCAAACATGGTTGAATAAATAGTCCTGCTTTAGTGTTTGCTATGTATACAGACCACATGATCATTAAACAGCTTTGAAGCCCACTAGTAACAAGAGGAAGTTAAATGTCTGTTAAAGGCAAAGCTTTTCTAAATCAGCAGACCTCCATTGAGGAATCATACAATTGTTAGCTGACGCCTGTTGGGACCAATTTTGAAAGTGTCTTGTGAAATGGGAGATTCCAGAAAATGGAAGGAACACTAGCATTATGCCAGTTCAAACAAGGCAATCTGGATGAACAAGGTAACTGTAGATCACTCACCCTAACCCTAGTCCAAGCAAAATGGAAAAACTGACACAAGACTGAACTGATATAGAAAAAAAAGGACAGAAAAGGATTTAATCCTGATAACATGACATTGTGGAAAATATGTCTCACCAAACGAAACATAACTGCACTCTTTTGATGAGATTGCAGGTATGGTCAGTAAAGTCACCATTCACCTGCAATGTGATAGCCCTTGATGAAGTGTCTTTCTTAGCACCAGATAACAGTCTGATTACAAATTAGCATAATCATAGCTCAAGAAAGCACAGGTGAAATGGCATAGAGAAGAAAGTGACTGACAGATTTAAAGCAGCTGCCAGCAGGGAGATGGAGTTCTTCCTGAGAACTCGTGAGATTGGTACTAGGCTCTGTTCTAGTCAATGTTTTCATCAATGAGCTGGAAGCTTGCAATTGTCACAGGATAATAATTTGTTGATGACACAAAGATTGGCGGATGGGTAAACAACGTTGAAGGCATGGCAGTCACATTGCCTGACTATATGACTTGATAAATTAGGCCCTTCAAGCAACACATGTTTAATGAAGCAAATGTTAACATATGCATCTAGTAACAAGGAATGCAAGCCATTCATATAACCCAGAGATGACATTCTAGAAAAGGATGATTTTGAAAAGGATTAAGTAGGAGGAGAGGGCAGCTGAACCTATCAAGACCATGACTCTCTTAGGCTTAAAACAATCCTGTGAACTATAAATAAGGTTGATGATAGGAGTCTTCATGTGGCATGAGTGAAAAGTGAGACTTACAATCACAGAAGAACATAAACTGGTAGAGATATTTTCAAGAGGCTGAAATCAGGTCCAACTTCAAAATTGCATCAGGTTGATTAAGACCTTTTCGAGTAAAATTTTGAAAATCTCAATTTATTTCGTGCTTTACAATTCTCCATAGGGAAAATTTTCTCCTTATATCTAGTCAGAACATTCTCTTGCTGCAACTTGTGCCTGTTGCCTTTTATCCCTCCATCATGTTCCCTCATGAGAAATATGAATTTACCATCTCTATAATCACCCAGTAGGTAGTGGAAAAAGTAAGCAGATCTGCCTTAGCCTTTGCTTCTCCAGACTGAGCAACCCCAGCTCCCTCAGCCTTTCTTTGCATGTCATATGTCCTACCTGCCAGTCATTTTAGTAGTCCTCTGGTGGACTCTCTCCAGTCTACCAATAACATACAGAGCTCCATTAGTTTGAGAAAAGATTTAAAGACTAGAGCCTTTGCAAGCCAGAAGGAAAGGAAGATGCAGGACTTATAACTGAAAGCTGAAGACAGATAAATTGGATGATAGGGTGGGTTCTTATCTACTAAGGAGCCAGACCTGCTGCTGGATTATCTATCTCTTCATGTCCTCAGATCAAGGTCATATATCTGCTTGAGCGTTAGTCACTAGCCATACAACACAAGCTTGTCTAGGCTCAAGGACATTGATTAAATCACTGAATAGGAGAAGGCCTAGAGGTGAAGTCTGAGAGAATTCTTTAGGAAATAGGTGAGCATAATGATATCCCCTCTTTCAAGATGACACTTAAAAGCCCATCCATTCATTGGTTGTTAATTGATTTCATCCATCCTTAGAGAGGCGTCTAAGTAAGGCATGATAAATTGTCATCTGAAAAAGCCTATTTTTCTCCAAAGCTTAAAGGGAGGCCAGACAACTGGTTTAGACTAGGTGTATAATTCTAGATGACTAGTTAGGCTATATGAATCCCATGCTTGGAGGCTAAGATGAGATTTCTGTTGAATTACACACACACAAATAAAATGGATGTTTTGATTAATATTTTCGGGGGAACAGAAATTTGGCCATTATCCATTAGTGGATTATTAATGGACCCATTATCCAGGTGGACTAAAAAGTCTATGAAAGAAAAGCAAGATCTGATGTCTGATGAATCAAACAGCAAGCTGTAAGTGAAGCAGTAGTCAACTAATAACCAGAACAATGCACTAAGGGCTATCATGAATCTTCATCATGGACAATATTTCAACCAAGGCCTGTTTTCTAAAAGCCTCTCTGTAATTCAAGCAAGTGCAAATTCAGGGTTGCTCTATAGCTCATGTTATGCATGAAGATAAAATAAGTGAGTCCCTTCTCACCTTAAAAAGCTATTAACCTCCCTATGCCATGACTCTGTGATTCTTAGCTTAAGAAGGTCTCCTGAATCAACTTTTATTGATAGAATAATAAGACGCTACTAGAGTGCAATTGCCTCTCTGTGTCTTGTGAGCTGGCAAGTGGTATCAACACCTGATGGTTCTGAAAAAGACATCTCATTGTCCAGTGATTGTAACCAGAAACAGGAATGGCCAAAAGAAACACAGCAGTTTCATATTGCCCACAGCACAATTTTCCATTTGGCATTTATGAGACAACAGTCTACCTGCTTTGGCTGGCAGGTGCTGGCTAGGAAATAGAAATAGGGGGCTTCATCAGACTGTATAACAGTAACTGAGACATCCACTCAGCATTCTAGAAGTTGCCTCTGCATTCTTCAACTCTATCTAATGACGCCAGGCTGAAATGCAGACTGGAGGCAAGGCTGAAGGAAGCTGGGCATTTTATATGCAAGTTTAGAGCTCTGCTAACAGATTGTCTGGCCATGTGAACTCAGTAAATAGGTGGTTCTAAAGAGCTCACCCAGTGAAGGCTCACTACAGAGATATGCTGTACCTCTCCAGGAGTAGGTCAGAGGATCACTAGGGTTTTACTTAGCAAATCCCTTGCTACTGCAGAAGAACACAGCACTGATCATAAGTTAAGCCAGTCTTGCTTTCTTGCACTTTGCATGTGTGGATTTTGGTCCTTTATAATATTAGTTATTTTATTATTTTTAGTTATTTAGTTATTTTATTATTATTATTTTCTAATTAATTAGTTTTACAATGTTGAAAGCTGTTCTGTTCTGTGGCTATGTCTGGTGATGCACAGAGTAAGTCTGGTGGCATTAGATTATATGTGTTCCTCCTGAGGAAGGCACGAGTTGTCTAGTTGTCCAGGACTGTTGAAAACTAGACCTGATGACTATCAAGTGTCCTCCAGATCAGATGTATTACACTATGGTGCTCCAGCAATCCCCTCTCTTGCCATGACTGGCATTCCAGGCTGTAGCCTGACTGTCCTCTACCAGGAAAGGGGTTGGATGATTTCTATGGCCTTATCTCAGAGACTGTGATAACTGCAGAATATGAAAGAAAGCCAATCAACCAGAACAACAATCTTATACTGCTAGCTGTAACCTATGTATTGGGAAGCAGTGATTCATATACAGTCTTATGGAAAACCATGCAATAAAGCCAGTACCCAGTGGTTCACACACAACAAAACTACTCACATCTTCTATTTACAACTTTTGTTAACATTTGGCCCTCTGTTTGTGAGGAATAACATACAGATTCTTGCTGTGTCAGGGCTGTTATGCGAGGTTTTTCAGTTGGACAATTTCAGAACAATGATAGCTGGAAAATAACCATTATATCGTGAATCTGCACTAAACTGTACGCTCCCTCATCTTAAAGAGGTGACTTTGTTTTCCCCTCAATCTGGTTTTGATGTTCTTTTTCTCCTTCCTTTTAGGCAAAGCTCTCCACCCCAGAAGGCAGGCAAGCAGCCAATCCACCTCTCTGCCCCACTCCAAAATAAATGTTCAACTCTAAAGAATGTACAAAAGGGAACTGTGAAAGGCGTAAATGGTTTTCAAAAAAAAAAAAAAAAAAATTTTTTTTTTTTTTTTAATTTTGAGAGGTTTTTGTGCGTTTTCCACAGCACTCTACTTTGTTCCACTGTGGTTCTTACCATGGCTCAGCCTGAAAGTCTGACATGTCAGAGAACAACTGCCACACAAATAGACACGGTACACTAAAAATGCCACATGCCTTTCCTTTGTTGCATTCCTGATGAAAACAACATACTGCTGGCTGATAAAACAAGCACTGCACTGAGAGCTTTGTCCAAAATAGTGGATACCTCTGTCACAAATTTGAAATGTTGCTTGTTAGATCCATATCCGGAATTATGCAGATCTGGCATAGCTCCATTCAAGACCATGTTCTTAGCTTGAAAAGAGTCAGTTCAAATCCCATGAGTACAGTGCAGATAAAATGATTTGCAGCAGCTGAGGGTGTGAGTCTCCAGCGCACAAATTAGTGTATATGGGGTGTATATAGGTATATAATGTATATTCTCTGCTTGTATGGCACAATCCATGGAGTCTTCATTCACCGACAGTTATTTACTGGCCCACTTATTTGCTCTGAACTGATATGTCTCAATATTCAGTATCTCAAATTGATATCACAGAAGAAGACTAAGAACTACTGGGCTTGAGAGGCCATTGTGTCCTATCTGTATTCCTACTCTTACAGAGATACGACCCGAAGTCCCCATGCTAGCAACCTTAACCTCTCAGCCAAGCAGGCACCCATCCCAATGCACAGAAAGGAGAACATGTGGAGTCCTTGTAGAATAACGCGCTCCCAAAAACGCTCTGCAGAGGTGCAGCCTAGGCTATGGTGCGGTACAGCACAGGAAAGGTGTGCCTCACACAGTCTATCAGTGGTAGAAGAGGCTCTTGCAACCCTGATGTTGTTGCATCTGTGGATGGTCAGTTCCTGAATGGCTCAGATCCAGACTCCCTCACTAATAAAGCATGCAGAGATATTGAAACTCCAGCTGTTGTGCCCAGATTCCACTCTCTGCTGCAAGGAAAGACAGATTACTCACAAAAGGGCAACTGTGAGTGACTGGCCATAGAGATCTCTTCTCCCCAATCCATTAAATATTTCCATGTGCTCCGTTCCAAAATATTGATGTGCCAAGCCCTGGGAGTTTTATATTTAGCAAGGAACATAAATCACAGATGTGGGGGGCAGCTTCTGTAATGTTTCCTGTCTTATTGACAGTGCCACTAATAGCTCAGAAGACCTTGTAGAGCGGACAGTGACCACAAGAGTGCAACCAGAAAAATAGCCACTTACCCCTGTTAGAGACTGTGAAGTGCTTTTTCATGAGAGGTTCTCTGGACCCTGTGGATTTCCCCAGATGCATGCTCAGGATCTGGATATAGACTCCCTATCACTCATTCATTCAAAGAGTAGCCATCAGGCAGAAGAAGAAGCGAGATGGAAAAGGCAGAAGGTGCTGAAGGGCTTCCCTAATTCTGGAGTTATTTCACCTTCATTGGAGTCCCAGCAGATTCACTGCTGATACGGGTGCTTGGCAGTGCTGTTCACCACAGGGGTACACAGACAAGTGCTGCATCCTTTTAGAGACCATATGTTCCAGGGCAGAAAGTGACAAAGCAGTCAGATACCTGAGAGTTTTCCTCTTTTTCTTTCCTCTTTATTGTTTGCTTGTTTACCCAGCTAAGAAGTCTCACTGAAGTTCCTTTTCCTTTTACTGGAAGGTGGCTTGTAAATTCAGCACTCAAGATAAATAGCTAGAGAGCTGGGGAATGCTCATGTGAACTGCAGCAGCTTGGCAGAGCTGCAAGTCTTCCTAGAATATTCAAAACTAAGGCAGAGGTCTGTTTTTGCAAGGTAGATTTTAGGGTCCCCCAGCCGTGCACCGTAGTTCATTGTTTTATGCCTCTGAATAACTTAGTGTTTGATTTAATAATAATGCTTTGTTTTCCTGTAGTTCCATACATCTAAGGACCAAGAATCAGTTTACTAACATCAAAGCAGCTATCCTCTTGAATTGAGTTTTGGCATCAAGTGATTCTCTCAAAATCCTCATTCTGACAGATTTCCCCCTCTAGCAGCTTGCCCTGGCCTTTAAAATTTTTTTCTAAGCTGACTCTGAGAACAGCTTTCCTGCTTCCCTCTTGAGTTTATAGCAAAACTTGCCAAAAGGGAGAAAGTGTGAGTCCGAAACAATGCCAGTAACACACACAAGATCCTGCCAAATGCAGGGAGTGAACAGCCTGAAGGAGATAACCCAAAACTTGTTTATCCACAGAGCTTGTTCAGTAATGGTCAGATTATGGTTTTAGCAATGGGAGGTGCACAGTTTCAGGCAGATGGGATGTGTGAGCTGGCATGTCCCTCTGAGAAGTGCATTGGGACCCCATGGGGAGAAGCACTCTTACCACAGAAGTAAATGCAACTCTACCAGGCCTGAGCATCTGCTCCCGGGACTGGCTTCACAGGAACTCTCCTATGAGACTACATGACATTAGTGCATTCAGTTATCTCAGATTTAACAAAGTCTCGGTTCTCTTTAAGTCTTTCAGAAAAACTGCCTTTCCAATAGTTTCCCAAATCTCTGAAATTTTTTTGCCTTCCCCATCTCACCTAAGCTTTTCTTCATCCTGCAGTCCTGCCAGGACTAGCAGAGGAGCTTCTCTAGGTATTAATGCGTGACTGTTCTTTTGCAACTGAACGTAATAATCCCCCTTGGACCTGAGAAAATTTGCCTGTGGTCTGTTACAATAAAGGTTTGGTCAAGCTCATTTTCTTTTGTTGCTTTATTGTGCCCAACTCTTAATTTATTTTAGAGCTGCTTACCCACTCAGAGACAGCATCCACTGTAAAAGTGACCATGGGGTATGGCTTCTTTGTCTGTAACATACCCAAAACGTACGCAGGTTGGCAGATTGACAGAACAGCGCACTCTGGATACCCTTCTGTTGTGCAATGGGATTTTATTCCGTTTGCTTTCCGTGAACTCTGTTAACATTGTGCAGGGTTTTGTTTGTGCTCCTGTGTCTATTTTAAAATGACACACCTTGTGGACTTCTGTCATTCAAAATTTTACAAATACTTCACCCTGATCTTCTTGTGACATGCTGACTATTGAAGCTAATGACAACACTTTTTCATTGTTTTCTCCTTCTCTGTTGCCTCTGGCAGAGCTTATTTAACTCTTTCTGTGGTAATTAATCTCTCCTTTGCAGACTTTCCTTACCACAGATCTAAAAAGACATCTACCACACACCTACGATCTCATAAAACATTCTATTCTAATCCTTCGCTGCAGCTATATTTTTCCACCAATGCCTTTCACGTGGCCACTAGCTTTCCTGGGTTTTACATTCTCACACCACTAAGCAGGGATTGTTTTCTGTATTACTGCTGTGAAAGGAACCTTAGGAGTTTGGACCCCGTGGTGCTGAGCTGCATAAAAACAGACTGGAACAACGGTCCCTGATCCCAGAGAGCTAACAAATCTTTTTTGGCTCATGTTATGTTTTAATGTCTTGACACAACTTTAAAAAGACAAAAAAAAAAAAAAAAAAAAGACAGAGACCAGACCAAAAGCTTCCACTAGAGGCATTTCCCTGGGTACCTCCTCTCTCTGTATTTATTAGTACAGTTCTACACTCCTGAGGGTGCTGCGGCTGTCAGAAGAACAACTTGTCATTCACACTCTAACAAAAGGAAGCAACTGCTCCTCCTATCCCATATAAAATGATTTTCTGTGTTTACAGGCATTTTCCAGGACAATCATGTAATGGGGAAGGTTATCCTTTTTCTACTGAAGCTTTTTCTCTGGGGATTTGTGTTCTCTCATGTATAGTCCTGCCACCCACAAACATTTAAAAACACAAGCCAACCATCCAAAAACACGTGTTTGGGCGGAAATAATAAGATTTTAAAAAATTTGTTTGGAGGGGAGGAATTTTTCATTCTCAGACTGGAATCAGAATGGGTTCAAAGAATTCAACTTTCTTCCAGATCTCCAAGGGTTAGAAGCATTCATTCAAAAATGTGAGTTGAGGTAACCTCATGATTTAGCAAAACCGTTGCCTGACAATACACCTGCTGCTGAGACACCCATTGCTTTATGATGACATAAAAGATGCTGCTGGAGGGACGGAAGAGGGTGCTGTCAGCTTCAGGTAGGACTCATTTGCCAATGCTGATAATAGCCCAGACACACTGTAAGCAAAATCTCTCTTGAAGAATGGTGGGAAGGAAGCAGAAGAAGTAAGTTCAGCTCCAAAGCAGGTAGCAGGACAGAAAGATTTCTTCCAGTAACTTCCCAAAGGGACTTGGATTTGGTTCCATGGTCATGTTACCTCCCTGAGAGACCTGTAATTCATTCAAAATAGTCTGAGGCAAAAGAAAGGGTGGTCACTGGACTGGCACTCCGCATGGACACAGACACCAGCAGTCCTCCGTAAGGTGTAAAGGCCAGCACTGACCTCCCAGATTTGTAGAGGCACTTGCCAGCATGCACAGAGGTGCTCACAAGCAGTTGACAACAAGGTCCCCTGGGGCAGGGGAGGAGTCAAAGGAAGAGAGCTAGAGGTTTATTTCTTCACAGAAATAAGAGCAGGGCCCTTATTCACCAGATTGGGCTCATGGGGCAGGACGAGCCAGAGCTCCCTTTAGCTCCCTGCTCTGAACACGGAATAATCCATGCTGAGTATGCATGCAGAGCCCAGCCCCAAGGATGGAGGCCTTGTTTGGCAACAGATGCCCAGAGGCGCTGCATGGCATATTAAACATCATGTAGGCATGTGATCCTAAGTCCCTGGCAGCATCCCAGCAGAGTCATATTCCCATTGCATTCTTTGGATATCTCCCAGCCACTGGCTTGAGAAAGTCACTAACCTTAGTATGCTTCATTGTTCTGGCGGGTCCAGAGGGTGTCTCGTGATTTCCACTGACCACTGCGCGTGCATGTGTGCAGGTCATCCCAGAGACAGCTGAGGGGATCCGTAGTGTCTCCAGGGTAAGCACTGCTTCCTGGCACCTTCCACCAGGGGTACAATATGGCAGGACAAGTTGTCTTTCCAGCCACGGCTTACCGTCATCACTCCCACCAACACCTTCTCATGAGAGGGAGGAGAGGAGCAGTGGGCAGTCTAATGTGGTCTCTGAGCTGAGCGTCTGCAGTGTTTGCACAGTGGATCATCCAAGGGGACCAACACAGGGGAGCATGTTAGCAGGGGCTGGCAGCAGGACAACCATGCCTGAGGAGCATCTCACAGCACCATGGGGAGCAGGCTGCATGCTCCTCAGTTCTGGATAGCAGCAAAAATCGGTGCAGGAAAGTCACCAAATAGTGGCCACATTTCAAAAGAGGAAGAATTTGTAAAATGGGATGGGCTCAAAACCATGGTATTTCCCAGCCAGACGGAGAAGGGCAGGGATTGCTGTCTCCTTACCTTCTACTGGAATTTGTCTCCTCTCCTTGGGACAAGAACTGCTTATCCCCCTAGCTGCAGCGATACTCCACCTCTGAATGCACCAGGTGCTCCGGTACGATGGCAAGGTCAATGACAAAGCACACGGACATGCTTTCTGCTGGTCAGCTCCTCTGCCTGCAGGGCTGGCCTGGCAGTGCGAAAACATGAGCCAGAATGCTTTTTAGGGGCTGTCTGCCTCGGACTCAAAGCCACAAACCTTTTTTGTATCTCGCAGCTTTGCCACACAACAATCCACATGCTTTTTCTCCCTTGGAACATGGGTTGCTGATGCATTCAAGATCCTTCCCCAGATATCTTGCCAGCCTCCACACCCTTATGCCAGAGCAATTACTCAAACAGAAAATAATCAAGCATGGGTCCTGGTCTACTGCCAGGGCAGAGGTCTGCCACTTTGTAGATAGGACCTGAGAGTTTCTTCTCAGCCACACAGGAATAAAATCCCCAAATACTGGCCCAGTCCTTTCTGGCTCTAAAAACAGCAACACTGGTTCTTTCAGGAGTGTGAGTAGGCTGGGGAAATTGGACATGCTGTCCTAGGGATATCTCTGAGGATGGGAAAAGGGAGCAGGAAAAGCCAGTTTTGACCCCAAGAAAGTAGAAGGGCTGAGTTGTGAGCGTGGTCAGGGGACCTGAGTTCAGCATCTCACCAGGCATTTGCTACAGGCAGAGCTCCTTTGGAGCAGGAATGGTTGCATTAATCAAACTTGCTTGACTATCGCAGTGATGGAACTGAGAGCAGTCATCACCCATATGTTGGTGGTTTCACTGCAGCACACAAGTGCCATGTGCTGCAAGCAGGCGAGAGATCCTGGACAGAGGCCTTTGATAACAACTGTCAGGAAGTGAATCATTGAGGTCAGAGGATGGACCAGGAAAGAATGGGAGAGGAGGTGATTCTGTTATTTCAGGCATGGAGAAGAGAAGATCAAGATGACAGCAAGAAGAGCTGAAGAGCTTCAGTGACAATGAAAACATCACTTCGAGCAGCTGTTGAGAGAATGTTATCCTCAAGCTTGATAAAAAGTTCTTGACATGAAATACCCACTTTCACAGCTCAAGAAAGAGGAGAGCTGTCAGCTAGCAATCGAAACAGCTGATACATGGGTCTGATGGAAAGGGAAGAAGGAGCTGTACAGACAAGACAAGATTTACAGACATATACAACAAGATGGACAGATCTTCGGATGTGGAGGATGAAGAACACACCAAGAAGAGACTGAGGAAAACATCAGCTAGTGGAGGAGCACTGGCATGAAGGGAGAGGATTGCTGGAGGTGGGGCAGGTACAGAGGACTTTACCAGCATCTCATACAAGGACAGAAGCGATGGCAGCAGCCAGGGAGAGAAACATTGCTGAGAAAATGAGAGGGCAAGAACCAGATGACTTAGACTGGGATGATGGATCACTTCTAACTCTTCATAATATCGTACTATCTTACAATTTTATTCGAACTGATTTGGTTGAGGGAGGCAGGAAATGCTTCTCTTTTTCAAACATTATTGCATTTTTATGAGTTATTAATTAAATGACTCTAGGCTCCCATATGTCTATTAAACTCTTCACAAGCTTGGAGTAACAGGACGAAGTTCAGACTACACAGGGTACCAGAGACTTCTGCATTGCCTTTTTTTGTAATGTACAATAGATGTTACAATTACAGCAGTAATGGAAAATATCCAGGACACTTGCAGAAAGCAGCTACAGTTTAATTTCATCAAATTGCCTGATAGAAAATGAAACTCAAATATACCGATAATATATATTTCAAGATAAAGCTCCAGCTGAAATGAAATTACTGATATATCATGTTGAAGAGGCTCTGTGTTCTCTTTGAAGATATTCAGAAAGAGAGAGACTAGCATTTCACATTTCCTGAAATATGTGGAGTGGAATATTCACTATAAACTTGAGAGTCTGTTTCTTTAGCATAATAAAGTAGAGAGCAATGAAATCACAAGTAGTCTGCAAGCCAAGCTGTAAGAACAAAGAGGGTTAGGACCAATTGTTATATACAGACAAGGTCATCCTGATTACTTTCATGTGGAGACCATCTATTTCTTCTGCCTTTTGGATAACAATAGCATTACGACAGAGAGGAGACAGGAGGAAGAAGTTCATTCAGTGGGAAAAAGTTGTTGTGTTTTTTTTTTTTTTTTTTTTTTCTAGCATAGAAGTGTCCAAATGGAGTTTTACATAAAAATAGCTACATTAAACAAACATGGATCTAGTGAAGCCAGTCACTCAGAAGTTGGGGCATACAAAATTCACTTTGCCTCCATAATCTGAGTTCAAAAACTCGAGCATATAATATTGTACAGCACTTAATTTCATGATCACATACTCTTTTTTTTCCCATAAGACTTCTGCTCTTTTAACTTTATGCACAGACATTCAGTTCCACTTTTAATTTTCTTACCCAGTGTGTGACCTGCAGGCCTGTTTTCCACACACAGCCCTGCAAATAATATTAATGAATTTACTCAGGCATTCACCCTCAAACAAGAGATCTTCAAAAAATTAAAGCATATATTTTCATAGCACAACTGGGAGAGAGGGTGGTGTAGCCCCATAATAAAACAAGGAATCTGAAAGAGGGATCAAAGTTGCCAAAAGTTTCATGTTAATTGTGAAAACTAAAATGATGGCAACCAGGGCTTTCCCTAGAATTGCCCAAAACAACTGCCCAAAGTGGTTGACAAACTTGCAGTCTTTTATGTGTTTAGCATACAGATCCCAGTGATTTGCCTTCCAGTTGCGTGCAGTCAGCATGTCTGCAAATGTCATCTATATGAAAAACATAGTATAACAACAGAAACAACCAAAGAAAGACTGGTCTGAATGGACTCTACTATCCTCTATCCCCATCTCTTTCCTTCTGCAGACAAGAGGGAGGTATGACAAACATTAACAAAAATTAAGTCCCCTGCATATAGATCTATGAATGCTATGAAGTAGGACCAGATTTCTAGCTCTCATCATGTTAGGTAGATCATATTGTATGTGTTTTCCATGTGAGCTTGACTCCTGAACTTTGATCATTTCAACCAAAATGCCTGTGGAAGGTCCATTTGCTTATAATTTTAAACAGTAGCAGATAGTCTTAGAGTAGGTTTGATGCATGGTAGGGGAAAGTAAAAAATGCATTTGAATTTGCTAAATAGCCATTTCAAACTGATAGAAGTCTTTCCTTCACTCACTGGGTAGCATCCGTTTCAGAACGCCTCGGAGACGTTACCTCATTAATTTTAATGAGAAGCCCAGACGTGCGCCTGACACAACCATAAATTGTCTTTTTGTGCGTGCGTGCATATGTGTGTTTAAAAGAGCTCCCTGTGTTACCCTGTGAAGGACTTAACTGTGCTACATGCTGACGTCCGCTATTTATGCACACGTCATCCTGGCTTCACCACACAGGTCCCTTTTTATGCTTTGGCCACCCCTTGCAAATTACCTTCATGCCTCACCCTGCTAGGCCCTCCACGCACAGACCTTCTTCTGCCTCTCTTGGAAAGGAGGGAGAGGTTCTTCCATTTCCAGACACAACTCTAGATTGAAGGTATATCACCCCAAAAAAACATCTTCATTCAGACACAGTCCCAACAGCCATATATTGAATTCAACCCCTCCCAGTGCCCTGCAGTCTCCATTATCCCCATTCCTTTCAAGATATGCATCCTTCATGGGATAAGATTAATGTTGGGTCCACGTGATACAACTGAGGGTGCATACTGGCACTGTCAGATCCCCTGTGAGAAAAGGTGTTGGGGAGGCATATGTGACAGCTCACTCTCCTCTTTTCTGCACTTTCCTCTTGCATCTGACCTCTCTTCACATTCTGTGGTGGACTTTTGAGACACAAGCCACTGTCGAAAACCATTGCCAAAAGAAAACTCCTTGCTCAGAATACCTGCAGCGGGAGGGATCTATCTTTGTATGTTCTATTAAGGAGAGTTTTGGAAACTGTTGTTCTCAATAGTCTCTATTCACTAGGTACCACAAGCTTCAAAACAGTTTCCAAGAGATGACTGTGGGCAGTGGGCACTGGCTACTTAAGTGACATTGCCATGGGATACAACAGCCCTTTGTCCCTGCAGTTAAACAATTTTATTTTACATAAGAAGTAATATGAACAGCAAAAGGTCACTTACTGTCATACCTGTGCTCCTAAAATGCCTTCCTCCCACATGTCTGCATTTCAAAGATGACCCATTTCCTCTTCGAGGAAGATCTCCACTTCCTCCCTTTGCACAGTAACCTTATTCCATGAGGCTTATTCCTTTTAGGGGAGCTCTTTCGTTCTTCACTAAAGCTTCCTGCGCTTCCCTTCCTCAGTAACTTGCCACACATTAGACCAATGCATTCAGCTATGGGCCACTTTCAACCTAGATCATCTCACCAAATCCTGACACTACTCAAATCACAAAAGACTGGGGAGGAATTTTTTTTTTTTTCTGTAGGTTTCATTTTGCCCAGCTGGTGTCAATTCGCCTAGCAAATACCCCAAATTGGGAACATTTTTAGTATAGCTCACTGTTCTTATAGGGCTAGATACTCATATTTATTTTGATGGTCACTTGGGTATTATCATCACTGAGTACATTTATGATGTTTTTATTCCACCTCAAAACAGTGAAAGCCATCCTACAGCTCTTTAAATAGGGACTATGAATCTAGCCATAAGCAAGTTATAAATCTCCATTTGTAACTTTGAAACGGAGACACACATGTGACTAGGCTTCCTCTGTTCTGTATGTCCTGATCAGCACCTGCCCTTCTCTAAACATCCCATGTAGCTTGGCAACAGGGACACTTTGTGTCCCGTGTGACAGTGTATAAGCACATTATCATTTTGTCTTGATTATAATAGTGGAAAGTGCCCTCTGATACTGACTATTTCAGAATTCATCTCTTCCCACTGTCATAAAGGAATCTTGTTTAGAGCCTTATTGCGTGCACCTAAATACAAGCCTGAGGAACTTCAGTTCTTGCCTCACCGTCAATCCTATCCATTCCAAAGCTTTACCTCCTCAACCGTATCTTCATAAATGCACTTTGATTTTTTATGCCTTCACAGTCTGCTAAATCTTACCACACTTTTCTTATATGGGATGCTTTTATCGAAAGTTTGTAACTAAATCTCCTGTGTTGGGCCTACTCTTTTCCGTTTCAAATGCTTCCATATTTATTGCAAACAAATCTGTTTTCTGCTTTCTGCTTACTTTGGCACTGCTTTTTTTTTTTTTTTTTTTTTTTCTTTATGCCCTGGTATGCATTTTTAAGTAGATTCACTGCCATTGCTTCACTGCTTGTTAACAATGCCAAGTGCTAGTTTCACTGGATTCTCAAACTTCTAGTGTTACCTATCTACTGAAGTCCATTTACTGCAGTAGCCTCCCCTTGACCTGGTCTGTCACCACAAATCACCCACTTTCTAATAGATGAACTGCCAAATGGCCAAGTGCACAAGGTGTAATTTCAGCCAGTGGCCCATAAAAATGGTCAATAGCATCTTCTGAGAGGTTAGCATCTTCTTGTAGAGTTACATCCACGATGTTTCTGAAGGACTGGTGTGTTATCTCCAACATGTGGCAAAGGCTGATTTCTCATGTCTCAGAGATAAAACCTTCTTGTTTCTGTTTCTTTGAAATGCATTTTTTTTTTTCTAGACAAGCTCAGAATCAAAGCAAACATTTTTTTCCATTTTTTCCAGAGGGCTTCTTTTAAGTTTAAATGTCTGAATCTAGGTTTGACAGAGATTTTTTTCTTTCTGATGTTGAACAAAAATATACTACTGCCAGGGGTCCTGGTGTGAAAGACCAGACATTCTTGCCTGGTGCATCATATGGAGCAGCATGCAAAGACCAAACACCATGCCCTGTTTGGTCTGGTAATAGGGGAGCAGTGGCAAAGCATTTCTCCTAGCAATTTTCCTCTCTCTGGTCTTGTTTTTTTTACGCTTTCCTCCTTCCTTAAACCACCAGTTCCTCCTTTTTCTCTTCTCACAACCTTTTATTCCCCACTTTCAGCCTTGAATATCTTTTTGTCTTTGACCGACTGTGCAAAATTACCTCCCATCTAGGAAATGGCAAATCATATCCCTGATGGACGGCTAACGGGGCTTGGTCAACAAAGTTCCCATATTAGCAGCACGATCTCCGAGTCCAGCCTGCTGCGCCAAATGGAAGGAGCCATATTTCATGCAGTACGGATGTCCTCTGTGACTGGGGCTCTGCTGCTAAAGTTCCCATCCCATGGGTGCAAGTGAATCTGAGTTTAAATGGGACATGTTCTCCAGTTCTCTGGTTCCTGCTTCTAAAATTAGAATCCATTTAACTCAGCAGATTGCCCAGCTGGAACAAGCTATTTACAGCTGTACCTGAAGCTCTGATAAGATAATGGATATGTTGTAAATGCCTATCATATTATACTGCCTTCAATTAGTGTTTGGGATCACACATGAACCAAAGTGCTCTAAGTTGAATAACATCTCCGGGCTTCTTCATGAAGAAAGCTTGAAAACCCATAGACTTTTTTTTAAAATAATGTTTATTTTCCTGGAAATTTCCCAGGGACCTGGTAAAAATAATCTGACTGCACAGTAAAAAACATGTATTGCTTCTGGGTTTTAAGGCAGGGGTCAGGGTGGGCTGTATTTCCACTTCATTCATTTAATAGGTGTACATTTCATTAAATGAAATTGAACCTGACATTTATTGGAATTATGAAGGAACAGGGAAAGGAATGAAGTGAGGGACCCTGGAATAAGGAAGCAGGAAGAAAACAAATGCACATATTGTGGGACGAAAGCAGATTCATTATTCCTTACTCCTCTCTCCTTCCCAAAATTTAGTCGGCTCTCAGAGCAGAGAGGAAACAAGCTTCTGCCTGACAGCTCTGAGGTTTTCTATGGGATCTGGTGGGGGACTGTGATGGTTTATGGCAAGGATACCAGGGAAAGACAGGTATCTCCAGCTCTTGCTTGAGAATGGGGCATGGATGCTTTCTCCTCCACACCACTGTCCCTACAGCTTAGCAGTCCCATGTTGTGTTCCTAGATAACTTCTCTGTGGGAGAAGGCAGATGAGATGCTGCTTTCCACCACTTTCAGCATGGCTGTTCTCATCTCAGCTAAAATGCTTTGTGGAAACTACCTCTTAAGTAGAAGTTTGTATGGGATCCACACATAGTTACACATATAGACCACACACAAGCTGCAGTCAACACCAAACAGTCCATTTGCTTAATGTTGTTCCTCTTGGAGAGCAGGGAGACTCCCTAAATATAAAATCCAAGTTCCGCTGACTGCCCCTGTTTCCTCTTCATGTGGCTGCTGTAAGAGTCAGGCTGTGTTAACCTTTGGGGCACCGTGCAGAGCTCATCAACACCTTGCCTGAGGTCATTAATAAGGCTTTTTTTTTTTTTTCTATGTAATTAAGCATATTTTTCTATTTAATTGCAGGACCCATCCTTCCTCTGGCTTTGTGCGTCATTGTGGTTATATTCACACAAGCGCTCCCAACCTGAGGAGCCGGAAAAAAGTATCCCCTGAATCGTGCTGAAAGCACAACAGAAGACGTGCTTCTCTTACCTAGGAAGCCATAATCAAGTTCATATGTGTTGTTTAAATCCATTATTTTGTCTGTGCATCAAATAACTGCTGCTTGACCCATTAGGTAAAACAGCTGTAAAATACTTGGTTTTCTGTCACCAGAACTAGAACCACAGCAGAGCTACTGGAAATCCAGGGATATTTCTCAGTCAACAGCTGAGCTGTGACTCCAGTGTTTGAGACATCTGCTCCATTGCAGGTTCTGCCACTGTGCCTGCATTTGCACTCCCACCTTTTGTCCATCTTCTTGGAGATGCAGACGCTGTCCCTCATTAAGCACTCATATAGTGCCTCGCATAGCAGGGCCTTGACCTCATGCAGCCCCAGGCCCTGCCTTCATAAATCAAGTAAAAGAATGGGAATGCAGCATTGTCTCCTAACAGCATTAACATGTGCTTCAGGTCAGAGACACAGAAGGGTAAAGACTCTTCATTAGAAAGGAACAAAAAAAAAGAGAAAATAAGAAAAGAAATATGGGCTTTTAAAATTGACTTTATGAGGGAAACAAGTTCATTCATGTTTAAAAAAATTATTGTAAAAGCTTCCTACAACATAGGTATCCTCTTATGGAAAAAAGTGACACCCTGTCTTGCTGCTCAGCCTGCTCTAGGCTGGCCTTCAAACCTGAGCAAAGCCCCCAAGACAGAAAGAAAATTGCTTCACCTCGCTCTCCCAAAGATACCCTACCTCTATGCTTCTATTTCTTTGGCAAAACCTATTGTTCTTCTCGGACTTACAGAGGAACTTTGAATTATAAAAATATTGAGCGGCCAAAAAAGGAGAGAGGGCAGCACTTGATGTGTTTTTTCAAGTCATGGGCTCTGTTAAGATTATGCACGTCTAATCCTACTTGGGTACCTGGCATCCTGGTGACGTATCTCAATGGTGACAGATAGGGGTCATACATGAGTTCCCCAGAGAAGAGTGACACAGCTAAAGCAGTCTGGCACCCTTGGAGGACTGCAGGCCAACCCTTCACTGAAATCTAGGGAATGTTTGCCTATGTCTTGCGGGAATTTAGCACTTCAAATAATGGGGGAATAGATGTGGGAAGAATTGGCCCTGCGGCTGTGGGGGAAGGCAGCTCCTTCTGCACACTTTCCCACACGAGCGGGGCAGTGCAGGAGCAAGGGGCTAGGGCTGCAGGCAAGCAGCGGTGAGGGTGAAAGCAGGGCCTGGAGCTCCTGCTGAAAGCATTAGTGGAGAGCTAGGGATGCCCAAATTCAGCTTGGCCAGATCCACTGAATAATCAGGCAGGTCATTTCAGCTCTCTGTGCCTTGGTTCCCTAGCTGTTAAAGAGAATAAAACTTTTCCCTACCTCAGAGCAAATCCCTTGGTTCTTGTCAAGTACTTAACTACCACAGCAGTGAGGGCCATATAAATTATAATTACGCTGAGTGCCTGGTGCTGCTGCCCGGAACTAGCACTTCATTCTTTAGTGCACAAAATTTCTTTTTGGTGGGGAAATTAGCCACTGCTGCAACCCTAATTAGGTTCTCTGTCTTGAATGACTCATTTCAGCATATAGAAATCATTTTTCTTTGTCTCTAAAGGAAGCTTGAAATCATGTTTTGGAATTCAAAACAGGTTATATTTGCCCATAACACACATCCCTAAAAGTCTGGTTAGGACAGGGTGGGGAGTCAGGGGTGTTATACTTAGAAACGGATTTAATTAACTTTGCTGTTTATTGCTTGCTTCCAGAGTTCAGCCAGGTTAGGAAAAGAACAAGGAATGGGTCACTCAGTGTTTACACTGGGCTTTTGAAGAATAGCCCAGACACTTATTTCCCCCCTTGTTTCTTTGAGTATTCTGAGTTTAAAGTTGTGGCTTAATGTTGCAGCCAAGGAAGGGGGATGTTGATTCAGAGAATGGTAAATACGCAGTAGTAGAAGGCAATACACATTTCGCTGTTCTGCCTTTAACACCAGCATGTCTTTCTACTTCCTCAGCTTGTTGTGCTCAAGAGGCATTAGGAAGGTTTTAGGACTCAGATCAAAATTAATTTCCATGCTGAGGGTGAGCATACATCTTTGGTCACCTCTGTCTTCACACTGCACCTCTGTAAGGGATATTTTTCACCCACTGTGTGAGTTGGAAGAATAATAAATCAGTGTCTCCTATGAGGGAAGACAGATAGCCTGGAAATTGTTCCAATCAATCCCAGAGGTACCTTTACCTAAGAGGCATCTCTTTCTTCCCTCCTTTTCACACTGGGCCTCAGTGGCTTGATTATACATCTGTTTCTGATAGGAACAAAGAGATTGGTCACATCGTAGGGGAGATGGGAAATAAATGTATTAATGCTACATTGGCTGCCAAGAATCATACTTTGTCCAAAAGAGAATCCATGAACTTCTTTTTTTTTTTTTTTTTTTTTTTTTTTTTTTTTTTTTTTTTTTTTTTTCCTGCTCTTAACAAACTCATTTAGATTCTTGGGGAGAGCCTGTAGTTCCCCATGTGTCATCCCTGCCACACACACATCAATACAGGCACTGTCAGAGAGGAGTGGACAGCTCTGATAGCAGGGAAGCTGGAGACAGGCTCTGCACTCTCAGTTGTCTGTCATATTTTCCTGGGCTCAAGAAGAAGGAACAAGGGTCGGCTTAACTGAAGAAAGATGCCATTTACTTCTCCAAAATGAGTCATCTTGAAATCAGTTCTTCATTGAAAATACAGTGCCACAGAAGGAAAATTTCTTTTTCAGGATTCGGTGAGTCTGTCTGATGATATGGAGCAAGAAGCCACACAATTTCAATGACTGTCATCAGACCAGAATAACCACAGCAAGAAGCTACAACAGCAGCTCTGAAACTTTGTAGCGATACAGAGAAGACTGGGGAAATGGTAAAGGCATCAGATTGTCCTGTAAGTGTGAAAAAGAAAGGCAGGACTTCTTCAGCTAGAGATGGATCTCATCTTTTTTTTTTCTTCTGGGAAGAGGAAAACAGAGCAGAGGAGACTTCAGGAACATTCTCTGAATAAGACATAACCTCTGGAAGAAGAATGAAGAAAAGCAAAACAAGCATAAATAGAAACAAAATGGAATTTAACACACTCCAGAAAGTCATGTTTTGACTTTGATATATGACAGATTCCTTCCCTAAAGACCAGACATTAAACTGTAAGATGGGATAAACTGATTTAAGTCCACTGATTTCAGTGAGATTACACTAATTTACACCAGTTGAGAATCTTGTCCCATAAGCTAATAGCAAAAGAAGAACCAAGAGGCAACTCTGACATATTATAAAGGATAAGCCTTTGATTCAAATGTTGTTTCTAGCAACAGCAGTGTCAGTTTGGAGTAACTTCATTGACTTCTGTCAGGAGTTTCAAAGACTACAGAAAAATGACCTTAGACAAGGAGCCCAATATTGTAAAGAAATAAAGAAAGGGATACAGCAAATAGAAAGGAAATCGCTATAGCAAACTGAAAGGAAAAGAATACCAAATAACAGATCATCTACATGTCTTTAGCGGACTGCCAGAGTGTAATTCCCTCTAACAAACAATCACCAGAAGAAAAATCCCATCATTACAAAATCCCATCATTCTGTAATGATCGCAAGCTGTGCATTGAGCTGGAATTAGCAAACAGAGGTTCCTCCAGATCGGCGGCTGTGATGTCTGCAGCCATGCTTTGCTTTTTCATCTAGCTTTCTCAGAGCAAAATTTTTTAAAAAAAGACGATAACCCTGGTGACATCCCTCAGTCATGAAAAGGTGATGCTGCTTGATCCAGAGAAAGGATGAGATGTTTTCTAGTGAAGAAAGACAAACAAAATGGGGTAAAAGATGGTTTTAACAGTTATGGGACTACTCAGAAGACTGAGTGAGCCAATCATTGCTCCTTCCACAGAAACAGTGATTGTAATAGTTGGCTTTTCTTTCTTGATCTGTAACATAAGCCTCTGAGAGCTGAGCTGGTCTCTCACTACGCTCTTGGACAGCATGTAGCACAGTGAAACCTCAGTCATGGTAAAGCACTTCTGGAATCCAAATGAAGACGAAGATGTCATGGAAACTTGGATCCAGCCGATCCAAAGCATTCCACCAGCCTTGCAGTGGAAGGCCCTGGAGATACTGCATGACAGCAAGTGGCAGTGTTTGCAAAACAGAAGGGGATGCAAGCAAGCTTGCTTCTTTCTAATTATGGAGGAGGACGTAGTTGATTCAGCCTTAAATGGCCTCTGTAACAGGAACATGCAAAAAGAAAATTTCCACTTGGACTGAAATATTGACTCAGTTGGTAGAAGCCAAATTCTTCAGCAGATTAGATGCACTGATAAGGTTTTTCAGATCTCCTTTGGCATAGAAAACCCAGGGTTGAACACCTTCAACATACTTATTGGGCAGGTTCCAAAGCATTTCACTGCACAGATGCTACAAAGCCCTGCAAAAATTTAAGCATCTATTGATGAGAATAATAATCTGGGACAGAACTGTCACTGGGTATCAGGAATTATTTTTGCATGTCGTTACCGAAAACAGCAAGAGCAGAAAGATTTCAACCAAACAAAATGAAGTTTCAGTAAAAGGGAAAAAGTGGAAATAAATAAATAAATAAATCTCCTAATTATTACAAACACGGATCCTAAAATGATGAATTTTAAGTCCTGGCTGTTAGACATATAATGATCATAAGTTCACGTTGAAATTTTTATAGTCTGTGTGAAACAACTTTCCAAACAATGCCAAGGAAGAGTGTCAACGCAAAAAGTTTAACCATTGTAGTACATACTCATAAAAATCTAGGTTGCAGTTCCTTGATCCATTAAAAGGGACCAAGTTCTTCATGTATGCTTCAAGTGGAGAGTCAGAAGCTGAGTAGTTGCCTGAAGTAAATGCAGAAAGCAATGGAAGTAAGAAAGAAAATCTTTGCGCAGTTGAAGCAGTGTTAGGTCTTGCACATGGTTGTCCTGATTTGCCCAAGTCTCCCAAGGGTTATAAACAGCACGAGACAACAGGAGCTCCCTCTTAAACTGGAAAGGTACTTTGTAAGCCTTAAACTGATGGCCAAGAATATGATTTAGCCATGGCAGACATGCTGTTGAGCGCATACGCTCCACTTGTCAGCACATAACCTGATGATGTGGAACAAGCTGGAACAGCTCACGCAGACACAGGAAAGGTATCACATGCTGCATCTCCTGAGACAGGGGGCATCCTCCAAGAATGAAACAAGGGAAACATCAGTGCCCACAACAAATTAAATATTGTACAGATACTTATTCTGTCTACTTGCCTGTGCTTCTTGGATGGAAGAAGAAGAAAGAGGATGAAGTAGAAGAGGGAGCAAAAAGAGTTGTATCTAGTCATCTCTGCATTCAGTTGGAGTTGGGGGTCAGCTCACCTTTGGACATCCATCAGCCCAGCCACACTGAAACTCAGGCCAACAGGCTGTGTTTTCTTCTGGTGCAAGCTGCCATCATTTCCCTGACAAAAGCAGGCCTCGTGCCTACATGATATAAAGCAGAGTTGCCCCACTGACGTCAGTAGTCCAATAAGTCCGCCTTGGCTCTGGAGAAAGTCAGCAGAGCTGCAGCAGTTACCAGGAGCGGAGATTTTGCCACCCTCCCTTTCATTTTATAGTAGATTAGGAAGACAGCGGCTTATCCCAGAGACTACTGAGGCGCCCTGACAGCGGAGGGAAGGGCAGGAAAGGAGCCAAGCTAAGGAGCTTTTGCTTATTAGTGTGGGTTCCAAGCTGATGCTGCTAGAGCCAGCTGCGGGATAGGCAAGAAGAAGGTGGTGGTTTAGGAGGGCAGGACTGCTGCAAAGGGGAAGAGGCAGGCACCGAGGCGCAGCGGCGGGCTGGGTGAGAAGGCAGCCAGCCTGGAAGACAGGGCCAGGAGGAGGAGAAGGCAGTGAGGTCACAGGAAAAGTGTTGGAAAGGCACCCATTGTCCTCTGACACACACGTGATGTAATGGCAACAGCTACACCCAGGGGTTTTTCTTGCTCACTCATTGTGCTTCTTCAGCTAGTTTGCTGAATTAGGAGGAGGTGATTTTAAAAGAAGAAAGAAAGAAGCGGTTTCATTAGAGGAGGTACCACCTAACACTGAGGTTGCCTAATACTTCTTAATAAAAAGCTGTTTTCAGTTACTTATAACTTCGTCACACTAACCATCTGGCCTGCAATTCCCCATGCTGGGTGCCTGCCTCGAGCTGAATTTGTTTTGTTCATTTGTTTCTACATTTCTGTTTAAGTGGTGTGGCTGTTTCTGAGAACAAGGCAAGGAAAAATGCATTGTTTCTCTCATGCTAAAACATTCTTAGTAATCTCTGGCCCTCATGCTTCAGAGCCAGAACCTAAATGCAGGGCTGCCCTTGCATCAATGATGTGCTTTTAGCAGCATCATTACCGTATAACCATGTTTAGTCACCTTATAAGTCTCAGAAAAGCCAAAATTTGCATGTGGTCAGCAGAAGAGGCACATTAGGCCTTTGTTTTCTCTGAAGCACTTCTGGTACTTCTCCTGAGTTTGTACCTCATCTCTCCCAGCTCTTCTGTGCCAGTCACGCAGGAGATGTCCATGCCCCCAAAACAACCAAACCTTTGCATGGGGCTGCAAGAGCCAAGTGTCATGCTCTGCCAAGGCTCCTGCTGAGGTCTCAGGCTGTGAGAGTGACCTATGCCCATTCTGCCTACCCAGCAACATAGATTGAAGGGAGACAGAGAGGGGAAACAGAAGCTGGAAGGAGATGGGGACTAGAGGAAATGAAAATATAAGGCATCAGCCAGACCTGGGCAGTAGCGAGAGAAGATGGGGTGTGAGAGAGGGAAAGGGCAAGAAAGACAAGGAAGACCATGGCACATGGGGGTACATTAGTCAGCATCACTGATTGGATTGCTGAATAAGTCCAGCGCATGTCACATCCCTCTGGTCCACAGATCCAATAACCCTGCTGTCCCTTCCTGGATCCTCAGGCAACAGAGGCCTGCAGCTTGCCAAGTCTGTCCATGCAAGGATCCACATGCCTCCACACTAAGCTATCTCTAATGGGTAACAGCAAACGGACTGAAATTCTGCTGTGATTCCACTCCCCATAAGTCTAGGAAGTATCATATGGAGAACTATGTTAAAAGAGCAGTATGATTGCACTGCAGAGTGAGGAAAGGAAGGTCAAGAGCATTTCTGTACAGCATCAAATCATCTCCTCTGCGCCTGAGCATTATAGCACAGTCTTTAATTACAAACTCACATAGCATTTTGTTGGATTTTTCCCACGGGACCCCTGTCTCCTTTATTGCCAAGCTGGAGGGGTGGGTAGAAAATGAGGAAGGGGATTGGAGGTAGAGAAGAGATGGTCCAGTCATTAATGAGGCTGAACACCGCCTATGCTACTACCACTGAGTCGCTGTGTGCTGCTGGCAAGTCACATAAATAAGCATTTTCACTGTTGGCCACTAGCTCCCATTCTGTTTGCCAAGCTAAAGACACCTGGGGCCTGAATGGCAAAACTGCTGAGAGTTCTGCATTGCAAGCAAATTTGCTGGGACCTGTGCCTTCAACTTAAAACTATGTGAGTCCGTGATGCTTGTAGTTCAAGAAGTCTTGGCCACTCCTGCAAAATCCCTGTTCCACACTCTCACCTTCTTCAGACAAGGAGGGGTTTTGCCCCTAAAGTTGATTCATGTCGAGCCATTGTAGGTTTGTTCATGATTCTTTCTTCACTTCTATGTTGCTGACATCAGAATCGAAAGTTACTGATAGGATAATCCAGGGGCTGTCTAGCTGCTTTTTTTTGTCTTCTCAGCCTAGTGTCCTGCTAAAGAGGGTCTCAAGAGCTCATTTTGTTTACAGTATTTTTTTGTTCATGAGCTTTTCACAATATTAGACTTTTTTTTTGTCCATACAACATTCTCCTCCCTGATTCTCTCAACATTTTTATTTTTTCTTTTTGTGTCCTTTTCTCTCAGTAAGTGTCCGGCTCTCACATTTATGTAAAACAATTGGATTTGTTATATATCTGCAACTTGATCTTTCACAATAGTTACTTGGAGGGTAAGTTCTCTGCAGATTTTAGTAACATGCCAATATCTAAACATATACACCCCTGGTGGAAAAAAAAAACATTCCAAAAAGGCAAACTTGTGTAGCTCTTGTGAGCTGCAAGAGTCAGTGAAACCAACTTTAATCATTTTAACTTCATTCCACTTTTGTAAAAAAGGAAAAAAGAAAAGAGGTGGTGCTAGCTCCTTTGCTTTTTCATAAGGGTTGTGGTAAGGGGAAATTTGTTCATGTTTGTGAAAAGCTTAGATTTAGAGTGAAAGTATCATAGAAAAGCCCATGAGGAAATGCAATCATTATGTGTTCTAGGCAGAACTGAAGTGGTGTTTAGTAAATAAGGTCTGAGGTCAAGTGATGAGGGTAAGAAGAAATACTGAAAAATTACCCAGTGATCATAGTTTATCCTACACAGTGTCTATTCTGTGACTGTGACACAACGCAGATGAATATAGAGGGTTGAATGAAGACATCAAGAGTTAACATAACGTTAGCATTTCTTATTTTTGAGCATTCCATGTTTACAACCTGAAAGCTTTTTCATGTCATCTTCAGAGGTAATAAAGACACTGGGAATATAAAAATGAATGCCCATCCAGTTGACATACTATGCAGCTAACACGTTAAGAAAAGAATTACTGTATTATACAGCTCTCCTCTGTGATGATACAGAATTCGAGTCTGTAGGACTCATGCCATTACCTACTTTTGAAAATGCCAAGCAAAGAGTTTGGTGAGGCATTTGTACTCACGTGCATTTCACTGTTTATTTTTTCCCCATGTTATTCAGGCAAAATTTTTCCTTCCCTCCCTTTTATTCCCCATTATGGCTTCACATACAGGCCAACACTATGTTAAAGATTCAATGTCGTGGCTGCTCAGAAACCAGTAAGTTTGAACAGGTATTAACATGCACCCACAAACATACAGCAAAATAACATGTAGCCAAACCAAGTAGGCTTGGGTCATTCTTCCATAGTACCATTTAAAAACCTGAACAGGTTTAGATCAGTTCATCCAGCCCTCTCAGTCACTACCATTGCTTTGCTTTGAACTCCATCCAGATTATCACCATCTCCTGGCCCGGTATTCCACTGATTTCAGAACATGATTATTTCTTCCTCATTCCGCTTCGTGTGTTCTTTATGCCAGCAAGCCCAGACTCCACCGGCCATCCTTGTAGCCAGGCTGCATGCAAAGATCTTATCGAATCTGCTCCATGTATTGGCCAACCACTACCTTCCTTTTGTTAAGCCCCTCATCTGGCTAACCAAGTGACTTGCAAGTTCTTTCAATACCCCATCTGTCAAGTTGTTTTTTTGTTGTTTTTTTTAATTCTCAGAAGTTGCATGTTTTGGATTGAGTAACTGGTGCTTTCTTTTTTTTTTTTTTTTTTTTTTTTTTTTTATTTCCAAGATGAAAATGTCATTTTTGGGGGGCTGGCTTTCTGCTTCTCCAAAGTCACATTGTATTTATTCTCTGTCCAGACTTGCATTTGTAATTCATCCTAGTTAAATAGCATTTGTTAATGCCATTAATGGGCTTTTAACTCCCCGCAACCTGATTAATAGTGAAGATATTAAGTACACCCAGAACTAATGTGTACTGAGGCACCCACGTGATTTAAAAGCACGAGCCCTGTCAAATCTCTCCACGTCAACTTTGTCTTTGAAAATGAACTTCACATTCTGGCATGGACACAGAGAGGTGGGAGCATGCTCTAGGGTTTTTGCAAGCTTATCCCTTTGTAGAAGGACATTGGGATGAGTATGAAATTAAAGCAATTTGAGTATAGGGAGATTTTTTCTTCCTTGCTTGTTGGCAGTTGTAATGAGTTCTTGTTTCTGCCTCACTTTCTGTTCAGTCACACTTTATGTTTTGTCTTTATGTATGTTTTAAAGGAAGTAATGGAAATTTACATCACTTCAGGCTTGATCTCTTTTATTCATGGGTTATCTTTCCAGAACTACTCTATCTCTATTTGTAAAATCCTTTCATCTTTGCTTGGCGGTATAAAATCTCTTTGAATTCCTTTTGCAGGTACAATTTCCCCGTAGCAGGTAATAATCAAACATTCAGATTTTGTGTTTTTCTTTCCAGCAATGGACACTAACTTATCTAAACTAATATAGCTATTAAGGCAGAAGTCAGACAGGTATCCACAGCAGACAGTGCTTTCTCAGTCCCTCTGGATGCTCTTTACTAATAAGCTTCACAAATGCCTTGTCTCAATTTAGCCATCCTCCGTTTCCTTTCAGATCCTTATTTGGGTCAGTCCCAATTCTGAGGGAAGAACAAGACTAGATACCTAGTTTCTTTCCCAGGCTCCTTATTCAGAGATTGTTTTCACCTCAGTATATCTGAATGATATCCACTTGTAGCTACTTCTAGGGTAAAGCAGTGCCCAAAATGACAGCTAACTGCATAGTACTAATTCATCGCAGCAGGAGTTGTACAACCATCTCACTCATTGCACAAAAGTATTGAAGCTCCAGGATCCCACATCCTGCTGCATCTGTGAGTTCTTCCCAAGCATTCATCATAGGACATACCTGGTCTCCAAAGCAATTTCTGCAGAGCTCCCTGTGGATATTTGCTGACCTCAGACTGGGTTATATATTAAAGAATGAATATAACTTTTGCATCCCTCTCTTCACTGACCCAGATGAGCAAAGATGCAGACCTTTCTCATTCTTTACAGTGTATTCAGCACCTAAATGAGAGGTATGGAGGTAGTTGGCCATCTGCTCTGTTGACATACAGAGACAGTTCCTGTACTAGTTTCAAACAGACAGCTTGTCTTGTTCCAGACACCAGGTTAAGCCTGAATGACATTCATCAGTGATTCATAGAATCATAGAATGCTTAAGGTTGGAAGGGACCTCTAGAGATCATCTAGTCCAACCCCCCTGCACACGCAGGGTCACCTACAGCAGGTGGCTCAGGGCTGCGTCCAAGCGGGTTTGGAAGATCTCCAGAGAAGGAGACTCCACAGCCTCCCTGGGCAGCCTGTGCCAGGGCTCTGTCACCCTCACTGTCAAGAAATTTTTCCTTAAGTTCCCGTGGAACTTCTGGTGCTTCAGTTTGTGGCCGTAGACTTGATGGATTTTGGCCACTTCTTTCTTGTTTCCATGACAGAAGAATGCCATCTATCGTCATTCATGGGCCCTGATCATGATGGCTTGCTCTGAGTTTTGCTATTTGACAGCAGCAATTTTTTCAAGAGCTGATCCTGCAAAGTCAGTAAATGCATTCAGTTCCATGTGTAGCAGGAACAGTGTGGTTCCCTGTCTACAGGCAAACATATGAAGACCAAGGTACAGGGATGGAAGAAGATGAATCTCCAAAGTTCATCCATGGAGCAGGGAAAGGAAGGGATATGACTGGACAACGCAAGTTTTCTGTCTTTCAATTTTATATCCACTGCCCCAAAACTGGGACTCTAAATGTAACGGAGTTATGAACATTGTAACGGGGTTAAGAGAACCTATCTCCTAGCCAAGGCACTGTTTTACAGTAACTTGGTACCTCCTAGGGCCATGCAAAGATGGGGACCGATTAAGTGTTCCCTGCTTTGTAGAAATGTAATGAATTCAAAGAGGTTTAAAAGGGATGGAAGAATCGTGAGTGGGCTGATAGCATGGGTTATAGAAGATGGAATTAGAGTTTCCACCACCTCATGGCTTCTGGCTGTCCATCAGTCCCTATCAGAGAAAGGCAGAGACACCAAGGCGGACAAAGTGCCACATGGTACCTGGCAAATGTGAGACAGTGACAAGAAGAGAGCAAGATGGAGAACCACAGAATGCATCAGAGGAGCAATCCTGCTGGAGCGCATGCTGCTTCCCCATGGGAGCCTGCCAAGCCATGTCTAGTTTCAGAGACCCTGCTGTGGGTATGTTTCAATAAAACAAAAGAGAATAGGGCTTTTTTTCAAGAAGATGTAAAAAAAAAAAAAGAATTCTATTTACATTTTCTGTGTCCTTTTCATGGGCTTATTACAGATCACAGGTGCTTCCCAAAGTGCAGCACAACACAGAAGGCCTTGGGGACCACCTCTGCAGGAGACCTGTTTCTGATGTGGCTTTGCCCTGAAGCCCCTCTGAAGCACCCCATGTGCTTCAAAGTCAAAGGCAGAATAGCTCCATCCACTGAGAAAATAATCTGCCTTTCCTGGGGTGGGGGGGAAGTCCATATTTCTCTTGCTCTTTAACTGCACTTGGGTTTTGAAGACAGACATTTGGTCTGTCTTCAGGGACAAAAATATCACCTGTTCTCCTTTCATAAATCCTACAGTTCTGTGGGAAAGTGGAAACCAGTTCACAGGAATAGAGTTAATCATCAAGGGCCTTTCATCTGCTGGAAGGCACAGAGGTCATGCCTGTGTACTGAAAACATGAGCTTAGGCAGAAGAAGCCTGAAAGCTTCACAGTCCTCAGCTCCCCTTATGTTTGACACTTCTGTAGCAGTTGGTGCAAAGGTGGAGTGTAGTTTGGATGGCTTGAAGGAGGCTCTTCAGCTCCTCGGAGCACTGTCGAAATTTAAGCAAGTACTCTGATGAGTGAAGAGCATCAGTGTGGTACCTGAAGATTGAGGCCTTGAGTTCTTTCATAACGAACCTGTCTAGGGAAGGTTTATACACTGCAAGAATCAGATCTACCCCTATCCCCTCCAAAGCGCTATGATTTTTATTAATATTGTCATTATTATTTTTCAAGAGCACTTGGAGATAATGAGACAAAGATTAAGCCTTTGCTGTACTACACTCTGCATCAGCTGCAAAAAAAAAAAAAAAAATGTCCCAGAGAGCAAACAGGCAAGATGGAGCACAGGTATAAATCACAGCAAGGGGACTTGGTGTGGGAGGGGCAGAATGAGGAAAGTCAGCATGGGTATATGATAAAAGAGTTGGCACATTGGTTTCCAGAGTACAGTTTGTCTCTGATGGTGCATAACTCGTGTATGGACGGTTCCTTTGAGTAACAGCCAAGCCTCATCTTGAAGCTTCATCTCTTTTCCCCACCTCTTCCCACGACATCCAGTGGAAATGAATCTGAGATCACACTGAGATCAAGGGCAAAGGGAGCCTGGCAGATAGGTGGTTGCAGCTTACCATGCCCACAGCTATGTCAGCGTACAAGTGACCAACAGTCAGGAGGAGGACATCTGCCAATGTGTGCAAACATATGTCGAGGACATCTGGCAGGCAACTTGAGAGATGGTTAAAAAACAATGCAGGGAGTCAGGAGGGTCCTTGCTGGGAGGTTCAAAGATGGCTGGTCATTAGGAACCCAGGAGAGAGGCAGGAGAACATCAGCTATTCAGTTATATCAGACTGCAGGGAGAGGGGACATCTCCCAAGTGTCAACAGCAAAGTTAATTGGTGAGGGAAAGCCAAAGTGCCACATCCTCAGGTGGTGCAAATCCATGTAGCTTCCCTAAACAGCGATATGAGAAGATGAGAGCTGGTCGCAACAAAATACTGTTTTTTTTTTTTTTTTTTTTGACTGGTTCAGTATTGTGAACTTTTACCATGAGCAGAACTCTACCCTGTTGTTATTTTGATAAGAGACAGAGGATGTTTCGCAAAGCTTTGTGGCAGAACATGTAACGCTGGCCAGAGGGCTGTCAGATTTGCAAAACTGGGTGAAATGTTGCAAACAGGCAGGCTGGCGCCATAGGAGAGCAATTCCAAAAAACAAACTCCCAGACGTTTCCCACTCTCTTCCAGGCACCCTAACACCCTCCAGATATTAGTGCCTTTAACAGAGGCTCCTGCATCTCAAGTGCTGTCCACCCTCCAGGACCTCAAAGCATTGCCCCAGCATCTGCAACAGGGGATATAAATAGTAAACATGGAAAGATTTTTTTTTTTTAACGACAGAGGTTTGACTATAAGTGTTTAAAAAAAGTATTGGCTTTGCAGTCAATACTTCTGCAGGAAGCTTGCCATCCCACAGTGCCAATGACCGAAAATGCCACCAATATGCCCCTCTTAGGGCCACCCAAAATGTCTGAGTCAATGGCCATGCCATTGTGTGATTCCTTAAAATAAAATGACTATAATTGTGGTTAGACTTTAGCGATCCAGGAGCCACATGAAAGAAGATAAAAGCCACAGAATAACTTAGCTACATTTTCTACTGGGACTTTGCCAGAGCTATTTCTGAGATGATGAAATCTCTATCTCTGGAGAATGCTCAGTTTCAGGTTCCCAGATCTTTGATCTGCCTCGTTGGGAAATCAGCTCCATCACCTTGAATTCACTGATCTCTCTCTGCAGTGGAATTCTGTCGTGGAAACGCATTTAAGCTTAAGCATAAGCTATTCTCTGGCACCAACGCTGCTCCAAAGGCCCAAGTCCCACCCCAAACTGCAGCCGAAAGAAGAGGCTGTCTGTTCCAGGACATTGCATAGGAACACATGGCTCCCCTGCTGAGTCACCCTGATAGAAGGAACTTCAGCCATGCCAAGGTATGCAGTTATTTTTGCTCAGTGCCTGATGATGTGCAAAGCCAAGTCAGCTCACCATAGTGTTAGGAAAGGGAGACAGGCAAGGACTACAGTTTATGATGGGTGCAGCACAAGAGGATGGCTGTGCCAGTAAAACTGTTCTGAAGTCTTTAATTACCTGCCACTGCGTGGCTGGCGCTCTTGAATGTGCTTTGAATAACTGAGCAGCAGCAGCAGCAGAATAAATAAGAGTTATTACCTATGGCTGCAGCCTACACATTAGATGATTCTAAAGCTGAGAGAATCAGAAAGAAGAAGAAACCTGATAGAAACCCCACATTTGGGAGGAAAATTAGGAAAAACAGAAACTGTACAAAAACACCCATGCCTGTTTAGGGGGTATCTGAGAGCTTTCTTTCAGTCCTTCTCCCAGAGAATGCAGGCAGCCATAAACAATGACCATTTCCAAGGGTGATAAAGTAACTTAGGTACATAAACCTGTACTATAGAAATGGTTTACACTGAGGGTATTTTCAGTTTTTGAAAATGAGACTTTAAATCTTAAAAGATTTATAATAGTGAAGCTTGAATCCCTCTCATGTCCATTTTTAAAATTGCAGAAGTTCTCACTGCTACTGCCATGTTCATACTCTGATTCCCTTCCACCACAAAGCTGAGGTGGTCACACATGTCCTATTCTCTACAGATTATTTCTTTTTATTGGACATCCAGACTGTGCAAGTATAGTAACAGCATAAACACCATACACACCCAGAAGCTCAAGTGTCAGCCCTTCCATCTCCAAGACTTGTTCTTCTCTGCTGTCCTGAATCTCTTGAGAGTTTCAAACCTGATGCCAGCCCCAGCTGTGCTACCTTTGCCAAGTGGGTAAGTGCCTTGCAACAATCTACAAATTTAAGTGTTTGGAGGAAGAATGGCCTGCAATCCTAACCTGTCTGGTGGGAGTAAAATAACCTTGAACTGCATTCCTAATACATGGCCTGTGACTAAAGAGATCAGGAGCCAGGGGCACCAGATGCCCTACCCCACACAGACTGCATTTCCACTTTCCACAATTTGTTCAGACACAACAGTTGCAAATCAGTAAACTATAAAGGTACCACGTGGGCAGACTTGTGTAGGAGATTCCATATTCCAAAAGCTGTTGGAGTCTCTAAGCTATTCAAAGAGCCTCATCACCTTGTTCATCTATCCCTCCTTCCCCTTCTTACCACTTGAGCTGTGTTTTCAATTTCCACTATTCAGGTTTCTAGCACCTCTATGCTGATGTTTAACATCTCTTATACCTCCCTGCTAAAGTCATTCGTCTTCCAAAACCCCATTGGAAAAATACATCTTCTGGTCCTTTTCTGCCTGGAGTGCTCCCACCAGGAGCACTAGGTCAGACGCTGCTCCTGGCACAAACATACACAGGGGGAGAGAATGGTTTACAGAGGGACAAGGTCATGTAGCTGCATGTCTTTGCCCACCACTATCCAAAGGATCTCTTTTTGCTTCAGTCTCTCCTCTGCAGTCACAGGTGGATGTGTCATGGAGCAGTTGAAGAGGAATCTTCACAGCTACCCTATCTGGCAGAAGGGAGATGGGCTCCTAAACAATTTCAGCCCTCAACATTGTGCTATAATGTGGCAATTTCAGCTTTTATATAAAGCCAGTTGCTAGATCTCTATGCTGATGAGAAAAACTTGACAATGTGAAAGTTAACGACTTAAAAACAGAAAGGCAAATCAATCCCTCTGTCCTCAGTTCCCCTCTTCTCAGTGCTTATGCTTTTTTAGGCAAATCTGTGATGGTGGGGTCTGACTTGGGGATGCGGGACCGCTGAGGCTTGCAATAGCACATAAGTGGCACTCAGGCACTGTGCTAGCCTGTGCGGAGACGAACACTCCCACAAATAGGAAGGCAATGTATAATGTACTGTGCTAATTATATACACTCCTGTAACTGGGGGAGGGTCTAGGCACATGACAACAACTAGAAGAACCTGGAAAGGCAGGTAGGCAATGCAAAACTTCTATTCCTGCTTTCCTCCTTCTTCACTATTCAAGGCACTTTCATAGAAAACAATTCATTTTTTTTTCTTCTTCTTGAATGAATGAATGAAAAAAAAAAAAATGTGCTTGTGATTTGGGGGGAAAGTTGCCAGAAGAGGAACTGGAATCCCTCCAGCACCTCACAGTCTAGTAGTTAAGCATTGCCTGAATTGGGCACCAGGGAAGCTTGTGTCCTGCTTTCTTCCACTCACTGGTTTATAACTCTTGGTATTTAAAAAGGCACCTTATAAACATTTATTTCATTGTTCTTCAGCATACAGTTGAGTCACTTGCCTGCTTACCTTGTTAGAGAGAGGAAAGCACCCTGCAAGGAAAGTTGCCTCTTTTCCCAGTTCCGCCTTGCCTGCTGAGGTGTGAGGGTACCAGCAACTCGGTGCTTTCCGCTTCCTGACAGCTCCGAAGAAAGGGGAAGCCACCTTGGGGAGGGTCTTCTCTACGCATTGCCAGCTTTTCCCCACCAGTGTGGCACCCGCACTTCCTCTGACCACACCAGTTGTTCTCAGCCTGCTGCCGTGCCAGCCAGAGCCCCGGTCCCACCTCCGGAGCAAGCCAAGCCAAGACCTTCCACACGGTTGGCTAGTGCGAAGCTGGCGTGGAGGTGCGGCTGCCTCCTCCTTCCCACTAAGAAATGTGTTTGTAGGCTCAGTGGCAGTGCTCTGAAGTTTGCTCAGCTATTCAGTGTGTCCCTGCTGCCCAAGAGAGGGTGGCAGAGGCATCGTGCTGTTTCCACTGTGCCTGGCGTTGGCAGGCTCCAACAAAACAGATGTGATTTTTTTAATGTTGTCCTATTGTTATTTGCTTTTAAAGCAAAGGTCAAGGCTCATTTGATGCTATAGCAGAAGGTCTGTCTGAATGTTACACCTTATGCACAAACTTAGTAGAGATCTTTGCAGGGTTCCCATCAGGGATTGAGCGACATATCTGCTGGTTAATGATTCATCACTGTGTGAACTTGCTGAATAGCAAATATGTTAAAAAGGGAAAAGAAAATGGCATGGCAAGAGATTAACTGAGGACAGAGTCAAAAGTCAACCAGAAAGGAGTGGGGATGAAGCTGGAAAAGCCAGGTAGCAAACAGGAAGGCTACTCTAGTCTAAACACCGCCTCTCAGCAGCATGAGTGCCAGAGCCTGGAAACGATCCAAGGAGCAGAGCAGAAACCCTGTCCCATTCCCAGTTCAGACCTCTTCACTCCATGGGGGCAGTCAGCTGAATAACAAGCTGCCATCTCCACCTGAGTTTTACAGCTTGTCTACCTAGGAGAGCTTTTTGGATTCAGTAAGCTTTTCACCTTTCTAAGACTCTGGTCTCAGCTGTTTCCATAGCATGGGCTATGTCTGCGGCTGCCCCACCGCGCTGTGCTGCCAGCATAGCAATGTGCGTTAGCAGCTCCCCTCCTGGGGAGTTAGCAGCTCCCCTCCTGGGGTCCAGCATCCCACGGTGAGGGGAAGCTTCTGGATTTCTGGGATGGAGCTTCAAATGCATCTGCTCCCAGGCGTTTTCCTCCACTTCCTGATGTGGGGAGAAACTCATGGCACCAGGCCACAGTGAGAGAGCTGCTGTGATCCTTGTAGCCATCAAATATAAAATCCTCTGTGCAAAGCAGCTGCATACGTCAGTGGCTCTGACCACCAGTCCTGGTGGCAGTGAGATGGTGGGGATGAGGATTTACATCAGGTTATAGACTGAACTTTCCAAAGCCGGATCTCTTTGATGGACCACTACTTCTACAGCACGACAGGGCTGGTGGGGCGGATCACAATGTATATCTGAGAGGACCTTACACAGAGCCTGAGAAGGGCAAAGGCTTCTCTACTAGAAACCCGTTTACTTCAGCTGTCCAAAGGCTGAACACTGCTGCCAGAGCATTGCCCTAAAAGGACTGGGGCAGAAGATACAGCCACTGCAACCTGGACCCTGGCCACCCCCACCCTCACAATTAGGTAGTCGTTAGCTAAGATAAGTTGTACACATAACTGCCCAGGCACTGGCATATACAGATACATAGTATATGCTATATAGCATGTTTTTGCTAGCCTGTGGATGATCAGCCCCACGCTAGCTAGCAGAATGAAGTGTCTTAGGAGACAGCAATCCTGTCCAGGGTGAGATAGGGGCTCTCTCAACGCTAAGCACATCTGCAGCTAGGGAAAAACGGGGTGAATGGTAATGCAGATCTAAGCAAAGTGCTCCATTTTACCAACTGTTGATTTTTGCAGCTGTAACTACTATTGCCAACATGCTCAGACAATGGTGACAAATCTTGGTCACACAGAGTATCTGCCCAGAAAGCGAGGTGTTTACTTTGAGAAAGGCATAATACCGAGTGAATGGCACAGTTCAAAAATGAAAGTACTTCATCCAACATAAACAAAGCAGTTATTGATATATTTACATGACTGAGGTTCCTCAAATGAATTCTGATCATTCATCCAACTCACTCACCGTTTCTTTGCTCTCCACCTCAGGCCTCCCTGCTAACCTCCACAAAGGAGCAGCTCTCTTAGGCCTGGTTTCTCATCACGCAGCTTTGTCAGTGTTAACGAGGAGGTTCTGCAAAAGCCCACGGTGCTCAGGCTTGCTGCCCTCAGCAGTTCCACTTCTGCTCTGGGGACAGCTGTGAGCACCACCACTGCAGGCACTGCCCCGGCCATGTGGGAGATCCCTGTTAGCTTCCACTTCCCACATTTCTGAAGCCATTTCTTGCTGGGCTGCAAGATTGACTTGACATCTGAGGTCATCTGCAGGCGGTGGTGGATAGGCCACAGCAAGTTTCTGTGTCTTGAGGCAAAAAGTGTGAAGGTGGAGCCTTCCCCCCATATGTGTGCGGCTCCCCAGAGCAACTTGTCCTGTCCCTGGGGTGGGTGGCTGGGTGCAGTTGTGTCCATCACAACTAGGAATAGAAAAGCTGTGCCTACAGTCTGGGGGGCTGAGCGGAAACAACAAATGCCCTCTGGCAGGAGATCTTTCTCCGCCTCATCTTTTTGCAATGTCTGGACTATCTGGGCACTTCTTTGTCATTCCCTGACAGCATCTCAGGTTGTTCCCAACCTTCCTCCTTTGCCTTTCTGACCCTGCCAGGATGCAGCCTAGTCACCCCTATCTTCCTTCAACTGTAGCAGGGGTGAACCAGTACTCATACAAGGATAGCACTCCCATCTGTGTGGGCATGGTACATCAAGAAATAAAACAGAAGAGAGAGCTCAGGCCTTCATTGAATATGAGATTTACCACCCTTTCTCTCTCTCTAGTAGACCTTTGCCTGTTTTTCAGCTGGTCTGAGAGGAAGGTAAGCTAGAAGGGCAACAGGAATCAGGTTATCAACTGGTACTCAGCAAGCTGGCCTGAAGCTGCAGCACCCTATCCTGAACCCTGTCACTCAAAGGTGGAGAAGAGTTTGTTCAAAAAAGCAGTGGGCACACAGGAAAGCTATATGGGCACTACTTACAGCAGTAAGGAGTGAAACAGTCTCTCAGCTGTTTGATAGTTCTGGCAGGATTATATTGCTCCATAAATGCACAATAAAAACAAATCAAACCATATACCTCCACCAAAACCCCTCCTCTATTTACTTGCACAGAAGTGCAAATTGCACTATAAAATATTTTTTGCAGTTACTATTCTCACTAAAAGCAATTAAAATAGGCAGAATGCTTTGCCAGTCCTGCGCATATCTCTGTCGGCTTACTCTGGGCAATTTGCTTTGCAGCAACTAAGAAGCATCTAAAAAATGACTGCTGATCAAACAGGGAACCTTAAACTTTTCCTGTTTAAGGCTCTGTCAGACAACAGTAGTTTGTGAGCATAGGTGCGGGGGAAAAGTAGGAGCAGGTGGCTGAAGAGAAAAGGAGAGAGAGAAGGAAAAGAAGGAAAGTGTCATCACTGGCCAGTTTTTATGCAACATGATAGCTAACAGAAATAAAATGTTCTGGTGATCCATTTCTTCAGTGGAGCATGCAACAGAGTAAGGCAGGCATCAGCACTGTGCAGAAGATGAAAGGCTCACCACCATCCAAGCTGACAGTCCTGAGAATAGTGTTTGTTCTGCACAGCTGTGGTGCAACACAGCACATCATCCTTTCAGGAGGAGGATCCCCTCTGGCACAGCCAAGTCATCTCCAACTGGATTTGAAAAAAAACTTCCACTGCTTTCTCTTAGGATGGCATGTCAGAGAAGTGCAATTTAGACCTCAAAATTTGAAATCTGAATCCCCCCAAATATTCTTGTGCAGACAAAGCCTAAGAAAGAGATTTTTGCAAATTGTGCAAGAAAAGCCAAGGTGATGGTGAACAAAGTGATCAAAGGGTGAGTCCTGCTTCACAGCAGAGCTGGACCCTCCATTCATTTATACCAGTTGAAACCACAAAGCTGTGTGACACATGGACAATGAACAGGCCTTTGGCTCCACCTCTGCATGGAGGGGAATTTCAGCCATCCCATTCTTCGGAGCTGACATTTTAGCCATAGAAAATATGAAGATCTCTTCCTCAGGGACTTTCTAGGAACTCACTTCAGGATGATTCCTGTTGCTGGAAAAGCCATGTATCAAAGCATTATATATCCTGTGGGAGGAGAAGGGGAATTCTTTTGCAGACATCATCTCTTCCTTATGTAATTAAAAAAGTCAATGGGAAACAAATCCAGACATGAATATTTATCTTTAGCTTCCTCGTAAGCATTTCGCTGCATTAATTCCCTTGGCCTCCTCCCAATTTGCTTATAGAGAGAACTCAGATCCAGTGTCTCCCCATAAAGACTTGGGCACCTGGGGACATGTAGCCTGGGAACCTGTTGACCCTTATGTTGTCTGGCTGGGGTGATAAATGCACCTAAATCTACTGTATTCCCTTAAGACTCACCCCTCAAAGTAGCATTTTCTATAAAGGGTAACACTACAGCGATTCTAGTAACAAGCATTTCTGTGAAAGTGCCTGCTTGTCCCTTCCCACACACCACCCTCATCCCAGGGAGATGTTCAAGAAGATGAGCTGAAAAGGGACCCATGAGACCTGTTTATCAGTTTGAGACTTCAGCAGAACACAGATCTCTTGTGGGTCTTCTGCGCAAGAATAGCTTTCACCACATGAGGACTGGAGCTTTGGAATGAACCGAAGTGACACACCAAGGCAGCAACAGTGACAGAATGCTGCTGTGCCTCCTGCTTTTCCACATGCACTCGCTCCACGTCTCTCCAGTGCATTTCTTTCCTTGGTCTGGGGGAACACAGACAAGGTCTCCCTCAGTGGACTTCATGCCCCTGCTGCCAATCCTTCCCAGCTTAAGGACAGCACCTCCTCTGACTCCTAGGTGCGAGGGACCCTGAGCACTTCCTCAGTCCACCTTTTGCATACAAAAAGTTCTAATGAGAGCCAGGAAACCTTAAAAGTTGAGGGTCACCAGGCTAGGAAGAGTCAGACTTCATGGTATAACCCTAATTTTCTCCCCATGGACAGACATTGTGATAAAGGTTTTACAAGCATGAGCAAATCTACTTTTATCCTACAGGTTTCTGGCCTGCACAGAACTATAATTTGTAATATGTGTAGCATTTCCTCCTGTTCTCTCCATGTTTACTTAACATTTGCTATCCAATCTCTGCCCTGAATACACTATTATTCATTTCCTCCTGTGGTGCTTTCCTCATTGCACCTACTCACTTCACATTAACAAGATTAAGCCTAACATGATGAGACTAAGGCTCAATCTCTTGGACCATCCTCTAATCTGTCTGCTTCTCTAGATTCCACCCATCTAATCTTGGGCCCCTGTCTTGGGAAACTAATTTATAATCAGTGGGCAGAGCTGGAAACCCCTCAAAGCGTGACTCAAACCACCTGTTATTTTTGACTGCAGGTACAGACTCCCCACTGAGCAGGAGCAGCCTTTTTTGGGATGACCGTTCCTTGCCGTCCACTGGTGGTTTCCTGCCCCTTCACAGTGGTTTCCTCGCTTTCAGCCCGGTGCATGACGATAATGCGGCACAGCCTGTAAACAAGAGCAGTTCACCAGACATTGCACGAGCAGGGCACAAGAGTGAGCAGGGCAGGAGCTATGCTATGGCAATTCCTTCACACCAGTGAGTCACAGCCTTCAACCACTTCAAATTACTTCACACAGAGCTAATGAGACTCAGATGCTACCCAGTAACTTGTTAAATGTGGTAACTCTTTAGTGTGCCTGATAGTAAGCCAACAATGTCCTGTTATTCCCTAAAAGTGAAAAATTTGCACAGCGTGAGATGAAGAAACAAGATGAGCCCATGTGAGACTAATGAAGTGATCTCTCTTCTCTCCTTATCTCTGAGTAGTCTGAACCAGTGTCTAGTCAATGGGGAAAGGAGGGATGTATATCAGAAAACAGAGGAAAATAAGAGGCTTCAGGAAGAGGTTAAAAAATACATATCTGTAAGAAATGGGTTGTTTAGCCTAGAAGGGAGACAACTAATGGGAGACAAGGTTGTCTCCCTGATTATGCAAAAGCCTGCCACAAATAAAAAGAGAATAAAATGTTCTCACCATCCAATTGGATGGAACAAGAAAAATTGGATGAGACTGGGAGAACTGGAGTTGGTCAGTGAGAACTTCCCCTTTCAGAAGCAGCAGCCTGCAGTACGTGGGGATGCCTAGGAGGTCCTGCAATACATGCTGGTCACAAATAGTTTGGGGAGAGCTGACTCTGCCTTGGAATGAGGGAACTGGCCTGGTGAGCTCCTGAGGGCCCTTCCAGGATTCCAGCAAGGTTGACTTTCCCAGCTAATTGGTACAGAAGAGAAACAGGCTCAGGCATCCCACATATCACTCAAGGAGCAGAACTTGCTCTAGATATTATCAGTCACTTTACTCCAGTTACTTTTCACTCCAGTTACTTTTTACTCCCTCACCTCTTCCAGCTCCTTGATTTTACTGTTTCTGTTCTGCCTGTCATCCCTGGTTCCTGTATGCAATCTTCCCTGCCCCTTCACCCCCCAACTCATCAATCTTTGGCTGTTAACTTCCCACACCTTCCTACCATCCTCCCTGCACCATCCAACTAGCAGCTCCCTACTTTCTTTTCTCTCCCCCTACCTCAAACCTTTCTGTACTACAGCCAGGATCCTCCCCCTCTTCCACATGGTCTGAAGTCACTTATAGCCATGACGTGGAAAGAGACTCACCTGCAAGTTCCCACATGTCCAAAGCTCTGTGCAAGCAAAGCAGCTGTGAAGAAAGCCTTGCTCAGCGAGGGATCCCTGAGACAGCGCACGCTCACCTACTTCCTGGGAATGGCAAAGAGCTGGGACAGCTTGGAGCAGACAGGATGAAGGCAGAACACTGCCATAATTTAGCAGCCAAAGACTAAAACTTTTCGCCAAGATTTTTTCAGAGCTTAAAACCCCATCAGTTATGGACATTTTCTTTTTTTTTTTACCTGGACAGTAACTGATTCGTATTGACTCCTTCCCAGGGAAATGCCAAGGCCTTTCTCGAAAAAAAATCAGTGAAAATACTATAAAAAAAAAGATTTAAAAGGGCAAAACAATGTCATTTTCCTAAATTTATTCTTAGAAACTGATGAATCACTTTAGCGAAAACTTCAAAATAAATAAATATATAAATAAAACTACTCATGCTGAAGCAAGATATGCAGCATGGAAAATTTTAGCCGAAATACCTCAGTGCCTGGCTATATTATGAGCAAATACGAGAAAAAAAATAAAAAGAAAGAAAAAAAAGAGAAAAAAAAAACAAAAGCAGAATAACAGAAAGTGCTAGCTAACTTCATCCATCTCTGCCCCTAATATACAGATGCCATTCACACAAGATCAATACTCCTCATTTCAGCTGTAGCACCATGGAAATACTAGTACCAAATTAGTGGGAGTTGTCTGACTAAAAGCTAGGAAAAATGTTGAGTAAGGAGTTGGTATTTTGCCTGATATAATTATGATGTAAATAAGAAAGTGCAATAGCACCAAGTGTTGCATCTTATTAGGACTGTACTTCCTTGTCAGTGAGGAAGTCCAGGTAGTGTACAGAGCACATGAGATCAGGAAGTCCATCAAGATGTTCCTGGCATAGATTAGTCACAGGACTATCTATCCAAGGGTCAGTCACATGAGTGGAAAATAAAAAAAATAAAAAAATACCAGCTGACAATCTGTTGGCCGGTGAGCATAATCAATGTGCACTCTAATATCCCATGAACTCTACAGTATACACACATGCCTGCCCTTGGATTCAACATCCTTCTTGTCAAAAGAGGACTTTGTGTGTAAATCTAAATAGCAAAGTATAACTCTGAAATCCAAAATGGAGAGGAGATAACCCAATGTAGAACTGCCAGTATCATTTCCCTCACAGGCAGATGGCAAAAATGCCATAAAAAGACACTTGTGAATGAATCTGTCAGTAACACTTAGAGGGGTGTAAGAAGGCTATTCCTTTGAATTGGGGAAGGAAATGTCAAACCAATAGCCTCAGACTATTATACCCCCACATAGATTTACCCCCAAAGAGGGGATAACAGTCTTTGCATAAGAAAATCAGCAGTTCTGGTCTATGTCATTGCAGAGTCATGTCTAGCAAACCAACTGTTCAAGTCAGTATACAAGGGAGAAGCTAGCATCACATCAGCCAGCCCTCTGCAAAGAGATTTAACAGGTTCTTGGGTTGACATGTACAGATCATCCATACTGAGCATGATGCAAGAGGAACAGATTTTCGAGATCAGTTACTACCTTTAGATTCGCTGCCTCTCCCAAGATGCGGATGATTTGAGAAAGTGGTATCTGCATCAACTGGTTTCTACCAGAGAGAAAAAGATTTCTTTCCCTATCGTACTCAACTGACTCATATTCCTTTCACCACCCTATTTAACTTCTAAAAAAAAAAAAAAACTTGCACCTTTGCAGCAAAACTGGGAACATGAAGACTTCATGAAGAAGACTTAGAAGTGACTCAGAAGGGAACCATGGGAAAGAACAGGACATTTGGGCAGGCTGAAGAGGAAAGCTCTTCCTGAGCAATCACAGAAAATGATACTAACAGTGGTGACTGAACCCCAAACTTGAAAGCATTGCCCTGTATTACATAGCCCAGTAGCTCAGCCAGGTTTTTCCAAAGCCAATAGCAAGGTCCCTGTCACCTTCACTAGCCCTAAATCATGTGCTTCTACCTGCAGCCGGCTCATACCAGTCCCACATGAGATGGGGAGGTAGGTAGAGGACCTAACACCCTGTGAACAGAAGGTTCCACTTCACCAACTCTTTCACCAGGTTGTGTGATAATTTTTGCTCTTCTCAAGACACCTGCTGCTGCAGACTCCTAGCAGAAGTAACAGGCATAGAAATAGGGAGTGTAAGTGGCGCCTTCCCCAGATAGATTTCACACTCCTAAGGCAAAAGGACGGCAAACAACGTCACTTTGATCAAGTGTTATGGGGTAAAATTAATGATGATATAACAGTCCTTCCTGTGCTTGATATCTCATCAGCTTTACATACTCACTACTGACATTTGAGTGTCATATAAATAAACAATAAGCCAAGCATCATCACTGCCCAGTGAGGCACTGCACCCATCTGATTATAGACACTTAACTGAGGCACTTAACATCTCAGTCAGATGCCAAATATGGGGGTCCCACCAAGCACAGACATTAGGATCTCTCTCCAGCACTGCAGGATTGATTGCAGGGCTGCAAGCTCTACAATGAATCCAGAGCTCCACAAGCACCTTGGGAGATGTTTCTGGTGGCTCTTTCTCAGTCAATTCACTGCTTTCCTTCCCAAGTACAGCTTCTAGTGAAGGTGCTGCCTCCATCCGTTGTTGGGGCAGAGTGCAGTTAAGACCTGGGCTTAATGTCCTCCACAGGCTGAGTGGGTTTCAACTCATACCTCCAAGGAAGGATGGAGCAATAGCATCTGCAGAAAGGAAGGTGTTCTCCTTCATGTCATAGGGGCTGGCTGAGCCTTGGAATGAAGAGTCTAAATCCCCTCATCCCTATAGCCCAAAGTACATTCTACAACCTAAACTGAGAGCAAAGGGTCCTGTGCTGCAGCATTTCATGTCCCACCATCACAGCAGGCTCCCAATGAAGGGCTGCAGCAGGGACCTGTTGATGGGTTGCTCTAATGCCACTCAGGCTGATGAATGGAGGTGATGAAGAGGTATTTTTGCCACTGTCACCATGAAAGGATTCCGCTGCATGGGATGACTTCTCCACCAGCATTATTTCAGTGGCGCATGTGTCTGCCATGCTGTGAAGCAGAAATCTCAGTCTCATAAAATCTGTGATTATCAACCACTGCCATTTCAGACAGCACCCCTGCCATTTCCCATGTGATCCATTTCATCTGCTAGGGAACAGAAAGCCATCTGAGGGCATCCTTAAGGCTAAGCACGACGCTCCCCTCAGAACAAAAACTGAAGCATTCTCCATGACATATTAAAATAAACCAACGATCCCTCCTTCTGAGCTGTGAACATGTAGGGTGTGGGTAAAGTGAATGTCATTACCAGATAACATCGCACACAATAATGCACCATGAAGACCCATGCACATGCCAGTTGCTGATCACTGTCATGTCAGTACATTGCGAAACAGCAACTGCTCTACGTGCTGTTGCCATACTGATTTTGCAGAATCTCAGCTCGGGTCCATGAACAGCCTCTGATGTTTATCCACATGGAATGACTCTCTGCTTTCCCTTTGTCCTTTACCGTATCTTTTTACCACATGATTACAAGTGTAATCACATTCAGGGAAAGAATGAAATTGAAGCAATATAATAAAACAAGCCTGGCTTAGAACCTGCTGTCTAGGCCATACAAAGAGAGAAACTTTGAAGTCAGTGCTTGTTAGAAATAATGGCAATTGAGCAGATTGTTAAAGAAGGGGTCAACTGCATTTCTCAGTTTCACTTAAACCTTTGCCAAACCCCACTTAAACAAAGAGTTTCCCTTTCCTTGCTCTTCCCAAGGGAGAAAGCAAGCACTGGTGGTCTGGTAGAGGGGTACTTGGGCAATGAGTCTGATGTCCATGTCTATGTCTCTGATTCACCATAGAACCAGCTACATACAAATAATTTCCCACCTTTTTTTTTCCCTCTATGCAAATAGATGGCCACCTTTGCAAGGAAAGGCTATGCACTTTTCTATGAGCCGGTATGATGAGGCCTGCATCAGCTGATATATTTAGGCAACTTGATTTTTCCTGTATCTAGCCTTTACAAATCCATGGCTAAACAAAACAAAAGATCTTATTTGAGGTTTATCCTTCCTGGGATGAAATGGGTACAGTGGGAGTCCTCTGAGCCCCTTAGTCTTTACAGCACTTTCCATACCCTTTTCAGCCCTACCTCAGTCAGACTGAGATAAACAAAGAGCACACAAAGAGTTAAATCTGTTAATCTAAATTGGTTAATTTCTGGAGTCCTATTTCCCATTCTATTTTGCATGCTCATTTCCAGTGAGGAAAAAAAGAGCTTTCAGTTCACATAAGTGTTAATAAACGCCCAGGGCCAGGCACAGCCACAGTGGCCAAGGAAAGAAGCAGGAGATTTAGCCCTTTCAAGGTGTGGAAGCAGCCACAGGAAGAGAGTCTCTTTCACAACATGGTGGAGGCTGTCATGTGCCTCCTCTGACTGGGAAAGAGACAGCCTTTCCAGAGCAGATTTCAGTCCAAGAGAAATATTTATTTTAAAAGACAACAAAAGATTCACAGTGGCACTATTGATAATGCGATGGGAACAAGCAGGGCCATGCAGGAGGAGTGTCTCATCCATTCCCCACGTACGTTCAGGGAGTGTCTCACTCAGATCCAACATCTGCCTAGCTATTTGAACAGTGACTGCACAGAAGATCAGTGCTTGGCAAACACGTCCTACCTAAACCAGGGCAGTACTAGCAATCCTAGGAATTACAAAAAAAGTAGAAGCCTAAGTTACACGTAGGATAGAGCAGGAGGTCTGAGACCAGCAGCTTGTATCCAGCTTTAGGTTAGCTAATTTGGGTATGGACAGAGGTGTTTGCATGCTGGCAAGGACACCAGCAGAAACTACCTTCCCCCATAGCTCCCATGGAGCACTTGCTGCCTTAAGGCTGTGGCTTCACTGCTGCTGTCGCCTGAGACACCCAGGAAACAGGCACACTCGGACACAGTCTGCTGCGCCCTTTGTGTCAGGAGCTTTCCAGGTGTCCCTAGCATCTAAAATCAAACCTCTTTTGGCATCTCATAAAAGACTTTGTAAAGAGGTTCCTTTAGAAAATGACTGTGGTATTACTTTATGATGATTTTGCATTTTTTGTATTCCATGACTGAAGACACAGACGTAAGAGTGGCACATTTTCTCTCAGGAAAAGCTGGGCTAACATGTATGAGATGCCACACATTCATATGGCCTATAGAACTCCCTGTGTTCCTCCCAGTCTTTATAAGGAATATTGGTTTCTGACGTCCCAGATTACTGCTTAAAAAGATTTTTGGTGGAAAAAAAAGAGTACTGTTAGCAAACACTGCACAGGCCACATTCTGTAGTGTGACTAACAGAACAGTGCCAGGATTTGGTCCATGCACGCTTATGCCTTGTCTTTCCCTCAATGAAGAGGTCAGCCCAATATCACCCTTGGTTTTCCCTGGGTAGAAATGCTTCCTTTTCCTTCCTTCCCACAGGTCTAGTGCTTTTCTATTCCCATGCAAATGGGAAGCCCATTCCGTTTTTTGTTTGTTTGTTTGTTTGTTTGTTTTGCAATGGTGACTGCAGATTAGTTTGCAAGTGCTTCTTCACAGTCGTATCATTTTCCATGGGGTAAATCCCATAAACCTCTTCTAGCAAGGAAGACATAGTCCAAGCTATGCCAACTTTCTCTAGACTCCAGGATATCAAGAATAATTCACACACCTCAACTAGATTCATCAGGACAGCAACAATATCTTTTAAGGACATCAGAGTGCATCATCCATTGCCTTATCATAATTCCCCTTTGCCCAGGGTTGGGGTTCTAGAAGAAAGGCAGACATGGCTCCCAGGACAGGAGAAATGGAAGAGGGATATGTTCTCACTTTTCAAGTTCATGTGCTAAAAGAGCACATGCAAACCTTGGAAGAAACCAGAATCAAAAAGCTGCCTGGAACAAGCTCTGTGAGTTCTGTAATCATTACGCAGTCTGAGAAACCTCTTGGCCATGTATAACATTCTGAGTTAGAAAAATAAAACTAACACAGCCACTCATCAAATTCAAAGGTCCCCTTTGTACATCAAAGTACATCAAATAACAGGGGAAAAAGGCAGAAAAGTGAGTGAGATGTGTCACAGACTAGGCAAGGACCAGAGAAATGTTTTACCGAGAAGTCAGCAGACTGCTACTCGGAAGATAGGTGCTTCATTCTCATCTCAGATGCCTTGTATGACACTGAGACACAAATTTCCTCTGTGACACATAGGAAAAATTCAACTGCTTGTGCTCAATTCCCGCTCTGCGAAGGAAGCGGCTGATGTCTCTGTTCCAGTCGGCTCCTGCAAGGTTCAGCCCCACGAGCATGCGGGTGTTTGCCAAGGTGCTTCTCCATGGGGCCAGCTACTCATGCTTCTAGAAAGTTACATCCAAGCACACTGTGGCACCCAGTGCCTAGCAAGAAAACATACTGTGACGTGAAAGACTTTTCTCTATTTATCTTTTAGAACAGACAATATTCCATGTCTAATTCAACTGAGACTAGCATGGAAAAAGTAGGAGATACAGCACGGAAGTGAGGGGTGGCCTAGTGCCTGCAATTTCTCTGACAGTAATTTGGAGGCAGGCAGCTGTTACCCCAATAAAAGGAGGTGTTATATGATGCAGGTGGGACTCTCTCAACTTTCCACTTCTGATGGTGAACATGAACAGCCTGCTAAACCCAGACTTTTTCCCCTGCTAGGCTCAAAATGCTGGGTTGTGTGAGATAAAAAGCACTCCAGAAAGATATGCTCTATGTACCTTTCAAATATTTCTCGGTGAAGCTCATGTTTCTCGGAGACTTGGTGAAGAATGCCTCCCTTATCAAGAATGGCACACGCTTATTCCCTCAGCCATCCTACCTCATTCCTGCAAGGCTGGTTAAGCGTCCACTCAGCTGACAAACTGCACATTATAAATCCTGAGACTGACTCCTGTGCATTCAGCTGAGCACCCTCTGCCCGCACCCAGGCAGTCCTTCCTGAATGTGCAATGAAAAAAAAGAAACACATTTGCAAAATCAGAGACGTCCATGTGGGAGCGAGCACTTTTGCTGGGCTCAGCACTGAGTGGGGAAGCTAAGGAAGAACACACGAAAAAAGCACAAAGTTACAGCGAGAGAAACAGCTGGAGCAGATCCTCTGCTAGAGAAAACTGAGGTGGCCTCATGGACTTCACTTGCCCTGGCTGGGTTACGCCTCCTGGGCCATGTTTCCTGAAATAGGGATCCACATGTCTGGCTGTGTGAGAGCAGGCTGTGCTAGCAGTGTTTAGGAGCTATGCAAGTGGAAAGCATTTTTACACAGGCTAATTTGACATGTAGCATTTCAGGAACTTGAAATTTATTCCATTCACGTTTCGTGCCAGCAACAGTGTCTTTATTTTTAAGTTTTGTGGAAAAAAAGAAAAAAAAAAAAAAAAACACTGAGCAAATAATAACATGTGTGGGAGGGTGGGGGTATAATACTCCAACCACAGGGCTTCAGCAACATTTGGTCCCACTGACCTTTCTGCCTGAATTAAGGTAATTACTCTAGTTACTGACAATAGTCTGCTGTGTTACATCTGTGGATTGGCCCATGGAGAGGGACACGACAAAGACTTTATGGTTTGACACATGCAAGTGACTTCAAACCTCATCCAAATCTGAAGGACAGTATCTCTTTGACTGCAGAACGATTAAACCCAAAGACAGAGAGATAGAGAGATAGAGAAAAAGAAAAAGGATACAAAGAGCTGTATTTATATTAAAATAAGTCTATTCAGGAAATTTCTGCTATAATTTATTTCCAAAGGAAACAGACTTTCTAGAAGCATTGAAACTGTTTACTTCCTAAGGCATTTATTTTTCTTAGCTTTCCACTAGGAAAATCAAAGCAATACATTTTGAATCAGGTAAGTCAGTGTGAATGACTATATGCTTTGCTGCTGACCTGCTCCAAAATATTTTCTTTCAAGTTTATTGCATATTGTGATACACAGTCTCATAAGAGCTGTAGTTTGCATTTCTATCCCATAAAAGAACAGTCTTCTGGCTCATAAGAGGAAATGGGGCTGCCATTGAGCCTGAGTCATGTGCCTCCATACAGAAATACTTTGTAATGCTGAATTGACTCTAAATGAAGCATTGTGGTGAATTAAATAAAAAAACACAAAACACCGCAACCTGGAATAGTGGAATAAATCATTTCCCTCAGAAATGTCAATAAAAAAAAATCTGAACTTAAACGTTGCATATTTTTTCATTCAAAAAAAAAACATATTTCAAGTTTACATTCTATTTTTGTCACACAGCAAATGCTGAAGCAACTACCTCATGAAATTTGATTTTTATTCTGTTTTCGTGGTGCATAGTAGCAAACACACAAATGTAATAATTTCCTAGCTCAAGTTATAGGGCAAATTTGTTATTACTGAAAACAAATGATGTCTCTGACCTGAAGACCTCATAGGCTACATATTTACCTACAGTAGGGTACTGTTAAATGGGTCTGAGAAACTTTTGCTGCTTGAGGTTAAATCCTGCATCCATGCACTATTTCTGTTTACAAAGGTAGAAGTGGCTAGTTGCTGTATCGTGACCCAGCATAAGCACTGCTAACACTCATTTTCTGTCTACAGCAAATGGGAAACACAGAAGAACACTTCCGACCTCACATGATAAAGTTAGTGTCATGACGTGAGCATATTAAACTCTAAGCAAGATCTGTGAGCTCACTTTCGAATCAGCAAGACCCTAAAGGCTCATGTTTGCAGTCTCCCTCTACAATTGATATGCTGCAATTTGACATCTTTCGGGGAAATGAGGCTAGTATTTTTGTTGGTTTGAGAGAGTCCATATTTTCTCATCTGACTCTTCTTTGTAAGAGTGAAGAGCACCTTCACCTCTGGCAGAGACATCTTGAAATTTTCACCCATTCTGGCACACTTTAGACCCAAACACGGGGACTAGCTTGCCCATTAATGTGGAGGCTTGCATGGAATAGACCTGGTGTTATCTGCTGTTCTGTGGTGAACAGCAGATACATCCAGGTAGAAGAAGGAGCTGGAACATGACATATGCATCTGAGGTTGAGAAGGGCAGAAAGCACGGCCCCTCTGAGCAGGCAGGGTGAAGACGGGGAATAGACAAGGGAGGCTGTTACTATCTGTGCCTTTTTCATAGTTTTTTCATGTTAGCCTGATTGGCCATATCCTCTGAGGAATACCAGAAGGCAGATTTTCAGCTGGTATAAGGAAATGCAGATGCATGGGTCAAGCCTTGGTTTAGCCACACAGAAGTCGCAGAAACCAGCAAACGAGGCTTTTCCCAGAGGAATCAGACACGGCTATTCCTGCAAGATATCTGCCCACTGCCTTTCCAGTCAATCTAAGACCAGCTAAAAGACCAAATCTCTAGTCTAAACTGGTAAATCCATGCAGTGGACTGACTCGCACCAGCTGACTGCCTGCTCCTTGAAAACACATTCTGAAAATCCCTGTGGGGCTCTCATTTTCCTGGTGGTTCTGGAAGTCCCGCATACATCCAGAAGAAAACAAAGCTCTGATGCTGAAAAACTGCCTGCAGTTTCTCCTCTCAGCACCACCAGGCTGAGCACAACAAGCAGAAGAATCCAACAAAACAAAGCCAAACAGCTTCCCGCTGTTATTTTAAGCAGGGAAGGGGGACGGGGTGAGAATGAACTGCTCTGCGTAAGCTGGGAAATCATTTAGTTTTGGCTGATGGCCTCTTGTGGCTGTGGTTTCCACAACGTCTCTGTATTCTATCTGTGTCAAGATGGAAGCAGCCTCCTGAAATAGACCCAGCAAGCAAGACAGGAGCTATTTTAATACCTGCAGCTTGTTCCTTTTAGGCTTTGTTGAGTGAGGGGAGAGAGCAGAAGAGGAGAGACAACAAGCCAGGATGATGTTATTTTAATACACGCAACAGGTCTGTCAGAACGTAGCAGTTTGCCCGTCTTAGCACACACACCCATCCTCCTCATTGCTACTACGTGCAAGGATGCACAGACTGACCCAGCATCCATGTAAACCAGAATTAGCCTCAGTTGTGTATGCACACGCTCACATCTTCTTGGAAAAGCATCACAGTTTCCTTCGCGTCGCACGGAGAGGAAAGAGTGAGTTAATGTCTCCAGATGGGTGTGCACAAGTCATGATGGATGAGATGGACCTTCGTGACCCAAAACACATAGAAATTACACCCCCACCATGCCAGTGTAAGAAGACAGCCATCGCAGTTCTGTTCAGAAGAAAAGGGCTTCCTCTTCCGAGCATCATATGCTGCAAAGCTGACAAGGGTCATAGGAGAGTACACAAAGCAAAGTCTCCAGAATACCAGGCACTTTATAGCAGTCACTACAGGAGGTTCAATACTATCTGGTACTGTGTGGTAAGAGGGTCGACTTCCACAGACTTCGTCTACCGAAGCAATATAGATCAGTCCTTTCCCTGGGCCTGTCTGCATACTGGTTTCATAACAACTCAGACCATAACTTCCTTTTAGCTGTCCAAAACACAGGTTTAGAGCAATAAATAAATAGCATGTCTCGAAAATGTTCTTTCAAGCACATTGCCAGTGTTGTCTGAGATCCTTTCAAATCTCAGCACATGAGGAAGTTTTTACACCTGCACTTGGCATCTGCATTTCTGTACAGCAGGATATTTAATTTAACTTGGTGTCTTGTTCATGGTACATGATGATGAAGGTTCAGTACTTCCATGACACACAGAGCTGCCTGAGTTAGGCCAGTTTGTTTTGGTCTCCTATGGGCTGGTGCCACACCATAAAACAGCACTAAAGCCATACCTCTGACCCATAGCAACTCTCCTTTCTTCAGTGGAAGAGAACAGAGTCATATAGCACCTATCTTAGTCTCTAGTTTGGTCTGAGAACTACTTGCTCCAAGGATCATCAGGAGCAGATGAATCCCCTTTGACAGGCTTTCCTATTGCTAGAATCAGAGGAATATCTCAGTTTGCATAGCTGCTATTCCAGTATCTGGATTCCTCTTTGCCTTGCCCACACTCTCTATTGAACTAATGTATTGAGTTCCCTGTGGCACCTGGCATTACAGCATATCAAGTCAAAAATGTAAGTATGCCACTGTGCTTCTTCGTTCAAGATTAAGTCTATTTTTTTTTGCCCTTGCAACCAGATCTCCTCAACACAGCCAGTGAGGTCATCTTCTCTATCAGATGGAAAGAGCTGAAATGCGACACAGAAGACCTCAGCTCCTTTGGCTGCTTATCTCAGTACCTGCGGCCAAAACAGAAAGCTTACTCAGGCTGCCAAATAAAAACACCTCTGTGGGCACATACCTCAGAGAGTACATGAGAGGGAGAGCTGAGGAGAGTGGGGAGCAAGTCAGCAATCACACTGAAATAGGAGGAGGAATAGATACCGACATGCATACATACATGCATACGTATATATGGCCTAAAAACAGAAAATACAGTAGGAGAGAAATAAAAATAGATGAAGATCTATGAAAACAGACAGCAGGAGACAAGTGGCCCAGAGGATATAGTTGTTTCATCATCAATAAAGGTCATGGCAGACAAGACAATGGTACAATAGAGAAATTTCTTAGGTACGCACAGCAAAATCCCAGCCCTGTTGAAGCCCATGCCCAAAATCCCATTGACATCAGCAATGCCAAGACAAACGTAGCTGCCATCTCTCACCTGCCATCTCCGGACTCTCGGCGGAGATCCTGCTTCTTCAATTTTACCCATCACACTGCCAAAACCAGATCCCAGAGAGGTAAGCAGGGAATAGCAAAGCATAAATGCCCAGCTTGTGTTCTTTCCATTTTCCCTGTGTGGTGACAAAGTGGGCAACTAAGTGCACAATTTAGCCCCTGCAGTTCATCACCCTTCAAAATGGTATTTAGCCCCACCGGGACTTTTGTCTCAGCCTCACTTCATCCTGTCTCTGTACAGAAAGTGAGTTACCTACTCGTTACTAAAAAGAGTGGCTATGTGGATCCAGTTAACTCAGACTCCTATCCAAAACCACTAAAAAGACTTCCACTGCTTTGGGGAGCAAAGTGTACAGTGACACTTGACTACTACAGAGTGACAGCCATACTGAAGCCAGGAGAGACAGCTCTCAGTACAGAAAAAGTACTCTGAGAGATTGTTCTGGCTTATTTCTCTTTGTGATGTGATTACATACTGATCACAGCTATGCAACATGGCACAGCATAAAACTTTCGAAGTGGAAAAAACTTTTCTCAGTACAGATCCACTGTAGGACCCACAGCACTGAATACAGCTGAGTTTCTGTCTTTCTACCCTGGCTTCCTATAATACATCCAGTTAGGTTCAAGGTCAGAGTCATTAAAGTCAAGGTTTCCCACAGCAAGAGCCAGGATAACTGAATCATTTGAGATGAACATCATGGCTGACAGCTCGACTTCCCCAGCATTTGGGAAATCTCAGCTGCAAGACTGACCTTCCTCCTGTGGCCTGGAACGCAGCCACGCTTCACACATGGCATGATCTTCTGCACTATACTCACTGCTTCAAGTGGAAGGACATTTCTTTACTGGACCTTCCTTAACCTTCAAAGATAGAAACCAAAAGTGAAAGGAAAAATAACCCCCCACCAAACTCCACCAGAGCAATGCATTCCACTTACCTCTGAGAATAACCGTAGATGTTTCTCATGGTGCTCAGGTGTTCAGAAAATGGTTGGTGAAGGAATTGGTGGGATCTCTGCACAAAGCTATCTTAAAGCTTCTCAGCACAATAGTTTTTTTTTTGTTTTTTTTTTTTCTTTTCTTAAATCCTCTAGGGAAAAACTGCTGGAAGAAACAGGTGGGAGCAGTTGACTTGGCTGCCGCTTCTGCATCTAGAGTGGGGAGAAAACATGCTCTCCATTTCCTCCCAAGCTGCTATCCCCAGCAGCAAACTGTGATGTGGCATTGGCAATGTAGGCAGTAGGTTTCAACAGGCAATAGTTTCCTGGAAACCAGCAGCCATAAACAGTTGCCTGCTTTGCCTAACTCTGGAGTGCGTCAAGAGAGGGCAGGAGAGGAGGGGAGAGAAGAGCCCTGGAACTGGTTACCGGAGAGGCTGTGGAGTCTCCTTATCTGCAGATATTCAAAACCCACCTGCATGTCATCTTGTGCAATGTGCTCTAGGTGATCCTGCCTGGGCAGGGGGCATGGATTAGCTGATCTCCTGGGGTCCCTTCCAACCTTAGCCATTTGGGATTCTGTGACATTGCCATTGCAAGACTTCTGTAATTACTTTTTCTTAGGCGAGCATGAGTATTGAGGAAGTACCCCAGGTTAAGGTATGCATGGAAACCATGCTTGTGAGGAAAGCAAGCCTTCGTGACACATATCGTCCAGCTTCAGTGTCTGCTCACTTACAACATCTCCAATTGTGTTAGGGGCACGGGTGGCACCTTGCCATTGCACAGGTTTGGATCTGCCCCATGCGATCCAGTCTCTGGATATGAAGAATTTATGCTCCTGTGACTGGCCCTTGGTTTCAGTGGATCTGCATGCACTTGCACCAGGTGATCCGTTGATCCAAAAGCCGCTGCAAACATAAGCAGGATAAACATTGCCTAATCGTGAACAACTGTCACCTTGTGAGGCACGTGTGCTCTGAACCATGTGCGTGTCACTTCGGTAACACTGGAGGATATTACTCTGACTTGGCTATAAAAGGAAGGAGGGAGGTGGGACCTCGGAGAGACGCCGCACGACAGCAGGTACTGGAAATTGTTCTTGGCTCCTAGCAGCATTGTTTGATCTGTTCAGTATGTCATGTGCCAGCCAGCTGCCTCTCTACGTGTATTTAAGCAGCTCTTGCATGTCTGAATTCTCCTGGCGAACTGGTTGTTTTAACTCCTTCAGCGGCCTTGACCTCCAGGAAGAAGGCAGCATTAGAAGCAGTAGGATGAAACTCAGCAGGGCTGGAAAACAACATACGGATTGTTTTAAGATGCTTTTTTTTTTTTCAGTGGTCCTTGATGAGTGTGACACTCTGAATCACAAACCTACAGCCACCTCTCCTCCCCCGCCTGCCTTTCCTTGCTGTCCGTTGGCGGTTGTAAGGTCTCTACATTGAAGTTGTAGTCGCCCTTAGAACAGGTTCACATGGACACCCAAAGTGTACATTACTCACGGGGACTTTTTCTAGGCTGTCTGCCTCTCTGTGAGTCCTTGCATTCGAAATCCTCGCTAACAGATCCGAGATATGTTTTGGTGTGAAAACCTGTACTCTGTTGTCCTGTCACCTTCTAAAGGTGTTATACCAGCTACTCTTCTCTCTTTGGGTCCCAAATTCCCTTGTCAGTGGTAGAGAAGCAGGTACTCCTCAGAGGTTATTCCTGCCTGTCAACAGCTTTGCTGAATCTGAATGAGCTCTGCTATTTCCGCTCTCTACATCTGGATGACAAGCTGGTTGCGAGGTGGACTGCGACATCTCACGCTTCAGGAATTGCACTTGTGTTTGCCGTGTTCCAGGCCTGAAGAGACCGAGCTGGCATCCTGGGAATTTCAAACAACATCAGTTCAGACTTCTTTGTTCCATTCCCTCCTGGCTTCTTCCGTGTGGGTGATTTGTTGCCCTTTCATGTAGCTCAACAAAAGCAAGGGCACAATTCTGATCACTGAAGATGACCTGGGAAAATCCTACAGAGAATGGGAAATAAAGAAGGGGTGGGGACATCCTTCCACTCAGCAAACAGGCCTGAAGCTGTCTAATCACACAGTGCTTGGAGAACATCCATAATAGGGGAAAACCATTCCAAACCGCTTCACTGGTAAAACTGCAACCCATTTCCACGGGTGTTTTGACACCATTAATGTTAAATATTTTTTGCCTTGCTGAAAAGTAAGCTGTTCCCATTGAGGATGCCCCTGGAAATGGGGGAGTCACACTGATGAATGAATAACGGCAGTGAGAGCAGAATCAGGCCATAGTTTTCGATGAAGAGAACAGCCTTTTGCCTTTCACCATCTCAACCACAATTCACAGGGAACCAGATTCTCCTCCTCACTCACTCACTCACTCACTCCATGTGTTTGCTTTGCCAAAAGGAAGTCATACATGCTCCAGGAAAGAACTGGGACCCCGATTAATGATTGAGAAGACTATGGTCTTGTTTGTGTGGGGCCTGCTCTTTCTTCAAAAGAAAATGTATTGGCCCAGAAAGTAAAATGGGAAGGAGGAAGGCAGTAATATGTCCTCTAGTCCTCTGCTATGACAACAGTCCTCCCCTCATCTTTGCCTACTCCACAGCTGAATATGCTGCTAATTCTATCCTTGACACAAGTCTCAAGCAGGATCATCAACATGTGTTCTTGCTTTGCTTTTCTGGTATCTGCCTCTGCCCCAAAAGTTGGACCTTTGCCAGGAGGACCCACAGAGACTGCGTCTCGCTTGGTTTCAGTTGATTTTTTATTATTTTACAACAGCAGCTGCAAATGACAGATAAGTAGCAGCTCAGCGCACGTTTCCCATTAGCAGTGAGCACTGCTTGTTTCACTGAGGTGGATAACTAACCTGCTGTCTGGTAGCAGTGAAGGAAGAGGCTGCAGTCCAGCCTGTGTCTTCTCAAAGGTAGGCGCCCACAGACTTGAGGCCCCTGCCACCTCTAGGCTGGCTCAGTCTCTCCTTAGGTCTGCCATCAAAGACACTGCAAAAGCATCACCCGCCTGGCTTCTTGCCCAGCTAGTCTGCGACCCTCTTCCTGGGCCCTGCTCCACATCTCTCCTCTCTGAATGTAAATCCTGGCTGCTACCAACACAGCACAGCGCAGAAGTGCTGGCTGCTTTGAGAAGAAACATCTGTCTCTGTCCTGCTGAAATGATTGACATCAGCATGTTTTTCTGCCAGCAGAGAATAAGGCTGAACTTTTGTGCCTCTGCATCTATGGAATATGCTGTCAATGTCAGCTCCTTGTAGCCAGGACTTAGGGACTTCTGAGTCCTACGGAAAAACTTCTGGGTGTCTTCATGGGGATCTTTCCAGAAGGCTTCACTGCAAGGTGAAACAAGCTCAGCGGAGCTGATCAGTGTGAGCTGGCATCAAACCAGCAAGGACAAGCTCACCTGCCACTGTAGATAATGGAGGACAGAGAAGCACAGCAATGGAAAGACCCTTTTGCATCCAGTCCTCTGCTGTGACAGACAACCATGTCACATAAATGTGTTCAAAAACACCTTTGTAAATCATACTGCCAATTGCACTCTGTCAAAACAACCTACTGAAATGGGAACCTGCAGGCTGCATAGTCAGCAGCAGTGAGAACAGTGTCAGGAACTATCCAACTGCAGTCACCTTCAGCAACCAGGATGGATTTGTCAGATCAGGTCATTAGCACTGTTCCTGGTAAGTGTCCGAACAAAATATCTGAAGTATCATATTGGAACTGATTTTACAGTAGATCAATTTGTTTTACAAATTGTAGCTTTAAAAGCATAAGGAACTTGTTTCCTTTTAAGCTTTCACACACCAAGCCTGTGTGCTTCCTACAAATGAGACAAGAACCACTCCCTTGCTCAAACTCTTTCTACTGTCCACATGTCACTTAAAAAAAAAAAAAAATGTTTTTGCTGGGAAGGGAGGGAGGCAGAACTATTAAACATCAAGAGCTGAGAATTTATCCACCATATCAAAGTCATTCTAGGCTTGACAAAATTCCCCTTGTTAATTGGGGGCAGCCTGCACGGAATTACAAGGCAAAATCAAATATTTGATATGCTTATTCCTATTGTTGCACTGCTCTGTTTAACTGCCCCGGCAAACCAGCTTTCAGTCATAAATTTCCTTCTTGCGCCAAGCCATCCCAGGAATAGTGAAACGTGCATGTTCTTGAGTTAGCTCAGGTTCCCTGGCCTCTGGTGCTACTCTTTTTTAATCATACCTGTGACTGGACAATGTTTTGAAACAAATGAGTGTTCATACAGGCTGCAGCCTGTGAAGAAAATATCTGCCGTCCTGCAGGTTTCTCCTCCATGCTCTGCCAGCTCAGTGCACATCAGGCTGAGCCTCCGGGGAGTCCTTGCACTCAGTGGCCAGGCCATGTCTCCGCTGGAGCCTCTGCGATCTGATCAATTCACAGCTTGTCTCTGTGGGCCTCCTATTTGCTCACCCCCATTTTCCTGACTCCTTTATCTTTGTGGTCCCCATACTTAGCTCTGCCTGTGCCCCTTCATTCCTGCACAACAGACCCTTGTCCACTGCTCAACCTCTCCAGCATTTCGTGCCCAAGACTGTCTACACTTCCTTCCCTACCACCTCTAGCACTGCTCCAGCTCCAAGCTCACTGCCCTGCACTCATTCTGCCCTAGAGTATCTCTGCAGCAGAGACCAGCTACTTCTTGCTCTGGCCTTAAAACACTTTCCCCCAGACACCTACCTACTTTTGGCCATTTCCAAGACACCAAGCTAGGTGAATATTTGGTCTGAGTCAGTGAGACCCTGCTATGTTCTTATGTGCCGCACACAATTTGATAGGTCCTTTTCATTCTTTTATGTGAATACAAGTTCATCAGAAACTCAAATACATCCCACTTGTCAAGCGATGACAGATCTCCCAAGATGAAATACTTCATGCACTAACTGCTTGCACAGCCTGCCCCCAGAGTGTTCTTAGGTTTGTCAGGATCACATGCAGTGCTCTGACCTCATCGTCTATAATATCCACAGCTGATAGTCAGTAGGGATAGTCTGTTACATTCAGAGGTCTCAAGATGTGCACAGCCTTCAACTTGACACCTCTCTATCACCACCACAGTTGGGGGACCCTTGTTGCCACCAGCATGACCCCAGTGGTCGAGTGGACCGGCTTGCCCTGGTTTTGTCAGCATAGCCACAGCGCCGCTGAGAGCACGCGAGGAGCCTGGCACACTTGCCAGCCATGCCCTCTGGACTCTGGAAAAAACGTGTAGCCGTGTGATCGGTCTGTGTTGGCAGAGGTTGGCTTTATAGGGCCACACCTGGGAAGTAAATATGTGTTGCTATGAGCCATCCATCTGTGGTGTTGGCCGCTGGGGCAAATCACATCAGGCTGGAAAGACAGTCAGTCCATCCTCACTTATCACAATGAGCCTGAGTCAGTGGTTGAGGCAATGTGGGTGCCCCGTATCATCAAGCAATAGCTGTCTGCGAAAGGTATATGGCAACATACAGCAAATTAGCATGCAGATCCTTCGAGAAATGCATCTGGGTGTCTCAAATGCATCCAGTCTCTTGCAGCCCCGATGATGATTGCCTGCTGCTTGCTGGTAGCATTGGAACGAGGACAGAGATCTCTGCTTTCCCCTCTGTCACTCTGCAAGAAGGAAGCATGTCACCATTTCACCTTGAGTTCCTGAAAGCTGTAAGACTCAGATAACATAGAGTCAAATCTTTCTCAGGGAAAATCAAACTCCAAAATAGAATTTGAGATGTACATAGTTTTTGAAGATTTCCTCTATGGAGCAATGTGTTTCATGCCGGGTACATGAATCCATACATGAGTAAAATGGTCCCATCTGCACAGAGATATTCAGTGATGTCCCAGTCTTGTAATGTTCAAATAGATCCATGTTGCTCAATATCCTACTGAAAAACTATGAAACATGACATTTTTAATGGAGTGATAAAAAGAGAAGAACCGTGGGCACAACTTATCCCAACTATGTACACCTTTCAGGAAAAAAAAAAAAATCTAATTTTAATTCAGGGAAGACCAGAAGTCACTCCCAAAAAAAATTCTAGAATAGACATTTGTTTCATAACAGTAGAGTGAAAAGTTATGTCTCATTTTCGCACTGAGCAACACTGTACCTCTGTATCTGAATATATACCACATATTCTGCAAACTGGACAGTGCGTTGGTGCACTCAGTCCTGCACTGACATCTTGGATTCTGGGTCTGAGCTTCATGCCTCTGTCTCTGGCCATAGCAGTACATGTTGTAGCTGGGATGTCCCACTGGGCCATTTCAGGAACAGAGCGTGCCCAAAGCTCATTAGCAACCCCTCGAGATCAAGTGACAATGTAGCATTCCAAGATCCACAGTGTTCAAAGGGAGTATGTGCAAGCCCAGCAGATGCCCTGGAAATTATGCACAATATTAGACATGCGCATTTGTGGGCATGCTGCAGCACAGTTGCCATCTTCAGTACATGTTGTTAGGCCTACTGGCTCTGTCTTGGTTTTGCTTATGGGGATGGTTGAGTGACTTTGAGTTTCTTCCATGGCTCAGGACATTTCCTGTGTGTATCCTCTGCTGGCACCTTGTAAGGCATTAAGGTCAGGCATTAATTTGTGTGGTTTTGTAATTTGTGTACTTACACCAAGAGATCACAATAGTAATTTGCACCAGGAAAAAAAAAATGAAGCACTTAAAGGAAAAGCTTGCTCATTTTTTTTGCTGTCTGGCCCCTACACATGACTCAGCTGTGGTCCACAGTGTCTGTGGGATTCTGGCATCAGGCTGGTGGTTTTGCAGGACTGCCTACTGTGCTCTAATCACCTGCTCTCATCAGGCAAGTGTATAAGCATGACGGGGCTTCCTGCCTCTTCAAAATACCGCACTGGCCAATGGGCATGAACTGATTTTATTGTTGTCACTTTTCTGCATGGCAGACATGTCCTGTCTATCTGTGGGAAACCGCTGCTTGGAAGGAAGTGGTGACCTCCTTGTACTTCCTGCATGTTACCTTTTTGCTGCACCTTCAATTTAAATCTCACGGCTGAGATTTCCAAATTGCCCAAGAGGGTTTGAAATTCTCTAGCGTCTTCAACCAATAACCACAAGCTAAAATGCCTTCTCAGTGCTTCAGAACAACCTCAGTGCTTCCAAGTATCTCTGGGGAAGGATCCAGTGAATTCAAAGCAATTGCAGGGAATTGCTCCTTTCACCCAACCTTTCAATAAAGGAGGTCACAAGAAGAGTACCTGAGCCACTGGGACACGTGCAGCCCTTGGAGACCTAGAAGGACAAACAGGCCACTGGGCCCTGATACAATTGCATAAGCTGCACACTTGGATAGGTAAGTCTTAGAGAACAGTGCTTTTGCAGCAGCAGGGACACACAAATACATGTGAAGGTGACTTTTTAATGCCCTGGTGTTTTTCTGCACCAGGTGGAATGTGCAGGGGATTGTCAGCCCTCTGGGGATTGCACTGCCCAGAAGATTGTTCCACTAGCTTGGCATCTGCAAGGACACAAAATGAGTGTGATGGTATCAACACAACCTCCAATTAATGTTTTGTCCACGGGGCAAAATCTCTCTGGAATTGAAAAGAGACACCTGAGAACTTCAAATGAGGAGCTGATGCAGGGTGACAGCAGAGAGGCAGTGAAGAAAAGTCCAGCACAATGCAGATTGCAGTCTTGCTTTGTACCAGAAATGTACACATTCACATTCCCTACCTGTCTCCAGCCAAGGAATGCGAAATTATAAGGGCTGCCTGGCGCAGCCAGTCTGATCCCCAGTTCTTGCAGGGACTGCATTTCAGAAATGTATTGAATTCCATCTTAAAAGCAGTCGGGTATTTGCCTGGAGTGGAAGCTGTTTGGAGCCCAGTTACTGAATGTGACGCCTCCAGGGGCATGGCATGTTTAGCAGAGATCATGAGCCCATTGGAAATGCGATTGCAGAAGTAGAGCTTGTGGCTGGAAGTGGAGAAATCGTCAGAAATGTTGGGGAACTGTCGTCTTACTGAGCCTGCTTCTGATTTCTGTCTTAACGTCCTTGTTGCCCTCACGTGCATTACTGTCATGACAATTAAGATGGGAGAGGCAGCATATATACCTTAGTAGCTGCCCAATGTTTGTTTATTTTGATTAACTATTTCCCTTAAAATGATCTCAGCCTATTCTGCACTCCCACAATTCTTTCACGGGACACCCTTAAAGTTACCAGGCAAATCACAGTTCTCTTCATTCAATACACACAGTCAAGGAGCAATAAAGAAGCTATAAAAAGAAATTTGGCACTGTTTTTGTTTATCATGTAAGTGTAACATGATTTTTCTTTACGTGAGAAAGAACCTGACCTCTTGCCTAAATTGTTTGTTTGGAAAAGGAGAAAAAAGATTTTTTAAGGTGGAAAATTCCTGCCAAAGCAACAGTAAGCAGAGAAGTCTATTGGCCAAATTGCCAAGTCTAGATTTCACCCTGCCTCACCCCTGCACTGAGAGGAAAAGTATGTCTCCTCTCTCAATGGTACTAGTTGAAGGAAAGATTTCAGAGCAGCAGGAACACTGATTTACAGCCTGGCTGTGCTCACTCAGAGCACACGATCAAAGCATCCTGTGGTCCTCCCATTGGAGTGATGGGAAGAAACGGCCGACTGACTATGTGCTTGGCAAGTTCAGCTGTACCATGAGGCCAAGGCAAGTGCTTTGTTTTCATGGACCAGAGCTGCTCAGAGTAGTTGTCAAGGGGAAGTGGCTGAAAAATAATTCTCAATTAATTTGGAGAACCAGTAGGGAGTGGGGAAGCTCCACTGAGGCCAGAGACTCATAATCTTGTCTGGAAGTGATCTTTTGTTACAAACAAAAGAAGGTTTCAGACATCCTGTCCCCAAAGTTCCTTATGTGCCCTAGAATAGGTCGTGACCCCTGAAAACTTGTGACCCTCTCCCAGAGACAGCAAGGAAGATAGCAAGGGCTGGGAGACCCAATTATGAGAACATGTTTAGATGCCCCACCATATTTGCAAGACAGGTCAACACAAGATGCAGCCAGCAATCCCACTGTGTTGCAACATGTGACAAGGTCATGGCCTTTCTGCAGTTATGTAGTGTGCATGCACCCCCTGAGGCCATGAGCCAACATGCTCACAGCAAAGTTGACTGTGGTCTCCTCATTCCTTGGCTGCAGGATGGAGACTGCAGACATCTACAGAGACATAGCTCCATAAGGGCAAGAGCTTAGCATTGTGGAGGGAATTCGTATGTCACAAATGCTCTGCCCTATGCCATTTTTAAAGCATAGGGCAGAATAATCTGTTGGAAGGGTTTCTTTACAACATGAGGACAGGGACCACCAATGCATATGATTGTTGTGCTAAACCAAATTACACTGCATGATACATAAAGCCCACGCAGACATCAGTGATCTCTAGTTTCAGGCCTGATTGACTGCCCAGCATGTGCGTGGAAAAGGAAGAACTTTTATCTTGTGTAGGTAGATAGGAAAACAGAGATAGCTTAAGTGATTCTTCTTAGAACAATCCCTCACTCTTCCTCCCCTCCTCATAAGCACCACAGCACCTACTCAGCCATAACAGGGTATTTCCCCTGTTACTAAGAGGAACAGATTATTTCATCTTTGGGATAGTCTAAAGGGGAAAAGCAAAGTGTATTTGTGAAAATGTCATACAGCATGCCATTGAAGTGATGGCTCAGCCAGCAGTCTGAGGAGATGTCATTTGTTGCTTACACAGGACTGTCAAGGCTGCAGGAGGACATGGGCTGCTTAAGGGTGTTAGGTCCCCTCCCTGGGGAAGACTGCCAAGGAAGCTGATTACCGCTTGGAGAGGTGATTGACCTTCCCTGGTGTGCCTGAGGAGGGAGGGGTTAGTGGGGACAGGGGCTATGATTTCGGAGCCTTGATAAAGGTTTGGGGAAATAAAGAAATAAGGATCTTTGTGAAGTGTGAACTGTTGTGTTTGCTCTTGGAAAGGAGCAGGGATTGAGGAGGAAAGAGCCCTTGCAGGCAATGCCCCAAGGAAGGATGCTGATCAAAGAAAAGCTGAAATCAGAAATCCCACTGGAGAGTGAGCTAACTTGTGGCTGAGTTCTTGGAGTTCATTTTGGCTTGGACGGGAAAGCGGGCCTGGCCAGAGCTTCATGGGAGAGATACTTCAGGTGTCATATTGGGTGGAGTCTCTGCTGGTCTGGCCAGGCAGCGGATGTTACTGTAGGAGTTGCTTTAGCAGCCATAGGGTAACCTCCTCAAGGGCAGATAATATCTCTCTGCATTCAAAGTGGTATCCCTGAATTACCAATACCAGGAATATGAGAATGATATCAATATGACATGGCCAGGAGGGACTCGGGGGAGGGAAGTCCCTGTAATAGGTGCTCCTTTGTCTTATGTGGCATGAAAGTGGTTCTTTTAGACAGACTTCTTTAGCTTTTACTTATGGGCCCAGTCCTGTGACATAATTTGTGATTCCTTATTTCACATGCCAGAAAATACAGCAAATTGGATGCTTCCATCTTCAGTGTACTTATCCCTGTGGTTCTTCATTTCAGCTGCTTAGGTCTAATCCTTCATGTCTATATCACACAGGCCACCAACAGGACTAGGTATTAAATTTCATAGGATCTTGCTTTTTGAAATATCTCCTAGCCATGGGAGTCACAGTCTGAGGCCTGAGCAGCTCTCATGACCATTCTTTCATAACGTCATTGTCAGGCTTATGGAAGTGGTTGAAATGCTACACCCAGTCATGGTCTTGACCCTTGGCACAGCACTGTTGCAGTTTCCAGTTTTACTCAGTATGGTTTCCTGGATAAATGTCTGGGTTTTCCTCTCCTGACCCTTCACAAACAGTATTTCCTTTGGAGGTCCTTTGAAACTGTTTTCCACTTTCACATAATACTTTTGCTGCATTTTATTATGCAGATAGATATTCATGTGCCTGAATATATTAATACCGTATCAGCCATTCCTCCAGTGGTTCCCAATTCTGTTCTACTTTGCTTGCTTCTTAAGCAATAGGTTATTCCCTCTCACTCACAGCCTTGAATTTCAAATAATCGTAAGGGATTTTAGTGGCAGCAATGACTGAGAAAGTCATTGGAGGCCTGTGCCTACCTCACAGAGATATCAACGATCCAGTCTAAAAGGCCCAGCTTGCTAAGGACTTTTTTTTTTTAGTCTCTGAAGAAGGCATTAAGTGCTAAATTTTAATGGCTGTAGGATTTGAAGGTGTAGCTAGGGGAACCTGCCTTAAGGTGCCTGAAAGTTTGTCCTACTTTAGAGCTGTGTGATTTGGTCTAAGTAAAAGGTATGAAATGTATGCTTTCTCACCTGGATTCTTGCTTCATCTATATTCCTATAACTATCACCTCTGTCAAACAAATATGGAAGACTAAACATGCAGCTAGAAGAAGCAGCAGAAGCAGTTTCCACATCTATATTTCATATAACTATAAAAAACATTGCTGATAGAGTACTAGAAGTAAAATGTGGAATTACTGCATCACCCAAACAACAACAAAGGGGAGTCTTGGAGGCCTCCAAATTTTGCCAGCATCCTACTGCTATTATCTTTCTTGTACATATTAGCTGCCAGCCCATCTTGAGCAACCTCTCTGAAGCAAGCAGTGGACAAGTGTAGCAGCATTTTCAGCAGAGGCTGTTTTTCCTCTGTTCTTGTCTTCTGCTTGAAGACCTTTGCTCCTTCAGCAAATCCTGACAAACTATATGGCACTTGAATGAACAGCTCAGTTGTAAACAGAGAGCAGGACCAAAGGTGAGATAAACAGGAGACTGTGAAAAGCAAGCAACATAACCCAGCAGCTCTCAATGATCTGGGAACAAGGGGCAGAGTTGACGTCTAAGAATTGGACTGAGATCAATGTTTGCTTGCCCCTGAGATCACAGGACACTGTTTTGAGGACCCTTTCAGTGGGATGCTGCAGGAAACTCTTTGGCTATTAACAGCCAGGTGGAAGGGAAGAGCAAAACTGATTCCACAGCTGAGAACATTGTTTCCTTTTGACATGCTCCCCTAACAAGTCATCATTTGTCACCCTGGTCACAGTAGCAGGAACAAGGTCTTCCTGCAGTGTATGCTCCCTCTGGTAGTGTAGCTGCCCAGGGCAGAAGTCTTCTTTTGTCAGGTTTGCAAAGTGCACAGACCTGGTGAGAATCAGTAGTTATAGCCAGCTTCAAAACACTTAATCTGGCCAAGGAACATGGAAAAGTTTAGTGGGACCATATGGAGGAAGCTTCTCATTCCTTGTGAAGAAGGCTGTGATCAGCAGCTGTCTCCCAACAGTCAAAGCCACCTGCAAGACCCAAGCTCATCTGTCTATCAGTCAACAGCTTAATGAATGTCTGTGGTTTCATGGTGCAGTGAAGAGAAGCAAACAGGATGTCTACGGCCCAGTGATGAGTTCAGAATTGCAGTAAAGGAGTCAGCAGGACATACGCTAGGAGTATTGCATCTGCGTCACGCTCAGGCGCAAGCACACCAGCAAAATGTTGGTGAAGCTGCCTCTGTATTATATTATTATCTAACACCATGCCCATCCTGCAGGGCAATGGCTGAAGCTAGTTTCTGCAGGCAGAGCATGCTGTTATTTTTTTAAATATAGCTTTTCAGTCTAAAAGATTTTTTGATTAAATGCATTGTTTTTCATAACAAGATACTGATTTCAATGGAAATTGCCTTTGGCAAGATGTATCAGTGTATCAGTGGGAGCTTTTTGCTATTGAGAAATGTTCTTTCAAAAAATGTATAAATTTAAAAGTGTTATCACAATTTTTTTTTTTTGGGGGGGGTTTTGAGTTTATCTTTTTTTCACTTTATAAGAACTCCACAGCATGCACGTCACACTATGAAAGACTTGAAAAATTTGAGTTTTATTTCCTTTCTTAAATCATGATGGACAGCTGCTATTTAGTACTAATTAAAACACCTTATCTTTTTTTCACAGATCACAATGTCTCCTGTTTGTTTTGCAGTAAAACAGTTTGATGCTTTTTGTGTTTGACTTTTTGTCAAACTGTTTCATTACAAAACAAACAAGTCACTTTGATCTCTGAAGAAAGATAAGATTTTTTAATTAGTACTGTATTACAGCTGTCCTTAATTGTGTTTAAAAACATAAGAATAGAACACTTCAAGTCTCTTGTCTTACTACACGCTAACAGCTGTATTCTAAAGTCATGTGGTGACTCAGTGGTGGCCAATGTAATGAATTAGGATTTCTAACTGATACTTTACAGTTCTGGAATGTGAATGAAATAGAGAAAGCAAAACCCCAAACCCCAAACTCAAAACTGCTTGAAATTCCATTTTGCCTGAAAATTTCAAAAATAATTGATATGGCAAGTAAATGCCTCTCAGAAACTCTCTTCCCATGGAAAATCTGAGGGTCTCTCTCTGGAAGGCAGCAGGCCTGAGAACTTACACTGTTAGCCCCCTTTTTCAGCACATTAGGATGATCCGCAACCTTGGTGTTCTTCTGACTCCTCTTTGCTACTAGGTATTGAAATAGCCACATCTGTTAGATTCATATCTACTACTTGTGTGAACATTGCCTAGAGAAGTAGCACCTCATTCTTGGTTGGCACCTAATTACACTACATACTAGTAGTAATAACATACTTTTTGGTAAGTAGAAAACACATCTTTCCCTTTAGGTTCAGATTTTAATGCAACATTTGATGCAACAGCAATGATCGCCCCCAAATTTGACCACCATAACTCCGGACTAGGCTCAGATTTTAAACACCAGACCATGGACCAGACCCATATTTAAATTTGGGCCAAATACAGACTTTGAGTCCTCCTCTCCAAACCAGGTCATGGGCTGGGTGCTGAATGCCGCAAGCAACTGCCTCATACTGTCTGCCTGTGGCCTCTCACAACAGCAGTGATTCACTAGAAAATATCTGTCTCGAGGGGAATGCAGATGTCTGTAGCAGATGGGCATCTTCTCTGCCGCTGGCTCATACTCATGAAGTTTGCTCCTAAAGGGAACAGGATGAATGACTACCAGCTTTCACATCGTTCAAGGCCAGAGGCAAATCTTTCTTGAGCTAGCGCACTGGAATAATGCAATGCATTCCAAAGACAGCTCTCAGCTAAGAGAGCAGAGGAGAGTGGTCTTTCTCTTGTATGCACTGCTTCAGAGGTCCCAGGTACCCCAGTGATGGTCACAGCTAAAGAACCTGCACAAGCACACAAATAAAATGTTGGGGGAAAGAAGATGAAAAGAAAAAACAGCAGAGCTGTAGTAACCCATCTCTGCTAGCAGCTCGCACCGTGCTAGCTCCCATGCTTCATGGCAGGTGATAAAACTCTCATAGTGGACTGTTATGCAATAAGCTTCCTACTCTAGTCCACAGCAATTATTGTCATGGAAGATGAAGATTTATGTACCTTGTAGGTTTTTATCCCAGCTGGTGTAGGGGTGGATGATATTTTTATTGTTCCTATATGGAAAATATGTGAGTAATGTCTTCCAAAGCTCTTGGCCTGAATAGTATTTCAAACAATGAGTTCTACAGGTTACATACTGTGTAAAACACTGTATTCCTTTCTTAGTATTTCAGTTTCAATATTTTAAGTCAAGAGGTTTTTCTTTTACATTTTGGTATTGTTCTTTCCTTCTCTTAGCACATCCTTTTCACTGAATTAACAGTCTTAACCTTGTGTTTTATGAAATATTTCTAGGTCTTCTAGTAATTTGCATCATCTATCTTTAGGTACTTTCTATTTTTAATATGTTTTTCAGAAAAATGACATAATCTGAGAAAAGCATTGCAAATGCAAGCATAATTTTGATTTACAGAAAGATATTATAATACGTTTTCAATACTATTATGATCCCTGTTGCTCACACAGCCTTAAAAAGTCCTTGATGCTTTACTGAGCAAAAAAATAATTAATTTATTTTAATTTAGGGCCTGTTGTGTTATATAAGACTTTAAATTATCTTTCATATTGCATTAGCTTGTACTTATCCATGACCAAATTGAACTGCCAGATTGCTAAGCCTGCAGTTCCTCACATTCTAACCTGTCTGAGTCCTCTGAGTTATGCACCTAGCCCTGGAGCCTGGGGCTGTTGCTGAATCTTGGAAAGCCCTATCCAAGGCCCAGAGAAGAGCACCAGTTGCCCCACAGACCTCTGACAATCTTGGACCTAAATCTGGAGGGGAGCATTTATGTATCTATCTGCCAGCTTACACCCACTGCTGAGGAAACAGCCACTGATGGTTGTTCCTTTACCATGAGCAAGTCTTCAGGGAAGATCACGTGGGCCCACAAATATCCATTGCTGTCTGAGTTGATAGATCCTTACATCTTCATGATTACACTGATCCGCAGGTGCTTCTAGTCCAGCCTCCTGCTTAACAGCTGCTTAATACCAGCCATAGCATTTCTGTCAGTCATCCCTTCCTTGAGTCTTTGTGATTGCTGAGTGAGATAGAGTGTTTCTCGCAGAAAGTCGGCCAAACTTGCAGTCAAGAGTGCAAAGCTTGGCGATCTCGCTGCAATGCTATACAAGCGGTTCTAGTGATTATTTATCTTTACTCTTAAAAACATTCACCTTATCTCTTGTCTGACTTTGTCTAGCTTCACCGACCAAACACTGTATCTCCCTTACTTTGGAAATGCATAACAACACCCAGTACTCAGTAGCTAATACTAGACAAAGGCAATAAGGAGATAAGGTGCACAAATTGAGAGGGAATATTGCAAGTAGACGATACTACCATTTCGAATGTCATTCCACTTCATGTTTTCGCCATGGGCCAGGCTAGAATTTGCCACGTGAACCTACCTCCAGATGTTGGCTCCTACCTGATGCAATTGTTTGTCAGGCTTTTTCCTTCAGGTTCACCATTTGTCCTTAACTGTGATCAGTGACTCAGTACAGGCTGGAGGAGTTGCATCAGCAGAACTGAGAGGAGTGGATAGTGAGATGACTGAACCTGGATCATGAAAGCTACATATAGCCTTTACAGTGACAAGAAAAAGCAGAATTTGGTAGATAACTGGCAAGGACCTATAGCTTGCCTGGATTTATCTCATGGTACTAATTCCTGCTGTCTTGAAAGGGACTTAATTAGAGTTGTTTATATACTCTTGGTCAAATCCTCGTTAGTTATAAATCAGCATAGCTCCAATTATTTCAATGAAACTGTCAGTTGACACCAGATAAGCATCTAGCTTGTAGTACAGTCTTGAATCCAACAAGATCATCTCCTTTTCCTAAATACCTGATTGGCAAATTTCCCTTCAAAATCCCTGCAGACCTTGCCATTTGGAATCCAGTATATCTATGTTCTCACTGCCTCATTGGCCATGAAGTAACAGCTGAGTGCTAGCCTCATAAAAATAAATAAATAAATAAATGAAACTTTTTTTTTTTTTTTTTTTTTACAACAGAGACCTATTAGCAAGTCAAAGCAACAGCTTGGAATGATGGAGGCACCAACCTAAAGAATTTGTGGTATTTGTAAGAAATGCAGATAGCGGAGGATTTGGCTTATTTCCAAATACTACAGCAACTGTTCCTTTAATACATACAGCTCTGCTCAGCTTAGTACACGGCCTGAAGCAATTATACAAACCTTCTTTAAAGATGTTCTTGCCCCATAAGGTAAAGGGGCAATCAGTGTTCCTCTAAATCATCTTTCACCAGCAGATTTCTGCACTTTGGAAAGAGTGATTTAAGCATCAAGGAAGCCCTTTGTGAAGCAATTACTTGGCTTTACTGTACTGAGAGACACATTCAGTAAGTTGCTGCAGGTTAACACAGAAGGCAAAAACTAAACTCAGAAGTCCCATCACCTCGCTTTATCACTTTCAGACTACATTTGATCACTTCCCAAGCTTAGAACTAGAAGCCAAAATCCTAAAACCATTGCTAGTTGCAAGCACTAAACTGCATCTCTTTGCAATGGCAGAATAATAGCTCTTTTGAGTCTCTTAGTCCACACTGTAAACCCTGAATATTCTCTAGAAAGTCACCTAGAATGACACCTCCATTTGTTTTAAAATTATATAAAACCAAGTTTCCCCTTGTTTATGCTGAAGAGCAGCTCTCTGCTCTTTAATTTGCTTGGAAAATCTCTTGAGAAGAGGAGGAAGCCAGGGTTCTCAGTAGCACTCAGTAGCACTCTACTATCCTGCTTGTGGAAAAACTGGGTAAATCAATTGCAATTCAATCTGAATCTCTACTGGTTTCTAGTGATGATGTTTCAGATCACTTGTTAGGAAAAAAAAAAAAATGGTGATTCTCATTCCAGGTGGCTTCTCCTTTGCTTGTCCTCTGCTCTTCCACATTTATATATTTTAACTTCATTTTACTTCTCCTGTACACCATATTCTCCAGGTACTGACTTTTTCCTTTTCCAGGTCTTATGCATCCTTACTCTACCTTTTTCCATTTTCTTTCTAATTCTTTAAACCCAGTCTGAAGTCAGTGTAACGCTCCTCCTTTATTTTAAGGTATCTGGATGTTTTTCCCTTAGTTTCCTCTAAATCTATTCACTACAGCTTTTCTTCTTTTCCTCACCACTCATGTGCAAAGCTGCAGATGACAGTAGCCGTGTCTGTCCTCTGAAGTGCAGAAATATTTGCTAACTACTCTGTTCAAGCACTTAACTGAGCCACATTCTGCTTTCATGCTGGGACAATACCTGGGCATCCATGATACTGTCCACTCTATCGTGTGTCTGAGTGTCCATGGGAATGAGACCTGTTTGAGTGAGAAGAGGTTCATGACACATCTCAGCCAGATCTCTGCACTGGACGCTCAGAGGGTGTAGGACCAAAGACTGTATCATAGTGCACATCCACTGTCCACAGAGTAGACCAGCTTTTACTGACCATACCTGAATAATGCCATAAAGGCTAACTTTTTCATCTGTTCAGACATCTACAACATATCTTTTCACAACTTTCTCCAGATACTATAGTTGAGAAGTTGGCTCCGTGGCTCCAAGCTTGAGACCAGAAAGTTGTCAAAGCAAGAAATAAAGGAAATAAGAGAAGCTCTCCACCACCAAAAATAGGCAGAAAGATGGAGCCCATAATCACACAAGAGGTCGACATTAGATTAGGTATAGAACTAGGTCTCCTGTCTGTTCCTACTGCTGCCCTCACCACAGACTACATGACATTTCTCTCTCTTTAGTCCTTTTTCATCCTTTTCTCCATCCCTCCCAGCCACTCCTCTCCTTTATTTTAAGAGCTGACTCTGCCATTTCCCATCTATAAGGTGACATACAAAAACTTTCTTAGAAAACAGTCATAAAAAGAAGAAGAAAATGAAAAAGAAAGGCCCAATGGAGAGCAGAAAATTACAGTGTCTGGGCCATATTTACAATAATTATAATTATTATGAAGCACAATAGGGTGTAGAAACCCATAATTCTCCTGGTGCTTTCTGATTTTTAGATCTATGTTTAGAAAGCACATGCCAGAGAAAGTCAGAAAAGGAATGTCATGAAGTCATTTTCCTCTCTGTGTTGTAAAAGCACTGGGGAGAATATTTGTGTCTGCAGGAACATGGGGACAGGCATCTTCAGAAATGAGAGGTGTGTCCATTGTTGCCTGTCTCAGAGTGACGTATCACCTGCTAACACAAAATGAAGACCTCTCCTGACACCCACTTCACAAGCAGAGGCCCTCTTTTCTCTACACTCCTCCATGAGTCACTTTTTAGGACAAGACATTTTTCCTATTTTTGGCATTTTGGTATCTTTTATACAAATGTCTAACTCCACATCATCAGTCTTGGTCCCCAGTCCACACTAACACAACCTTGGAGTTGTTCACTTCCTTACAGGAATGTATCATTGTGGTATCTGGATACCTCCCAGTAGTGCCCAAGGCAGCCTGACTAGTATCTGCCTCATGGAACTTATTCTTTTCTGATTCCTTTCCTCCAGGTAGAATTACATGTGCAGTAGAATAGTTTATTTTGTTCACAAGGTGTTGTAGTCATAGAAAGCACCTTGAAGAAGTGCCCTTGTGTAAGACAGAAGATAGGGAGATGCGACTTGCAATGGTCCTTCCCTCTTGCAGGACATTAGACCACAAAGGAGCTTTCCCCATTTGGCAGCAAATTCCATTGCTCATATGTAACAGGCATCTGGGCCATGGGCTTCCTTCCTAAATCCCATGCAATCTCTTCAAAGGTCAGGACTGAGGTCTTTAGTTCTAGTTAAAGGTCTTTGTGAAGGACAAAATCTTGTGTTCCCACCTAACTCTGAATGGTTGTTCACTTTGGATCCAAGCCAGTTCTACCAAGCTTCTTCCCACTATGATAATACACCTCACTTGTACATCCTAAAAGAAAGATTTCTCTACACAGATCAATATGTCCACAGTAATCTGCACTATTCGAGGTTATGTATTTAGCATCCAGGACAAACTGGAGTTCTATTAGATTTATCTCCCCAAATCTCGTCACTCTTTCCTGCTCAGGTTTGGAGCCTGGTTGTCCTCTCTGTCAGACTCCTGACTACCATCAAGTTGTAACACAGCTATTGCTGCACCATTGGAGCTTGGGGACTTTCTAATCATCAAGATGGAAGGTGCTAGAGCATCATGGGCAAGAGCATTTTTGTAAAAAACAGGCATTAATTTACTTTATTAATATGTGGAGGGATGACAATAACAGCTGGAAGCAAAACATATACCCACAAGGATTTTGAGTGAGAAATGAGGGCCTTATATGCATCTGAGCAACAGAGCAGTTTTCAGTGACATCTGGTTCAGTAGGCAGGAAATCAACAGGGACCAGCTGTGAAAGAAGAAGCCTGTGTTTCTGAGGAGAGGGGAGTACACCTTTCCCTCAAGCATTGAGTTTGGGGCTAGGCACAGGGATCAGTTTTGTGCATAGCACATAATATACATACACACATGTATGTATGTATGTATATGTGCATGTGTGGTTTTTTTTGAATATTATACATTTTTGTCCAGATAAGTTGATGTGTGACTGCAGCGTAAGTATTCAGAAACACAAGAGAATAATCCTTGCAATATTTATGCCTACATGAAAAACACGCTCCAATCCTGCAGTACAAACAAAGCTCAGGTTCTTCACAATAAAAAGCCACAGTGTTATCCTTAAGCAAAAGTGAAGGGGGCTATATGTTTTCCCCAGGCATCCGCCCTCCTCCTCCACAGGCCTAGTGCATCCGCAGTGCAGAATGGAGACGGAGAAGCATAGAGGCACTCAGAGCAGGGGAGGAGGGAGCTGCTGGGCTTCTTTTCAACCCTTGTTTGTTCCTAAGGGGCAGGTGGGGAGTTTTTCTTGGTGCCTTCAATAGTCATGATGAGCTGTCTCCCGCAGAGGTAGGAAGGTTGCCAAACCAAAGAGGTTTTCCCCAGTTAGGGCTGAAAGTCCCACCTGGCCAGGTGTGCTTGTTCCCATCATGAGACCGGCTCTCACCCCACCTCAAATTAAAGAGCCTGAAGTGGGGAGAGAGGCTGATCAGATAGATGCGCATAGAGGTATCTCAGATATGCACCTGCCACACAGCCAGCGCCAGGGAGACGCCAAGGAGAGAAGGAAATATTTTGTTTCTCTGACATTTTTAGCATGGATAACAGAGTTCAAGCAGAACAGAGAATCCCCGCGATAATGGTTTTTGTTGCCTTGAGCTAAGCTGCTTAATTGCATGGGGCTGGCTCATCCAATGCGAGAGAAAGGTAAAAATCCATATTCCTTGCCCAGACTGACTTCCCCTCGCAACAACAACAACAAAAAAAAAAATCCTGTGTGCCAAATGCCAGGTGATGTGCAATATCAGAAATAGTTGAAGGGCTCAAAAAGAGTAATTTACTAATATGATTCTGTAAGCAATAATGTGTGAGCTTGAGTGCACTGAGCTGCTTCTCAGACCAGGCTGAATCTGCAGCTGAGCGCTGTGTGGTAGGTACAGTGTTGTGGCATGGTCTGAGGGGGTTGTGAACACGTGGCTTACATGTGTTTGAGCAGAGGGAATCACAGGCCACTGTGTGGGGCCAGTGGGCACATGCAGGTGCATGTACGAGGCTGAAGACAAGCCTGTTCTCATATGCTCGCCCATGGACTGAATAGAAAACAGAGTTCACAAGCAGTGTGAAGAGTGCCAAAGTCTGGGGCTGCCTCACAAAGAGGTTATGGCACAAAGGAGTCACTGGGGGCCTTCATCTCCCTCACCTGCAGGGGAGGATTCCTGTTCTCTACATTGCAAGGGGCCTAGCTCCACAACTAGGCCCGTGGTCTTCCCAGCTCACTGAAAGCAGATCTTCCTAATTTACCTCCTCTCCTACTCAGGACTCTGGGGAGCAGCAAAGAGCCCCCAAATGGTTGATAGTATCAGAAGGAAAATAAATGTTTGCTAAAACAAGTGAATTAAGAGCTTTCTCCTACTCTGTGTCTCACAGTTCAGGGCCACTTTTGTTCACCCCTGCCCTTCTCCTCCTTTACAAGACCTTGCCTTGCTGTTTAAAGAACTTGCAATCACCATAAGATATAAGTGCTCTGCCAGGATGAATAACTAAAGATCTTGATGTACTCCAAATAATCTTGCGTGACAGAATAAAACAGCTTAGCAAGAGGGTCTCTGTCCTGACCTAGTCTGTGTGTCCCATCACTGACATCCCTCAGCTCTGTGGCAAAACTGGATGATATAGGGATAAAGTCACCGCCAGCATGAAATTAGGGCAAGACTGAAGGTTCTCACTGGATCAGTGCCTGGCCCTAGGATGGGTTCATTTCCGGGCTGTACTGACGTCCTGCTGTGGAGGCAAAGTAGACTGCTGGCACAGGCACCACAAGAAGGGCCTTCACATCCCACTGCTACGACTCACCTGATACATGGCCCTGGGCAAACCATTTTGCCACTTCTTTCTGTCTCCCTCTCTATCTGTCTTGTCTAATTAGGTAAAATGCTTCCCAGAGTAGAGGCTGCCTCTCCCTTTGCCGTGACACAGAGCTTTGCCTGGTGCGGCTGGGAGCATTTCTAGACACAATTAACACACAGCTAGAGCAGGCCCTTTGGATGTGACAGTGTCAGCAGGAGCAGGCGTCCCTGAAGCAAGCTTTTATCTTGTCTCAAGTAAGAGGCAACAAAACCTCAGACTTTCTGTGATTTGGCGGGAAAGACAAGTCTCTCTTCTGCAGAATTCCCAAACAGATGAGCTCCCTGGCTTGACAGGACAAAGCAAAGTGTCGCTTTTGCAGGAAGTGCAGGATGCAGCTCCCCTCAAAAAACCTGTGGACTTTCCACAAGCAGGAAGCAGGGACCTTTTTTCAGGCTCTGATGTTCTAGAAGTAAAGGCTTTGCCAGTTCCCTGAAGATCACTGAACGCCTCCTGGAACTCAGCCTATCGCTCAGGTAGAGGCACACCGGCAGCAGGGAGAGAGTGACCCTGGCATGCTTATTACAAGGGCTTAGGGCTGCTTGCCTGCGTCAATGTGGAGATAACATCAATCTGCTGAAGACGGGCTCAGAGTAGCCTAATTGCTCCTGCAGCAGGAGGAGAGTGTGGGCCCCAGGAACCACTCCAGCTCTCAGCTAATTGCTGGGCAGCTGCACTGAAGTGACTACGAATCACTGAGAGCAGGCTGCTGAAGGGGAACGCTGTGAGCACACAGCATGGGGATGAGCTCGCTTCAGACACCAGGAGAGGTCAGCGGAGGGAGCAGTACTGGGACAAGGAGGATCACTTCTCCATCTCTTGTTCCCTCTTGGGGAGGTGGCCTCATGCAAGGATGTTATGTAGAGACCAGTAGTCATCATTTCAAGGAAAAGGAGCTCTTTTGCTCAGCACCGCAGGAGGCCAGACCTCTCTTAGGAGGCCAAGGCAGAGTAGAGACAAGGGGTGTGAAGTCTGCTAGCAGTTTTAAAAGCAGTGATCCAGGAGACCCCTAATCTCACAAGATCTTCGCTGAATCCTTTCCTACAACATTATTATTACTACATTAATGTTTGTCGGTAAAGTTGAAGACACTAAGAAGAAAATGTCATGAGGCTGGCACAGCTACAGACATTGCTAACGTCAGATGCAATCACCACAGAAAACACTGCAGAATGGTAAACCTGAGATGTGTAGACATACCAAGCCCAGACTCTCCTCAATAAAAATCCACATGCTCAGAATGTTTCCGACATGGCTTATAAATAACACATTTGCCTTAAATATTCGGAAACCCACAGCTATGTTCTCTAGGATTCAGGCCAAGTCAAATAACTGAACATTTTGAGAGGATATAGGTTCAAGAGCTGGATGCTAGAAGGCAGCAGATGTGTGTTCCTCATACACCCAGTGGACATACAAGAAGCAAAGTGTGTGTCAAGTAGTATCCCTGCTGAGACTGAAATTAGATTTGCAGTGTTGGGTTCTGGGTATCTTCGCTTCCTCTCCAGTCTGGAATATTTTTCTTCCTACTCTGAAAAGCCCCAAATGCCGGCTTGTGGTTCTGGCAAGAAGTACAACAGGACTTGTCTGCACTGACCTAGGCCCCACATGATCCTGTCAATTGCAAGAGAGGATGCTGTGCTAGGCAGCAAGAATCACCGAGCAAGATCTTGTGCTCCGTCATAAAATGGGAGTTCAGATTGCAGGGAACCCACACACTCACAGAAAGGAGTCCAGAAATGACCTATGCCCTCTCAAGCATAAATGAAAAACATTGTCATCAGGGAGGCCAAGAGCGTTGTGGGATCAATGGATAAAAAGATGATGCAGTGCAACATTAGATAGGATAAAATGTAAGAGATCCAAGCTCTTTTGCTCCAGGATACAAGCCAGTGCTGGCTGGCAGAGATTAAGATGAAACTACTCATCTGAGTAAGGTATTCCATGATTACCTGCAGCCATATTTCCCATCCCTTCCCCATGCAGTGTCTGGCACTGGCTCTGTCCCATACAGAACTCTGAATGAGACCATTGGGAAACTGCTCTAAAGCAGGTTCTGGGCAGTCATGGGAAGACCGGAAGGAGGCTCTGCAGAAGGGAAGCAAAGAAACAAATTGTGAAATCTCAAATGTGGTATAATACACTCATCCCGCTTTTGCTCGTCCCCTCATCCTTGCCTTCGTTCCTGTCATTTTTGCCAAAGAAAGATCTTACTAAAGCAAAACTGATGCAAGAATAGCCTCCTCTGGGTATTTAGATAGTCAGGGGAAAACAATAATTTGTAGACCAGCTGCCTGTCCAAAGAAGAGCAATCTTTCCAAAATTGAGCTAACTCCACGCCAAAGTAAGAGTAAGCAACATGGTATTAAACAATAATAAATCAAAGCTGGCATAATTGTCACGTCTGGTCCCTGCCCTCCAAGGGTATCATTTTTTGTATGTGTCAACAGAGAAAAGGGAGAAACAGAATCAGAATCTAAGTCAGATAAAGACAGTGGTCTTAGGATGACATTGCAGGAGAGGAGACCCCCCCCCAAAGGCTTGCTGTGGACACAGTGAGGAAAGGAGGGATGTAGGGAGGAAAGATGGGGCAGGCTGACCATCCTGTACCCAGCCACAGCAGCCCAGAACTCCTGTCTTCCCAGTGCAATCGTTTTGTCACAGATGTGAGAGTGCTGTACATCTCAGTCCAGATCTGCAAGTTCAAGAGCGCAGGTAGGAAGGAAAGCGCTCCCAGTAGCTCTGTACAAGAGGAGGTGGTGTGAGTTTGACAGCGACAGAGAGAGGCAACCCAGCAGTCCAAAGGCATGAGTATGGCTTAGGCAGACATTCTTGAGCTGGATTTAAGCTAGGTGAGTATAGGCAGCAGTGAGTAGCTGAACTTGGCTTAGGAAGGGTTTGCCATCTAGAAATCTCTAGAGACATACTGCCACTGGTACCCAAACAAAGTGGGAGAAAACGAAGTTAAAACCCAATCTCACTTGAGTGTGTTTAGCATCTGGAATGCAGTGCAGACATTCCCAAAGGTTGACTGGATTTAGCTATCTCCTTGTAAAATACTAGTGGAGATGCGACTTAAAGAAGTTTTACTCCAAGGCCAGCCCTCAGTGCCTATACCAAACACTTTAAGGTAAACCTACTCTACTCCAATAGGAACTCAAAAACAGAGCTTTTTTTCTCAGTAAAGTACCAAGAAGGGTCACTGACATCAGGGAGATGAGTTGGAGACATGCTTCAGCTCACATCTCTACTCTGCGCACCCCAGACTAGTGCTTGTATACGGCCCCTACCCCCCAACACACACAAAAAAAATCTCTTTCCAGTGCTTTCCTCAAGAGCATGTCCAAGAAACTAGACAACAGACAACGGAAAGTTGGCAGCAGATGGTAGCACAACTAGCACAGCTAACATAGCTATAGCCTAGAAACGCAGGGCATCTCCCAGATGCAAATCCACAACGGGGCCACAGGCACAGTCAGCTCAGCACAGGTTTACACTGGCTACACATGGGCAGTGCAGTCCTTCCAGCTACTTCCACCTTTATAGGATGCTGCAGACATCATGGCAGATGGCTCTGAAGGAGTTGGAGCCCGGGGCAGTGGAACAGAGTTGAAATATGGGCTCTGGACTACTGAGAAGCACAGCTGCTTGGGGCAGAACCACGGGTCTGGGTCTGGGCTGGAGCGGCTCTGGGACAGGAGCAAGAGAGAGGGGCAGAGCTTGGGGTCTGGGACCAGACTAACAGGGAATTTGAAGTGGGTTGAAGTGATAGGGTAAGGAATTATCTCTGTTACTTGATTCTCCCACCTGCCTTCCCTCTGGCCATTTCCCCCTATTATAAAAACTGGCTTCTGGTGATGCTGGGAGCTGTTCACGCGAGGAACTAATTCCACAAGAACTGTCCAGCTCCAAGAACATCCGCAGTACACCTCCTTCTGCTGCTGTTATATGACAGGAGTGGGCTCCATCCTTGCTGCATGATCCATTCACCTCACCTTTCAGAGACTGTGTTATGGACATGGGAGAGCAGATGGGGAAGAAATAAGATGCTTGACTTTCTTCCTTTCAGCTTTAATGGGCTCGTTGTAGGTGTGCCTGCTAATGAGTGTTGAGTCATGCCGGCCACAGCTTTCTCTTGCACAACCTCTCCCTGCCTCCCTAGGTTGCTCTGGATCTGCCCTCTGATAGTGCTGTACTAGATGACTAGGGTAAGCACCACTGCCAGCAGCAGGTTTTACGCAGTATTTGCTGAGCTTTACCAGGACAGGACCTGATTGTTTCGCTTTGGCGGCTGTTTGCTCGGCCAGCTCACTGTTTGCTCGACTTCTCCTACCCGCCGCCCCTCCAAAGCCCTCTGCAGCCACCGGTGCGTGCTAACGGCAGTGAAGGGCAAAGCGCCCCGGAGCCAGCTCCAGCCTGTCCGGCAGCCCCCGCATCAGCACGGGAGCCCATTAGCACCCCAGCTCCCCAGTGCCAGGAGCCCCATCCCAGGTCCTGAGCACAGCAGGAGCCCCACGCATGACCTGCACTTCCAGGACCACACTCTGAGACTGCAGGTAAAAGAAGCTCTTTCTCAGCCCCTCCAACCCCTTCCTGTTCAGAACCCTCACAGCCATCACACTAGCCCAGCTTTGGCACAGACTAACCTACAGCAGAGAACACACCAACTCAAAGCAGGGGTGGCCCCAGGGAGTTGAAAGCAGCTGAGATCTTCAGTACAGCGAGACCTGCTTCCGCACGCACTTCCTCTTCCTTCCCATTTTCCTTCTGTACTGTCTGTGGAGGAGCAGCACACAGCATGCAGAGACACCATTCCTACCAGGAATTCCAGATAACCCCTGTCCACGAAGGAGCAAGTTTCAAGCTGGTGCATCGTCCTATACCAGGACTGTGAGTTCAAAGACACTTTGTCCATTTACGTAGGCAGCACTGCCTTGCTGATTCAGCTGAATGTAGGTACATCATGGAGAAAAAGTTGAAATATTTTCACTGACTCACATGAGTCCAGAGATCCTGTTAGCTCTATCCCAGGCTATGAAAGTGGGTAGAGCCTGTCTCTGAGGCTCAGCGGTATCTTGAGATTGCAACAGACAGAAGAGGAAACCCTTTTTGAGGAGGAACTATGTCTACTACACTGAGTGAGACCTACCTTGCAATGCGTGCAGGCTGCAGGGCTGCTTGATGCAGTTCCTTACACCAGTTTAGACTTGTTTCTGAATCTGGCCTTCAGTCTCTGAGTTGCTTTACATGCCAGGGCACTGTGTCCCGGCATTAAAAATACCAAGGCTGACAGATAGTGTTTATTAATAGCACAAGTGGTGTTTATTGCTGAGCAACAGTCAGCAGCTCGGAGGTTACAGCTATTACAAGCCAAGGTCTGAGGCTGTTGCTACATTGCTCCATTCTCGGGGGGAAAAAATCTCCATCTTTAGAGGAAGATGCCAGGGGTCAAGGGCTAGGAGGAGAGGTGGGCACCCAGCCACCCCAGATGACCTGCTACTCTCAGGTGAGCAGTTTACAAACAGAGCATCACCACCTGAGCCATCAGGCAGCCTACATGGCCGCCAGGTCCCACTGGTTCCCCCGGGGGAGCTGGGTGACACACAGCGTATTCAGGGCAGATGGGTGGAGAGCAGGCATCCCAGCACTGGGCATCAACTTTCCTCCCATCTCCTGCCTTCAGCTGTGCTGGAAGCACCATTCCATCTCCACAGAGAGTTATGGTCCTCTCAGCGCTTCCTCGGAGAAGGGATGTCCACCCATCCTGACCCTGGGTCTCCTAGCTCTACTCATGCTCTTTAAGATAATGTAGGTGTCACTTTCCCTGTTTTACAGGCAAAGGAGAACACTGAGATGCAGAGAGGTGAACTGATTTTCCTGGGGCTATAGTAAGCTGGACTGATCTGTTTGTATTCCATAGATCTCCATGGACCTGGCAACTGCTTCTTAGTGGTCCAAAAGAAGTGTCAAACTGGAGCACTTTCCTGTGTGTTATGCAGATATCTATCCATATGGCATTTATGAAGGGCTCTGAAACCTCCCTGGAGGAAGGGTGCGTGTCTAGATACTGACAAGTCTTGAAACCCAATAAGCCGTTGTCATGCCCTAAGTACAAGACTCACACTATGGTGCCTGAATCTGGAGGCAGAGGGCAAACCCAGCTCTCAGAGGACGATTCTCCCCTACTTCCTCTGCACCCTTGGTCTTGCTGTTCCAGCACAGCAGACTTTGTACAATGTTTTGTACTCCCCAGGTTTCTCTCCTCCAAAGCCGTGGTCCCTAGCTTTTAGTGGTTTATGGGAAGGACACTATAGCATTACTGTAGCATGCTACAGTCATACTACCCTTCTTTGCTTTGTTGCTCCTGGGCCTTTTTTGCTTTCCCTGTCATCACATGCAGCATGTAAGGGTCTCCAAAAGAGTTACTCATGAGTGTTATCTTTACATGTTGCTTCAGGGGAAGATAGTTGCAACTGGGCCGCTACTCCATCCTGCTGTGCATCCACAGACGGCTGAGCACCTAGAAATCACATTACATGAGTGATGAGCGTTTGTCGTACTCAAGGTGTAACTTCCTTTTGGAGCTAGGCAGAGTAGAGCAAAGGCTCAGAATCAGGCTGCAATGTAAGCAAAAATTGTGCTTTGCATGGAACATAAAATTTCAGCTTGCGCCTTTCTGCCTGCTATCGTGCAATCTCTGAGCATCCGACACCTGCTACTGATTAATGCGCCTTTAACTCTGTGCTATTAAATCACTTACAGATCATCCCCTGCGGTAGCTTCCTACTGTTGTCTCTGTTAACAGATGAGGAAACTGAGGCACAGACAGGAGCAGTGATTGACATGCCCTCATAAGCAAGCTAGGCAAACAGCTGGCAAGAGGATCAGAGGAGAAGCACTCCATTTTATGATCTGAATTCTTGTACCACACAAGCCCTTAACTTTCAGCCAGCTTCTTTTACATTGAGCCAAAACTCAGGGTTTGACAAGAGCATATCTTCCACAGAGGCCATAGTGGTGGTTTGTGCTGATTAAAAGCCTAACTAAATCTTCCTTCATTTTCTTTCCTAAACTCCACGAAGACTTCATTATTCCACCTTCCATCATTATGCACATCCTTTCACCCTCTGCGGGTTAGTAACCAGCACCCCATATTCAGTGGATCTACTATTTATTGGTGGATGTCTCAATCCACCTGGCCATCTGGGCTCTGCTGGGAGGGACAAGTACTTCATGCAGAGGTACCCACAGAACATTTTTTTTTCATTAATATGTTCCATTCACATATTGTGTGAATGAGAAAATGAAGAGGGTGCTTCGGTCCCTGGATATATCAGAGCTTGTGCCTACTGGCAGCTTTTTGCGGAGATACAGTGTGAGCATTTGGGCCAGCTATTCCCACGTGCTATTCTCACAGTGTGGTAAAAATGAGGGACCCCCTCTCTCATCTGGGTCGCAGAGCCAGGCTGTAGAAGTTTAGTCTGGAATGGTCTGTGGGACACGATTTGGTGGTGTTCCCGTGATATTTCGCACAATAAGCTTAGGGAGGACAATGCAACTGCTTTGTGAGACAGGGTGATGCCGTGTCTTGTGACACAGCCTATTAGTAGATTGGCTAATGCTGGGTGTGCAGCTGCTTTCTGTCACGGGAAAGGCTGAAAGCAGCCAGAATATACCTGCGAATCCTGCCTCTAATTACTTAGAACAGAAAACACCCTGCTTCTGATTTTCCCCTATCTGAGGGCCTTGTAGATGCAAGAAAAATAACAGTTGATAACAAGAATAAATAGCCTCTTTTAAGCTTTTCTAAAAATCCTGCTTACTAAACAGGAGGACATTTGAAATAGGCTATGATAGACAGATGCAAGGGAAGACAGACAGATGTGTGCATCTCTTTTCATGGAGACAACTTATTAAGCAGTTGAATGGATTCTGCTAGTTCTGCATAACCCCAGCTATCTCTGCATCTCCTATTTAAAATGTTTAGCCTCCTTACTGGACCTATTTGGCAGCCCTCCTGGCAGCCTAAATTTTGCCTGGGGGTAAGTGAAACTATACTCTACCATTTTGTTCTTAATTTCACAAGGCCAACATTTTGCCTTCTTGCTGAGGGTTGCTTAGTGGTAATAAGGATCCCAGCAGTGAATTTCCTGTGAACTGATGGGAATGGCCCTTCTCTTGGAGGAGACAATATATCCAAGGGCTGTATCTGGAAGAATGAGGCAGTCATCTAATAAAGAAAATTAACCCAGTGGACATAATTTGCCTGCATTCTCTGAAATTAGATTTTTTTAATAAGTCTTGCCACAGAAAGCTCTTAAGAACAACAGATAATTTCTGGATATGGGTCAAAGTCTTGTTGGGCATTAAAAATAGGCAATGTGATTAAAGAAAAAGCAAAAACCTGCTACTCAGAGCGGAGCATCCAACAGCACCACATGATGCCTGTGCTCTGGTGGTTTCTGAATGATCTCCTGACAATGGGATGAGGAGCTAATGAGTTTCCCTGATGGTAATCCGATGTCTGAGGAGTCGTAAAGGAAGATACTTGGAATGAAGCTGCTCAACAGCCCTCTGAAATAGCCCCTGGAAGATGTACAGGGTGACGTACCCCAGCACGGGAAAGTCAAAATGTCACCTCTCCACCAATGGGCCTTGAAGGTCCCCTCTGGAAAAAATATTTGGGAGTTGCTGTGGATACTTCAGATTAGATGTCTGGGTTTTGTGTATATCTATACCCCAAAAGGCAAACAGGGCTCAAGTGACTTAAAACCAGGAGAGAAAGTACAAAAAAATATGCACAATGAGAGAAGGATATATAAACAATCCCCTTCTAGGCTTAGGAAAAGTCTGAGATTGACAACACCAGAAGATGGGGAGTGGATTAAAAATAGGGTGGAACTTACATGTAAAGGGATACAGCGGGAGACTGGAGAGCTAGTATGAAGTGTGCCAGAGGGAAGGAACTCAGTGACAGGAGTTAAGGTGAGGAAGGAAGGTCACTGCTGGCAAGTCATTTGCCCAGCTGAGCACCACAGAGGGTCTAAAACTAATGTAATTTGGGGATGTTTGCCTTTCAAGTTTTTAACATATACTTGGGCCATGCTTATTGTTATTTTTTTCACAAGCATGAAGGCTGGAAACCTTTTCAGTTTGACTAAAAGCTGGTAGTCTTGCCTATCACACAGCTGTGGGAGCTGGACCTTTTGAGGCCTAACTATGTAAACAGAACAAGACTCTCAATAAAATTGTGCATGTTGGCAACCATGAACTCTTCACCCCAAGGAGGTAAAAGGGAAAACTCAGGAAAATCAATATGCAGGGATGCAACCCTGAAGCAGGTCTTGCTGCTTTAGGAGGTGCCAGGGTTGCCCAGGGTAGACTCCCTGAGTGCTGGTGAAGCTGGCATTAGGGTTTGCAGCTGCAAACCCTAAGTGCGAGTTTTCCAGCACTCAAAGCAATTTACTCAAATGAGAGAAGTACAGGAGGTTTCGTAATTGGGAGGGTGTGCCCAGGGTTGACACATTATCTCAGGGCTGCCCCACCTCACTCCCGAGAGGCAGCCTATTCCTCCTCATCCTCCCACCTCACAAGGCATCCCCCTCTCCCTTCACTTTCTCCCCTTCTTGGTCTCATGCTGTTCCCCAGCTTTCCAGGCCAGCAATGTTCTTCCTGAGCTGTGCCTTGCTGTTTCCCCTATCACCCAGCGCACACCATATACAGCACCCCAGTTCTTGCCAGGAAAACGTAGCACAAGCCTAAACCTCCAGACTTGCAGTGATGATATTTGTCTCAAATAACCTTTGGTGGATGGGTTTCTTCCCTCCTACAGCACAAATAGATACCAGGGCATTACTATCCTAGGGAGCAGTGAACAAGGGATACTTCTCATCCCAAAGTCTCATAAGTGCCCATGTCTGCAACACTGAGACATCATGCCATGGCTCATGCAAGCCTTTCTCAATGTGGGCACAAATCACTTTCATGCACCACATAGGACAGACAGAGCTGATAACAAGACTTAGATACATATCTACAGTAAAAGAACAGGGGGTAGCCAAGTGGGAGTAAAACATGCAAGCAAAGTAAATATTACCAGCCTGTTACTGTCCCAACAGCTCTTACTCCCTTGCTGAGGATCCCTTCTAATAAGGGAATGTGCTATCTGTACCAAAATGCCCATTGTGGTTCTCACTCAATGGCTGATGGAGAGAAGCAGATTATCATTAGAACTGGACCACAAGAGAACTATGACTGATCTGCTTTTGGAGAAAGTACACAGATTTCCGACAATTTCAGCAAGATGGGAAGCCTTCAGTCAAATGGCATGAAAGTACTGAGGTGAATGACTATTAATTATCTGTAGAGGGTCTCAAGAGCTAGCACATGCTTTGAGAAAGGAAGATCAGATTTTTTTATCCATGGGGCAATTAAGGGAGGCAAAGCAGAACATTGGTGGCCAAGCGGGGAAATGAAGCCAGCTTCCTGAGTTCCCACACCTCCTCTCTGCTCTATAGACTGGAACCCACTGACTCCCACTGTTCCTCCAGCCCTTCAATTGCAATATGCAGTTTTTATCTGATGATGAGGGAGAAACACAGCTCACCAGATGATTGAACACAGCTACGTGCGGGACTGCACCTGCACCCAAACTACAGGGCACTGAATTCCCCTGACGCTGGGAGAACGCAGCACTGAAAACATTCCTCCGTGAACTTCCAGAGCTGGCATCTCCAGCAGAAGTGACTGTGAATTCTATTGCAAACTCAGAAATCTTCCAAAAGAATTTAGAGACATTAGAAATGAGTAGGCAGCAAAAGGAGATTTAACCAGGGAAAAGATAAGCTAGTGTATCTGGGTTAAAGCTGCTTTGCAATAGGAGGGGACACCCTGGAAAGCAGAACTGCCAGCAGAGATTGAGAAGGAGCAACCATGAAGCAAATGGAGGGAGATGCAAGAGGGGTTCAGAGTCAGCAGTTTGTTTCCCTTCCTGAGGTTCTGGAGTGATCACCTTTGAAATAGTGTGTTCAGCTGCACACACTTTCTTATAGGTAAAAAGGAAGTGTTACTGTTGTGAATGAAAGGTGTTAGGAGATGAGGAACAGAAATGATTGAGGGCAGAGCTGAATGAGATGATGCAGTAGGCTTTGAAGAACTGCTTTATCTCAGCAGACAAGAAAAGCTTGTAGAGGAGTTATGCTGGGACTCCACAAGTATCTGAGGTGTCAGTACCAAAGAGGAAGGAAACACATCTACAGTCACATTTGCAAACCTAGAACAACAGGATGAAATTAAAGAAGGGAAAACAGAGGATAAAAATAAGGGTAGAGGGACATCTAGGCAGAGGCAGGTGGACTCTGCACAAAGAAGATAGATGCGTTCATAACAGCAACACATTTACAACCAGTTGAGAGGACAACCAAAAATCAGAAGTTGTTCCTCTTGGGATGTCTCTGAATCTATTGCTGGTCCCAGTATTTCAGCAGGGGTGTGGATCATGCTTTGTCCCACAAAGTGACTCACAGATGTCACAGTCTCCTGTGCTGCATGTCCAGCCACCCCAATGGGATACTGATGCAGCAGGCAATGCCACTCACTGACTCATCAGCACCAACTCCTGCAGTTTAGCCAGTTTTCCCAGGTGCTGTGTATTGACTAGGCTTACGTTGTATGTTCACAACACAAAACTTTGGCAAGTCAATATTGCAAGCAAGAAGTTGGCCCTATGCCTCAAGAACAGCTTCACGTTAGTCACCAAATGACTCAAGATGATCCTATGACTCGTAATTTATGGTGTCTGTAGAGACTGGAACTATCAGATTCAGTGCCGGTGACCTCAATTCATCACACTTTCAATGGTGAGATAAAACAATATAAGTAGGAGTTGGCTTCTTAGTCCCCAGGAGCAACAACACCTTAGAAGAAACAAGATTTGCCCAGAGATTTCCAGACTGTTTCTCCCAGATATAAGGTCCTTGCAATGCAAATAAAGAAGGCTTGAACATTCAGGCAAGCTGCCTAAAATAAGAAAGGGGACCTGAGAAGGAATAAGCTAATTCAAGATGGGAGGAAAAAAAAAAAATTGAAAGTTGCTTTTCTGTAAGTTAGTACCCGCACAGGCCTCTGAGCAGCCAGATGAAGGGTTTCTTTGGAAGAAAGGAGGCCATCATAAAGCTCTGCTGGGGCTTTTATTTCTGTGCTCACAGAGTTCGAGTGAGCGCAGGAAGAAGGGTAGCAGTGGGTGCTAGGGGAATCTGGCTTGTGTAGAACAGGCCTCTGACACAGACATGTACCCCAGGCCAGCACAGGCCAGCACAGGGCCAGCACGTTCTCTGCAGAGGAGGAGAATGAAGGCCAGGCAATGAGATGGCATCGTGGATGTCTTTCCGAGGTGTACATCACAGTCCAAGTTATGGGCAAGATGTAGGTGAAGGGCTCTTTTCAGTCTGTGCAGATGACACAGCCTTTAAAACTCTGAAGAGCTGATGCACCTGGAATATTTGCTTAAGGTGTTTCCCACAGCCATCTTGTGCCATCTCACCCAAACTGCTCCACAAGGCTCACAGCTAAGGGTCAGGACTCTCCCCTTTTGCTTGGATAACGTTCCCGTTGAACAGGGTTGTGCACAGAAGGCCCAAAGACTTGCTTGAAGCTGGCCCCTCCTCCACTGCAGACCACTTTTCTTGAGTTTCAGAGTTCTTACCATCCCAGCTGCAAGGTTGGGAGCCAAACATCATTGCCCGTATCCCCAGATTATTTTGACGTTACACTGGCCGCCCCAGGGCCAGTGGTTGAGCGCTCGGCTAGAACTGCCACACAGCTTCTGGGACTTTTCATCACAGCTCGATAGCGGTTCAGGCAAGGCTTGCCGCAGAGCCAGGCATCTTTTCCCGCCTGGGTCCTACCACACTACGCTCCAAGTGCAAGGCACATAAACAGCTACTGGAATAGCTGGCAAAGAATGTGTTCAAATAACCTCTTAGCTGAATGCTTGCCATGTTGGCATCAAATTTGTAGCTCAACACCTTCCACCTGCTGTGCTAAAGCAACAGGCTTTGCCAGGAAACAAGACTGGCTAGGCAGTGGGGTGGTGGGGAGCAGAGGTACCTGCATGCTCAAGGTATGCATGAATCTGTTGGCAGCAGGTCTCAGCAGGCAACCCAGATGTTTTTTCATCCATTCCTGGATGCCTGAGGAGATGCTTGAGCACTGTTGCTCTGGGGAGGAGTTGGGTTCCCTTCCCCCATGAAGATGTATCTGGGATATCCAAAAGAGTGAGGTGAAAATAAAGAGTGTGAACCAGCAAGATTAGTTTGATATCACAATATATAGATATAGCCCAGAAATACAGATACTTCCCAATAAGGCCCTCAGCTATGAACTCACAGGGTGACTTTCCTAAGCATATAGAGGCATCTCAGTCAGTGCTTAAAAAGGAACCCCTCTGGGACCTGTTACTGGAAGACTTTTACAATCCTCAGGAGGCCAGCCTTAAGCAGGTAAGTGGGTCACACGTGCTAGACAGATGTATCTGCCAAGTTTGCCTGTATAAGCTTGCAACCTCCTCACATGATGAGCTGCTGCAACTCCAGGAGACATTGCAGCATCCCCTCGCAATGCCCGATGCCAGCAAGTCACAGTGGGAGGCCCTAGCGTTTGAGAGGAGGGCTGGACCCACATCCCCTCCAAGGCTTGAAACCCCCAGGCCTTCCCAGCTCCCTGATCACTGAAGTGAAGGCAAAGCCATCCATAATGCTGCTGCCTGCCCCCCTTGCCCAGTCAGGCGCTCGTCAAATTCCTCTCACACTCTCTGCTCACTCCTCATGCAGGGCATATCGCCTCCCGGCTCTTATTCACAATTCGCCTCCTCTTACAAGATATCGGGGCCTCTGCCGGAGGCCGGGCACATGGGGCACGGTAGCTCAGCAGTCCTTTGCCCCGTAGGGCGCTGGGTGTGCACCGGCGGGTCGGAGAGGGGAAGGGCTAGGTATGGTCAGTGCGTGTGGGCCCAGGCCCCAGACAGAGCGCAGGGGGCCAGCGTGGGCCCTGCACAGACTGACTGCAGATGCTGCCCCGGGCTATTGCGATTAGCCTTGCATTTCAGGCACCCCAGAGCGCACAGAGGCTCCCGGCGTGGCCCCTCCACATGACCTGGGATAAAAACATTCCCTCACTCACAACCAAAGTTCCCATGTGCACGAACCGAGGAAGACCTTCGTCTCGCCACCGTTGCAGCGTCCCCAGGCAGGCTCTGTCTCAGGCTGTATTTCTATAGCATCTCACCCAAAGGCTGCTGCAATCAGATGACAAGACTAGAAACCACCTTTAGACAACTAAGGAAAAGCCTTGTTGGCTTTAGCAGCAGCCTGTGCTGAGGGTCTGTGCCTGCCGTCACCTTAAAGCCTGTGGTGAGCAGGACTGTGGCAGTGCCAGAGCTCTGGGCCAGTCTTGCCTCACCACCCCTTTCCTGTGGGCTTCCAAGCTCCTTGTTGGAACATGCTAAAGGACAGAGGCTTTATAGGCATTTATAATATACACCCTGCAGGTGATTGAAGACCCCTAGTACAGCTGGGCTCATGCTGTCCCAAAACTTTCTCTGCCTTACCACTCTCTCTTCTGCCCTCCGTGAGGGCTGGTTCCCAGTCTGACTGGGCAGCACAAGACGTTAGCATCAAGGGGTTAAAACAGGCATTAAACAGGAAAGATGGCAAGGAGTTTCTACAGAAAGCACCCTTTCCCCAGTGCTGGCAGGGTTTTGTCTTCTCTGCCTGGGGCACCCATGCCTCCCACTGACGGTGCCTCTGCTCTTTGAACCCCACAGAATAAATGAAGCAGGCACTTGGAAAGCAGCAGCCGGCTGCGTGGAGATAGCATTTTAATTAGCCAGCAATCAAAATGTGGACGTGACCAAAAGTCTTTGAGAGGAAATTCTTTTGTGCGGGGTGAAACGCTGCGCTCCTAGATTAGCGCATGAGACTGCGAACCTGGCCCAACTCCACACGTCCTCACATCACCTCGGGATGTAGCCCGTGCAAGTCAGGTGCGACACGCAGGCTCAGGCTGGGTAGGATGAGGGCAAGCCAGGCTCCCGTGGAAGAGCAGGATTTTTACCTGCGCACAGCCTCTCTGGTGAGGTCGAGGCTACCCCTCCAACTGCAAGCGGCAATCTCTGCCCTGGTGAGCAGTTACACCCCAGCCACATCCAGTCTGGAGGATAAATCAGAAGAGCTGGATGGCTTCCAGGGCCTCATTTGGAGCTGGCTTGCATGCTGCTTTGCTGTGCTGCCATCCTGTTGTGGCTGCTGCATGAATATACGTGGCTTTGAGGCAGCTATATCAGCTCTGTTGTACGCACTTTTGAGGACAAGAGGGAACCCCACACCAAGTGATCCCTTTGAGCAGGCAGAGTGATCCTGGGCAAAACACTCTCAGCAGGCAGTTGTTCATCTCAGAATTGGTGGGTACCAGATTACCTTGCTCTGTAAAAGTCTACATTTCCAGAGCACCCAGAGGCAAGAAGAGAGAAGGATGTATAGCACCCTCCTTGTACAGGTGCCAGGAGCAGACAGCCGCACTTGCGGGCATGATTTGACACGTTGCATCTGTCACTAAGGAGCACACTGCCTCGTGCATCCAGGAGGACCGTGTATTCCCTCAAGATGAGATTTCACACTCAGAAAAATCTCCAAAGCTCAGCCCACAAGTGCACCACTAATCTGCCATCTTTGATTTTTCCAATTTGCCAGCTTATAAACATTTCCAAGATCCTGTATAGCCAGCACAAGTGTTATGACAGCAGGCTTGACCTCTTCATTACCTTCCATAACCACATACGAAACAGCCCGTAGATCCTCACAAGCCAGAAGCCTATGATGAAGATGCAAAGCAGGCCACTCCTTGGGCTCCTCATTCCAAACATCCATGGACAGCCTGCTCACCTTGACACCTCACTGCTGCGCTCTTCAAGATGTTGCTGTACAAGACAAAACAGCCTCCTCAAATACTTTCTTCTTCCTTCCATCTTTGTCTTCTGCAGAGGCACAGCAGATGTTCTGCTAAGTTGCCTAAATCGACCTTTAATAAAAGCCACATGCTTTATCTTGACAAAAGCAGGACTGAGGCAGCCATGAAAGCAGCAGTTTCCGTTATCCCAAGCACGTTGCCTCTGAGACATCCAGGAGCCTTGCAGTGAGCTCCTCTCCAACAAAACCAGAGGACTGGCAACGTCCGATTCACTCACCTCCATGGCTGATGACGGCTGAGGAAACGACAGGGCTTGTGAAGAGCCTTTCCTCCCAAAGAGAGCAAAGCACATCACAGAAGGTGTTAACGGTATCAAGATCTCTTGCAAGCATGGTAAGAGGTTAGGAGTTCTTCATCCAGAACAGTGTGGTCTTGCTGAGCCATCAGCAGCAGCAGGTTACACACGGCTCCGACAGCAAACACAAAGTCCATTTCCAGGGCAAGGGAGGCTCGGGGCGTCACTTCTCATCTTGGACTGTAAGCTCCACCGAGATCCCATCTACTCATGTCTGTACAGCGCCCAGCACGACAGGGCTCAGGCTCCTGACGAGACAGAGGCAGGGTTGGGATGGTCACCACATTCCTTGGTATCAGGGGCTGGAAAGGAACCCCGGAGTCCTGCCCCCTCATTCACGCCCATCAGACCACCCTTTCTCACTGAGCTGGGAACTCGAGCCGAGTCCCACAGCAGCATTTTGGTGCCTAACTCCCTCTGATCTAAAGGGGCTTTAGGTACCTACATACTTTTGGAGGCACTGGGCCCAAATCCAGGAGTCCAGCTGGCAGGTTGCTTGTGCCCTGTAGCCTCCAGATGCAGTGCTGGAGGGTCTGTTACACTATGGAAGACAACCAGGATGCAAGGCAGAAGGAGAAGGCAAAGGAAATCAAGGTCAGAATTAAATTCTTTAATACAAAAAAAGTGTTTGTCGTCGTCGTCGTCGTTTTTAAGATATATCTGTAATTTCTTTGTTTAAAAATAAATATGTACTAAGGAATATCTTGAAAAAATTCACTAGACACAATATGTAGTGTTAATATCTTTTTTCCCCGCAATTATTACAGATAAACAGTAGCACCAATAAATAAAATGATAACAAATATTAAAATTAAAAAGGAGAGAGATTCAAGATGTAGAATTTTCTATTTTTCCTGTCTCTTCTTTTTACATATATAAAAAAATCGTAGCGTCTATTTAATCCGAATCACACATATACATAAACATATATATATATATATACAAACACATAGCCAAATATATATATAGTATGTAGATGTATATCTAACCCTCGTCTCAATAGGAATGTGTAGGGGTAGGTGTTAGAGAAATTAATTAAATAACTGCCCATAACATGCTACTGACTCTGCCAACAATTGGGGAGAGATGGGACGGGACAACAGGGAAGTTAAAATCTTTACACAACCAGTACAAATAAAAAAAAAAGAAGAAAAAAAAAAAAGAAAAAGAGGTACGGCTTATAAATAGTTGAAATTAAATATTAACAAAGAATACTGAAAAATCCCTACTCTTTAATTAAATTATCTGTTTAATTTCTAATTTAAAAAGGGATATTAAATAAGTATATAAAACACTTTCTCTTCCCTCCCCCCCATCGGAAGCCTCTGTTTTGCGCATGATGCAGCATGAGTATTATACATTGCAGATGCAAGCACCCACCCGTGTGTTTTTTCTCCTTCTGAAAGCCATCGGTCGGATGGGGAGTTCCTAGTGGTTAGTAGTCACTTGTTGTGAGTCTGTTTTTAGACTGTCTTGTCTTTCTGGAAGATTTCCGTGTTGTACATTATCAAGCGTTGAAAATTCAGTTGCAGATGACGTTTGGCAGCATTCTGACACAGACCGAGTACCTTTTTGATTATTATTATTATTATTAATAATTTTAATCACAGAACTAGATTATATATATCCACATAGATGTACAAACACGCTTTCAGGGGTGTGTGTGTGTGCGCACGTGTACAAGGTGGGTTTCACATACACCACAGGGTATATTGCAGATACACACACAGCCAAGATTTTCAGACACAACTTAGGGATTCCATCTGCCTTCACATTCGATTCCCCAGCCCAAGGGGCCTGATATTTACAGAACGTCAAGAAAAAAAAAAATCTGACTTTCTAAAGGGTCATTCACACTGGGCATGCAAAACTGTAGGCAGCAAAAATTGCTTCCTTTTCCCTCCCTTCAATCTTGGCATATATATATATGTATTTTATATGTAAATATATATATATATATATGTATAAAAGAGAGAGAAAAACACAAACATACACACACGTAGAAACAAATGCACACATTCACATACACACACACCCCAAATGTGTATATACTTTTGATTAATATCCCTTTCCAGAAATGTTCCATAAGCATCTTGGATGCTCTTGAGTGGCAGCTCTGTGCATGAAGAAAGCAGACAGTGCTGAACAATTGTGTGGCTATGCACCGGTCCCCATTCTTGCTTCAGCACACTGTAGGCCTTGCGTCCTTTTGCAGCCACCAAGGGCGGGAAATCTAGACTCCTGTGATACTTCCTTGAATGGAAAGTTAGCGCGCATCAGCTGCCCACCATCCTTAAGTAACCAGCACGTCTCTCTGGCAAAGTTTCTATAGCGAGAAGAGTCAACGCAAAATGTACACTGACATCCCATGTCCCAGCAAGGCAGGCAGGTTATGAGACGATAAGGGCAAAAGTTGGGGGAAGAGAGGGGAGGAGGAATCCTTGATCACGCAGATGGCCATTTCCTTGGCCTTTGACCCATCGCACCCTAGGATGCCTCTCTTTGGAACTCCCTGCCCATCCTCTCGGTCACCTCTCCTCCCTGTCCCAGGCAAGGAGAAGGTGGTTTGTGGAACAGCACACTCTACAGAGAAACAGCGGAGGCCGCACAAGTCAGTCAGAGTTAAGAAGTTTACACCCAGCGCTTCTACTTAAGTCCAGTCTTAGCTTGTTTCTTATGCCCCAAGTAGCCCGCTTGTGTCCACAGCAGTCGAGTATTATCCAGTGAAGACACCAATAACATTAGCAATGTTAAAAAAAATAATCAGTATATATATATATATATTATATATATATATGTGTGTGTGTGTTTGTGGTTAAGATATACATATATGTATATATAGATGTGGTTAAAATATATATACATATATATATATGTATATGCATGTATACACACATATATATGTATGTATGGGAAAACCCATCAAATACACCCCTATAGTCTTCCTGGCTCTGTTATTTAGCAGCATGAAAAGAAAAATAAAATAAAACAGTTCAAAACCCAAAGGTGAATTCTGTGCGGCGGGTGCCTTGGGGAATGTTCCTTCCGGAGTCCATCGTCCGTACTGAAAGTGCTGTGCTCTACCGATCCTTCATTTATAGGGTTCATTTGGATTAGTGTTTTGTTTTGTTTTGTTTTCTGTCCAGGCGAGAAATCAGGCTCCAGAAACAGGGCTGTTCCCCCTTCTTTTCGGCTGCTCACCGTCTCGGTTTTTCACATCTGCCAGAGAGGGAAAAAAACAAAAGAGAGGAGAGCTTAATGTTTGTAATTAGAGGGCAAAAGAGGAGGCAAATACGATAGGGAAGGGAAGGAAGGGAGGTGGCTGATGTGTTTAAGAGTACATGGTGTTAAGACATGGCGTGATGTCACTGGTGGGGTAAGGTGCTGTGCAGATGGGGCAAAACAGCTGAGAATCTTAACCCATGGCTAGATGAATTCTACTCCCCCAGACCTACTCAGACTGGAAGATACTGGTACGGGGTAAATTTAAAAGCAGAAATCACCACTTTCCCCACATACCAACTGTGCTGAGTGTCTTTATGCACCCTCTCACATTATAGACAGATGCACACACACACACGCACACACACACAGAAAAACAAGGCTAAGCAATGCATGCAGAAAGGCACACTCCCTCAGCTCTCACCTAGTCCCCTGTTTGGGTTGGAAGCAGTGCAGACAACAAAGTCTCATGCAGGCAAGAGTGTGAAAAGAAAGTGCCTCTCATTACACTGGCTGCCAAGAGCAGGGGTTAGCGCCAAAGAACAGCAGCAGCAGCTCACAGAAGCAGCAGGAAAAATGAGAACTTGCCCTTCCCTGTAGGGCCCAATTCAAACCCCACAAGGAAAAGGGGCAGGAGGATCTTCAGCTTAACCACATTTATAACCAGAAACAGGTAAGTTGCCTGCTGCCATGACTCTTTCCTATCCTCTTGGCCAACATATCAGCTTTGGAAACCTCCTATGGTGCCCATCATCCCACCAGAGGGAAAGACTGGCAAGAGAAACTAGTTAAATACTTGAGCCACCATTAATACTTTGGGGTTCTACTTTTTTTTTTTTTTTTTTCCTCCAATTTGGGAGTATTTCTCATCTTTCAAACTCTGGAGAGATAGTTTCCAGCTATTGTGGGGACAGGAGCAGGGGAAAACAGTCAAGGTGGGAAAAAGGTCAAGGTTAAGTCTGGTCTCACTCTTCAGGAATTACGATTGCTGGGAGAATTATAAACCTGGCAGCTGCTCTATTCTGGCCTCTCCAATTTACTTTCCCACTCCAGTTACAACACCTGAGAAAATTCCTCTGTATGCAGAGCAGTTTTCAAAGCTCTGGCAGTGCCAGAGGCCTCTCTCGGTTTCGGTACAGACACTGCAGCACCTAACGGAAGCACCCGCTAATTGTAGAAGTCTTAGTCACCCAGCCAAATCCAGGTAGGCGAATGGATGCCTATTCTTTCAAGATGCAGCCAAAGTAGGCCCTGGATCTCTCTCCCTTTTCTCACTCAACCATTGCCACTGCAATATTCTCTTGACAGGAAGAAGCTCCTAGATATCTGTGAATGGGGCCCAAGTTTAGAGTCACAGCCAAGGGCTTGTTAGCAATCCCATCTCTGTGTCTCTCTCTATGGATAGGTACGATGATCACACGTTAGGGATGCACACACAGCTGGTGTGAGTCAAAAGACCCTACTGAGTTCACCAAAGCACCCAGGTGTCAACCAAGAATCTCAGTTCCTGCTCATGTCCATGCCTTAAACGGTGTGTGACAGGTAGCACTCAGACAACACATGCATAGCACGGATCCCTGAACAGACACAGTGTCTTTGCATCTCCCCCACAACTGAAATAGAGACCTCTGCCTGCCTCCATCTAGAGACAGTCTTAATCCCACTGCATCCCATATTACAGCCCTTCAAACCACAAGTCTGGCCAAGGCATGCAGGGAACTTCAAGCACAGTGCAAGAGGACAGGATCCTCTCCCTGGCTTTAGGAAGGGAGGCAAAGGAGCATATGACGACAGCCTTGCAGTAGGCTCCTGGCCTGGCTTCCCTCACTCTGCATGCAGCAGAGTGCCCACAAGCTGCATAAAGAGAGGCTTGAAAGACAGGGATGCCCAAATCCCAGTCAGCTAGGAAGGATTTGGCGTTGTCCAACAGCACCCTCAGAGCTGCACATAGGTAATGTACAGAGGGCTACAGACCCTTCCCCCGGCTACCGCATCAGTGTGAACTCTGTCATCATGTTCTAGGGGAAAGGATACCTGAGGTACAAACACTCCGTCCCTGGGAGCCATCCCCATCCAAGTCCTGACAGCACATCAGAAACGCACAGCCACCATTTGACACAGGGAAACTCTGTCCTCATCTCAGTTAATCCCTCTGCCCTCTGGCTCAGGTAGGACAGAGGAAAGAAGTGATCACAGGGCACTGGTGCCAGAAGTCAGCAGGAAGCAAGCTCCCCCCACTTTCTCTTTCTCTCTCTCTTTCTCTTTCTCTTTGTGTGTTTCTCTTTCATCCTTCAGGACACAAACCTGCAAGTGCGCTCGTTTAACTCAAGCTGCCTCGACTTGCAACGTGAGTCTGTGAATTTGCAGGAACATTTACAGGTCTGGGGATCTTGTACAAACAAGTGCTTTCTCCTTTCTGAGCAAGGCTCACAGTGACTGCAAAAAGGCAAAAGGAAAGATGTCTAAGCTACAGCGCTTCAGCAGAAAGAAAATACACATGCAACACCCTAAACATCAAAGCAATCCCCTTGCCCCCTCCCGCAGCCCCCATGCTGCCCACTGGAGTGTCACGGGCTGATGGGCTTTCCAGCAGCACCATGGCAGTCCCAGGACCTCTTCAGGACAGCAACCCCTTGCATTAGCGTAAAGAGAAAGAAAACAGGCTCTCTGCACAGTATTCACAAATGCTGCATTGGATCCACTCGGCACAGGCCAAAGGGAGGAGGAAGGGGGAAGCAAGGATGGGAAGGTGAGAGGTCCCAGCTGGCTATTGATGTATCAATGAAAGGCGTTCTCTGAAGTGAGCTATTCGAGTAGAAAGAGGCCAGCGGCTAAAAGAGTTAAATACACAGGGGCTCTCCTCCCCTGGAAAGCCGCTGGGCTCCAGCATCATGTGCTTACCCTCCAGTCTGCACTGCCCTTCTTTCTGTACCTCTCATCCCCACCTTGCCACCTAGGAGTTTCCTATGGAAGGACCAGGAATTTGCAATGCAGAATTCTGTGAACTACCGTGAGAGAGATGGAGCGAGAAAGACAGACAGAGCGAGAGAGATAGAGAGAAGCCACCAAGTCCAGCGGAGAGAGAGAAAGAGAGAGAGAGGGAGAGAGCGCCCCGTCGCCTCCCCGACACCCCTCTCCGGGCTCCCACCATCCCACCTCTCCTCTCCACTTGTGTTTCCACCAGACACGCACACACACGTGCGCACACACACGCGCACACATGCACGGCAGACGCCAGCCTGTCCATCGCCAGTCATCACAGCAACCAGGGCACAAGACCAGTGTGGGGGAAGTGTAGGACAGAGCTGCAAATGGAACGAGTGGAAAAGAGCTGCAGAGCACTCACCCACCCACCCGTACTCCTATGCCCTGGGGGAGTGGTCACCACTGACGATTAGAGAGAGCCAAGCAAGCTAGAGCCACCTTCCCTGAGCATCCCTTAGTGCCAGAGCTGTGCCACCACCAGCGCTGCCCCTGCAGGATCTGCAGCCCACCAGTGACTGAGGAGACGAGGGTGAGATTTCGAGTGAGCAGCAAGCAGGCGGATTGGTTTGGGGAGAGGGAGGGAAGAGAGTCTACAAGCAGAGGACACAAACGTACAAGCTGGGTGGTTTGTACCGGCCTTTCTTGCGCTTTCTCTTTTGACCCTTCCCCTTTCCTCGCTTTGATTTTCTGGAAGAAAAACAAAAAAAAAAAAAAAACAGAAAAAGAGAGAGAGAAGGAAGGAAAGAAAGGGAGAGAAAGAGAGAAAATCGAAGAAAACGCAAGGAAGAAGAGAAAAAAAATACAGCCACGTGCCTTGCTGGGAGGGGGAAGCCCATGAGGCGGGGGCGGCAGGCAGGCCTCACGCCGAAGCAGCCCAGGTGCCCAGCGCCCAGCCTGCCCGCAGGCAAGCCGGCGCCCGGGGATGCCGCGCGCCGCGGCCGCCTGCACGCGGGGCGACGGCAGCCACCTCGGCGAAGGGCTGGCTGCGGCGCAGGGCTGCCGGCTCGCTCCGGAGAGGCGCGCGGGGACAGAAAGCATCACACACGCGCAGCGAGCGCAGGCGGCTGACGCGGGCGGCAAGCTCAGACACACACCACTTGACAGGAGGCAGCCTGCGCGGAGGGGCTCCCCCACACCTCCTGCCGTGGGGAGGAGAAAATGCTCAGACCCGCAGCGGTGCCTGAGGAGGGGGCAGCCTGGCTCCAAGGGCCACTGGCATCACTCCTGCCTTGGGAGGGGAGCAAAGGGACCCTGGGGGAGCCCTGCTCTACACCATGCTGCTGTGCGGGGGGCTACCTGGCCTGAATGCGCTGCTCGCCCACCCACCTCCTGCCCAGGGCCCGCAGGAGACCTCGCTGTCCAGCACCCTCCAGCATCCTCCTTCCTGATCCCCCCAGGAGAAAGAGGGAGGCCCGACCTAGTCCTGGCACCCAGGAGATGCTAACCAGTTCTTCCCTCCTTTCCTCCCCGACCCGTGACCTCCACGTGAGCGGAGCGGACAGAGCCGAGGCACTGACTCGCTTTTTAAGAAAGTCCCCAACTGCTCCTGCTTCCTGAGCAAGGGCTGGGACATGCAGGCCTGCAGGCTACGCACTGATCTCTACGTCTGGTGAGAGCCTGGCAGACGAGCGAGCCCCAGCACGCGCAGCTCAGCAGAGACTCCCTCCTTCCCTGGCACAGCCCGCCTATGGAGAGGGCTGTAGATAGAGGGGGACAGAAAGGAAAGCACCTTAGGGGCGCTGCTTAGGCCCTGTCCAAGTCTTTTCACTGGAACAAGTGTCTGAGCATCGGCTCCCTCCCAGCCTCTGGCCCTAGTTGCAGGAGTTATCAGGTAGCCGTGAGTGGGGGAACCAACGTGAGCGGAGGAGAGGGGCACCGATGCAAGAGGACTTTCAATCCAGCACAAAACAAAGCACACCAATCACTCCCACCCTTCCCCTCCTTCCCAGGGAGTGCAGAGCCAGCAGAGAGCAGGCAAGGTACTGTTAGAGGAGGAGAGGGAAGTGCCACATGATCGGGGTTGACTGCTTCACCCACATCCCATCCTCACCAGAGTTCACACAGACCCAGCTCTCGCACACCTTCAAACCACAGAGCCACACAGACCGACCGGCCCCGGCACGGCCCCGCACAGAGAGGAGCGATGGCTGCACGCAACCCACTGCAACCACGAGCAGATTTCCAGGGGGAGGAGGAGAGGCTGGAAGGCTTGAAATACACAACCACCAGGAGAGGGGTGAAAGAAGGTCTCTCACTCTCCCGCTTGCTCTCTCTGTCAGCTTCAGCCAACATTCACCCCTTTTCTCTCCAACTCCGCACCTCTAAATGGCAGAGCCGCTATCCCAGCCATGCGCAGTCCAGTTGACCCCCTCGCCCTGGGAGGTCACTCTTTTTTCGATGTTGTTCCTCGTTTTGTGATCGTTCCTGCAACTACTGCAGGACGAGAGCTTATTTATCTACTTTTCACAACCTTTTTATTTTGAGGAGGAAGGAGAGGGAAGATTGTCCTTAACCTCCTTCAGGTCACCAAAGCAAATCCATCAGTTTGAAAAAAACTCTCACAAAAGCCTCCACCAAGACCCCCACAGGACATCCACTTCCCTTTATGCCCTCCCAGGCCCCCCACCCAGCCAACAACAGTGTCACACCGTGCATGGCATCAGCCCTGCCTCCACCAGGCCTCTATTGCCACCTTTCCCTGTAGCCAGCAGAGTTCCTACCCAAGCTGCTGTGACAGAAGCCAGCAAGTTCTCACTCAAGCAGCAAGAAAAAAATTAATAAAGAAAGGCAGCGATTTGCAGTAACCAGAAACACCCCAGGAAGAGGGAAGGGAGAGTGGGGGCTGCACCTTGAATCCATTCTGGTAGGACACACACGACGGGACTTCCCTGACTCGGGGTAAAGCATTAGGAATGACTGCCATGGTCGTGGGTCATGCAAGCTCCAGGTCTGGGGTATGAAGGAAGGACCGTCAGATCTGGGTTTCTGTGCCCACCTGGAACGGATTCAGAGTGTCGCCCCATGCACTAACATATGCCATCTCCAAAAACACCTTCTCAAAGTGAGTTATCTCCAACCAATCAAAGAAATGGGCAAGGGGCAGTGGAGAGAGGAAACACCAACCAACCACCAAAAAAGAAAGGAGGAAAGGTTTGCCACTTACTTTTCTTGTTTATTTTTGACATCTTTCTTTGGTCTGTAGGGGAAAAGAGAACAAAAGCCTTATTAGAAGGGAACTTAGCAAACACACTTCCAGCATTATCCCTGGTTCCCACAAGTCCATGCCCAGCTGCCATTACAGGATGCCCATGGCACAGGTTAAGTGATCCTTCTCACTGTTCTCCCATTGCACCTTCCTGGCAGGCAGTGCCAACAGTTCCCAGGTTGTATGGCTAGCACTGTCCACCCATGATATCTAGAGATGGAGGGTCCTCACCAGCAATGGGCTTCTTTTCCCAGCCTCCGCCATCCCACTGTATACCAGCTCAGGAGAGTGGAGAAGCCTCTGGACAACAATCCCAACCCAATGGCAAGAGAAAGGAAAGACTCAAGGTAAATTTATTGCAAGTGCAACTAATGCTGCTCCAGTCTCACCTGCAGTCACATTTACTGTGCTGTAAGAAGCTCATATGCGATATGTGCTGACTCTGATGAGGTTTAATTCTCATGATCTGGAAGAAAGGAAACAAAAAGGGTCACTACCTATTCACTATTTACATTCACAGCTGCAAAACCGTCTGCTGAACAGCAGAATATTTGCACCCCATGTGCTCCTGGAAAGAGCATGGCAGAGTTTGAGCTGACTTTGTCACCCCAATCTCCCAGGCAGGGAAGGCCTTTGATCACAAACAAGCAGCAACACCAGGCTGGTGCCAAAGCTCTGTTTGCTCATACATGCAGAGTGCCAGAAGGGGTGGACTGCCCTGGAGAAGGACACAGGAGCAGGCATTACACTGCAGCGAGGTTCTCGCTGAACCATTCCTGGTTGGTAGCAGAGACAACAGACCAACAGAGCCTCCAACATGCTCTCAGGTAAGAGGCACGCTTCAGCCTAAAGCAAAAGCCCAGAGCAAAGGCTGCATATCCTGCATGGTCTCCCTAAATCACCAGTCTGTCCTGGCTGACATCTCACTTTCCCAGTGACTTGGCATTCCAGGTAAGCCTGGTGCTCTATGCTTAAAAACATGCTGCAGAGCCAAACACTTGCCTAGACCCCAAGCCCTTGTTGCCTCCAAGGAAGTCACATTGGCAGTTACGCATGGTAGTACACGTGTCGCCACAGCCTTTCAACGCAGAACCTGGCTGGACCACTAGCTTTAGCATTTGCACCAGAGATCTGCTCAAATGCCTTTGACCCTTTACAAGCACATGGGCATAACAGTCAACAACCATAATTCAGCCAAGAACGGTAGGAAGAAAAACATCCTTGGCTACACCACACTAGTAGGGTCTGGCCCAGACTGAAACCTGCAAATGGAAGAACAGTATGGGAAGCCATGGAAGCAGATAGACAGGTTCTCTGCCAGAGAGATTAAACATGACTTAGGTCACAGGTGAAAACAGCTTGCATGTCCTGCACAGCGCACAGTCCTGCATGTCTCTTGCCATACCACAAAGTGATGACAACATTTACAGTGGTCATTCAATAGGCCGAGGGAGAAACTGGAAGGCGGGGTCTATAGGTTAGGGGTTATGAGCATCAGCAACATTGTGGGCATGAGCTAATATCCAGGCTGGCAGAGAAGGGCAGTGACAAAGCTCTCTAAGGGCAGTTTGCATCTTCCTAACGCACCCAGACTTTGCCATCACAGCTGGTCTCTGTGCCTTCCAAGAAATGAATTCAGCAGTCTCCAAACAAAGGAGGAGGATGCCCAGAGGCAGAAAGGCTTTTATACTTGACACTGCCACAGCATGTTTCTTAGAGCCCCTTTCCACCCCTGCTGTGCCAGTGCAGCTAATGATCCAAATCCCCTGCTTGGCTGGTAAGGGCTGACCTGACATGCCCTCCGGGAGAGAGGGCACTGACAGGCTTTTCCCTTTTGCACTAGTCAGCTGCCTTGAGAGCAACAGCTGTGTGGACGAAGCACTGGGCTAAAGTGGAGGAAAGACCTGAAAAGACTCTTCATGGGGGCCTCAAGAGATAACGACATCACAAATGCCTCTCTGCACTCAGCAATGCTCTTCTGCATGCTCCTAGCTTCTGTATTTTGCTGCTAGTAGGGTCAGTCACTGAAAAACGGATTCTCCTCTTAGCCTTGAACAGGTCGGAAAAACAGCTCATTTTTTAACCTTGTGCGATAATAATGCTGCGCACAAGGATGAAGAGAGAAGTAAGAGGTGAATCCTCCTGATCTGATATCCTTCAAGGTCTCCACCTTCCAGGATAGGATGCTCTTCCTCTGGATGAGCTGAAGCTAGGAGATGGGAAGGTTCATGTTGGCTGACTTGCACCCTCCACCCTGGCATGCCAGCTTGCAAGGTAGGCCCTCACCTCCATCGTGACGTTGTACACATCCACAGGGACACACTCTAGGCCCTCATCGCCGCAGCAACCTGCACATCTCATCAGAGGCACACAGGATGGCTTGAATATGTACTCCACCTCATCGGGGTACTCCTGGAAAATGTCCACCAGGGTCTCAATTGTCCTGCAGAAGCTGCGTTCGTAGACTTCCAGGAATTTGATAACTACAAAGAGGAAAGGAGGGAAGAAGTTAATGCCAACTCAGCTCAAGAATACTCAGGGCTTCATCCCTTAAAAAGAACAAGACAGTTGCAACACATCTACCCTATGCTCTTCACCAATAGTCTTTCAGACCTAAGTCCTTTGTCTCTGCCCTCCACACAGACACGCATACATACACACACACAGAGAAATCGGGTGAGTTACAGGAGACAATCTCCTACTGCTGCTACTTCATGGCAGAGAAAACACGGGCAGGACAGCCTCACTACTTGGACTGACCCTCCCTGACACCACAATGCATCCCGTAGCTGCCTCCTCCCCAGATCCCTTCCCCTGCTATACCCTACGCTCTCAGACACGCTGCCACTAAGCATAATTGGCTCAGACAAAAAGCACCTGAGGCTGCTGCACACGACTTGGGCTCTAGATTAAGGCCCTTCACTGGTTTGTCTTTCGCCCCCTTTCCAAACAGCCACTTGCTGACCAAGTGCGTTTCAGAAGGCAGGAGTATAAACTCGAGGCAGAAGCCACTTTTCCACGGAGCTCAGCACAGAAGCACTCCTGAGAACAACCACACGGTTCTGAACAACGAATCCACATCTTCACTGTTCCCCTCAGCTACCCCTCCTCCCCATGCAGAGCAGATCACCCACGTCAACGTGCCACCTTTCAGAACCAACACAGCACCTGTTACAAGTCACAGCCTCCCTGCCTCTGCACTGACCAGCTTCCCAGTGCAAGGAATCAAGCCATCCAGAGAAAGATACAAAGCAAGCCCACAGCACCCCCAAGATTCACCAGACCACACAGAGCTGACTACTGAACCACAATGAGGCAGTGTGGGAGGGGGAATAGGGTGGATCTGCCTTTATTCCCTGCCTTCCCTCCGAATGGAGCAAACACTAAGTGCTTGCGATCTGCACTGATTTCACAAGCATTTCTCAATGTTTCCCAGTGTCTTGCCAAAGCTTCATCTTGCTGCTTGGTCAAGGGTTGGAGAGACTTAAAGAGATGAGAGATAGCACAGATAAGTACACACGCACAAAATCCATCTGCTCATACAGTTCTGCAAAGAGTGAGTACCTGGAGCTCGTGAGGCCTCCTAGCTCTACCAGCATGCAGGCAAGGAAGATGTCTCAAATGGAGCAGATGACAAAAGTACGCACAAAGAGACAGTGCCTGCCCCGTGCTGTTAGGCATTGTAATGATCCACCTGCACAGTATGCAGAGTCCTATAGCACCGAGGTTGATAACTCTGTGTGATAAGCACAAACTGCTTGCATCATGGAAAAAAAATGGGCTCCAGTAAGCGTTTCTAGAGTGCCCTGAACTTGTGACAAACTGGCATAAAGGTTACTTTGCCACGAAAAATGCAAAAGCTGCAGGGCTCGGAGCTCACAGCCCGCAGTTAATTGTTGAAAGTTAATTCTAGGTCATGCAGAGCTGACAGTGCCACAGAGCTGAGAGAGCGTGTACAGGAGGGGAGGAGCTCCCGTCCAGGGAGTCTGAAGCGCCAGAGAGCATGAACAGCTATTAAAAGAGAAAGTGGCTTATGAAAGGGAAATGCAGCCTAGCAAGCATGGACTTCTTCTTGGTATTCCTAGTGCAAAAGACAGCATGTCCCTGTTCCTTGTCCCTTCCCTCCTCCCCTAAGTGCAGCATGCCTCCTGTCTCTTTTCCTGCCTTGTCTGTGCTACCTTCTTCCTCCTGTTCCCTTTCAGAGTGACCCTAGTCACTGCCTGTGCTCCAACAAGTTGAACAGTTTAATATGTGGGAAACTCTGCAGTCACAGTGACAGCCACAGATCAGCACTGTTGATTATTTACACTGCGCCAGCAGGAAGGATCTGGGTGCTCTGGCAATAAAGGCACAGTGCTGGAAAATAATGCTCGTGGAGCCATGGGAAGGGGAGGGAAGGAAGAGAAGAGGGAAGGAAAGCAACTGTTACCTATGCAAATCAAAGGCTACTCCCTGAATTAGTCTGGGGCGTAAAGAGGCAGAAACTGAGAAGAAAACTAAAGTGAAACTGATTCAGTTCTATCATGGTGTCCAAGGGGTTGCTCTGCATGAGCAGCTGGATTATACCAGTGAGTCTGGACTACAGACTGACCACAAAACAGCACATGCAATTCTTTTGCAGAATCTTTATTTCTGTGGCTGTGCCCTGATGACTATACTTGAGACCCGGGAGAAGTGACAGGACCAAATGCTTCCCATAAAGAATCTGGGATTTTTTGCCTTTACTTAACATATGATGATTTTCCAAAGTCTGAATCAGCCTCTGAAAAGGAAAAGGGGATTCTTCATTCAGCCTCCGTGAAAATCCCCTTGCCTTGATTTCACTGGACACAGAGCATTCATCACACACACTAGTCAATGCCCCACGGTCAATTTGCACAATTGGTACCCAGACCTGAGCATGTGACTGAGACACAGTCATTCCCACAGCAGAGCCCTGCCCCTGCTACTGTATCGACATTTACACCTAGATATCTGGAGTCTTATCCCGCACTTTGCTGGGCTGATTCAGCCCATGCCTCCTTTCCATTGGTCGTGTCAGGGACGGAAGAACATGCCTGTCTTTCACAGCGAAATACAGGAAGGTCATTGAAGGACTAGCACCACTTGGCCTTCTCCCTTCCTGCGCGGCCTCAGCCCCTGTTAAAACTTAATCCCACGTTCAACCTACACGCCTCACCTGTAAAACACCTCCAGGTTTTAATCAGAGGCTCTTCTTTGTGAATGGAGGGGGAAGCAAGGTTAAAACCAAGTCAGGACCCACACTAACTCTTCAGGGCAGGCATACCCACAGCAGACAGGACCTCATCCAAATTTGGAACAGTCGAGTGGAAACAAGCTAGACTAGAAAAGGAGCAAGTCTGTGATCATTCTGCCTCTCTCCCCGTCAATGGCTTAGCAGCAATACAGACACACTGTTCTTTTAAAAATAAGAGTGCAGCCACAAGTGCTGGTGGTTTCCTTTATTTATACCAGAAAATCTTTTCTCGTGAAGCAAACAAAGAGTGTTTGTCTGACTCCTCTACAACTTCCCATGCCACAAAACATGTGGAAGGCTCTCTCAGCGCAAAAGGGTAGGGGCTCAACCTAAAATTGCAGTCTCCAAGCAGAATAAGTCCCTCCCAAATGAAAATCCATCAGAGTGCGACATCTCAGAGCAAGAACAAACCGGCCAAAGACAAAAAATCACCTCTTAGCAAACCCCCAAATCCGTAAGAGCTTTAGTAGAGGGAGCTGCAGAATTGTCCTTGTGGAAAAGGGGCATATCATCGTTCCCTCTTCACAGACTAGAAACTGAGGCACAGAGAAAGGCTCTCCAAGGTCATACAGCAGCCCAGAAATACAGCCAAGTAATGCCAAGAGTCCTGATTTCTAGCTCACAGATGTATTCGCATTGCAGAACCAGGAATAGCACCAAGGCAAGAGCACTTAAGTCCCACCACTCACATCTCCCCCTGTCCCAGCAGCCTTCTCGTGACAGGGAATTACATTCTGTTCAACCGTTCCTGTCCCCAGGAGGGTGGCTGGCCACAAAAAAAATGGCACAGATGACTATACTACCTCTTTTATACCAACAGCAGAGGGACTGGTTACCAAAATAAGCCTCACAGCAGGCTCCATCTTGATCCCTCTGGAGTCACTGAACCTTCCTCTGTTGACTTCAGCAGGAGCAAGGGTCAAGCGCAGCACACGGCAGCCCGCCAGCAAATCACAAATGGATGCCCATGCAAAATGGACACCTATCACCAGCGCAGCCAGCCACAGACCTCTGGCAACACAAAGGCATCCTGTCATACCAATAAAGTTACAGAAACTGAAAACAGAGAGGGGAGTGCAAAAAAAACAAATGAATAAATAAAAATAAATTTTAAAAAGGCCAATCTGCGCCCACACCGCTGGAGCCCTCTGCTGACCTCCGGCTGGAATAACGTGGGAGGTCACAACCTGCCCGGTCCCCTGCGAGACCCACAAAGGCAGCGAGTGAGTGGGGCTGCTCCATCGTGAAGGTGTGGGAGAAACACGGGCAGACCGGGTTAAAGCAGCTGACGGCCGCCTCGCCCGGATGGCTACCAAGTCCACAGCACTTCTACCCCTCTTTGCAGTTAGCACGGGGGAGGGAAAGCGGAGGTGCCACAGCACGCGGGGCAGCAGCGGGCAGACCCCCAGCACATGGGGCACGGCCACGGCCCGGCCCTTGCGTAGCCGGAGATGCACACAAGGGCAAGGGCTGCAGGGGCGCAGCGGCGCTCTTGCCCGTGCTGGGCCGAGGAGCTGCACAGGCCTGTCGGAGGCCGCTGCCGCCGCCGAGCCCGATGGGGCCGCAGGTTCTGATGGGCTTAGCAAGAGCGTCCCGGCCTGCCGGGGGGCACTGCTGCGAGGGACGATGCCGGAACACCAGCCGAGCCTGCTGGAGCTGCTCCTCCTTTTCTATTTTTCTACTCTTTTTTTTCCCTTTCTTTCCCTCCCCCGAGCCCTGGCAGTCCCAGAGGGGTCGGGGCGCAGCTTCACCCTTTGTTCGGGGATCAGCCCTGTCCGCAGCTCGAGCCGGGTGCCGGCGGGAAGAGAGAGGCGGCGGGGACAAATTCGTTCCTCACCGCCCTGTGGCGAATCCCTAGGAAACTGTTCGCGGCTCTTTGTGTGCCCGTGTATGTATGTATGCACATATATATATACATACGCAGACAGATTTATAGGAGGGCGCGCGCGTGGCGGAGCGTGTGCGTGCGCGGGCGCACGCACGCAGCTCCGCCGCGCTGT
>VZSV01000012.1:12732952-12774734 GCA_013398735.1 Nothocercus julius
CCGGCGCTCTGCAACTGCTCGGCGCGGCCGCGCGGAGAGACGCTCCGCCGAAGTCCCACCCTCCTCCTCCTCCCTTCTCCTCCCCCTTTGCGCGCCCGGCGCAGGAGGCCACGGGGGTAGAGGGCTGCGCGCCCCCCGCGCCTCCCCTCGACCACTCGTGACCGCGCGCTGCCCACGCCGCGGGGCCCGCGCGTCTCGGCTCCTTCCCCCCGGTGCCTCCCCACGGACCCGCGCCACGCGGGCGGGCCGCGCCTCCCCCCACCCGCTTCGCCCCTTCAGGTCACAATTCACCATGTCCGTGGGAATCGCTCCAAAGTGCAGCAGGGTGGCCCGCGGGGAGGGGGCGGGAGGGGACACACGGCGATCGCAGCCCCCAACCCACCCACCGGGCTTCCCTTCTCAGCGATGGTGATTTTTTAGCACCTACGTGCCAGCGCGGGAGAGTGTGCGAGGGACACGGTGCCCCTTTGCTAGCTCTGTTTCTCTCCATCCAGCATAGAGCCCGGCTGGCGCAAGGGGCCTGCTTGTGTCGGGTGCCCGCGGGCACGGGAGGACACTATACCGAAGGGGCCAAGATTTCGTCAGGCGCCCCCCATCCCAAGCTCTGAGAAGGCATTTGAAGGGCATCGAGGCAGCGCCGTCTCCCTGGAGTTATCGCGGGCTTCTCCAGCTAGGCTCCTTCACTCAGGGCAGCCGCAAAATTTCCTGCTATGGGATATGGTAACAATGCGCGAGTGTAAGCGTATATAAAGCTATCATCTCCTGCCACCGTCCTCCAGAGACCTTGGGTGGTGGATGGAGTGGCTGGAAGTCCAGACTGGGCAATTCCCGGGGCTCACCACAGGCGGGAGGAAGGGGAACTGGAGAAAAAAAAAAAAGACAAAAAAAGACACCGAGGGAAGAAAAGGCCATATTATCATTAGAAAGCAGGTATTTCAGTGCAGTGGCACAGACGCCTAATGATACAGGCAAAGCGTTGGCTCTATAGAGGCACCTGCTGGTTGAGGAAAACACACCAAACAAAACAAACAAACCAAAAAGAAATCATTGCCTTTGGGAGGTATCAGCCCCGCTCTTCCCTTTCTTTGTCTTTTAAGCACTTTTTGTGACCCCCTCTTGCAGCCACCGGGGTCACGCTGATCTGATCGCCACAAAGGCTGGCAGATGAGCGACAGGGCTGCGGAGCAGCTCCAGCGCCTCGCGGAGTCGCAGCCCACGCGGACGGTGCCCGGCGGCCTCTGCCTGGCGCAGGGGAGAAGCCACACTTACTTAAAAGCCTGGGGGAGAATACAGCCCTTTTCCCCTCAGGGATCACGTTTCTACAGAGCAGTGCTGAGGGTTGTTCAAACATTGCAAAAGAAGCCCTTTTTCTTCTGTCTTTTTTTTTTTTTTAACACTAATTATTGCAAAAAAGCTTTTCTGAAGAAACACATATCCGTCCAAAATAACTGGAGTTTCCCGTATTCAAAATGCAGTTGCCAAAAACATCCTCCAAGAGATAGGGAGACTTTAAGGCCTCCAGGGGAAAAGAGGGGATATTTCATTAAGTGAAGGTAAAGCCAAATTAAAGTTCCCGGAGGCAGAAACCCTTTCCGAGTCTGTCACAGAGTTCACTGTGAGCAGCTCCCTGATGCCAGGCCCCTGAGCTTCAGATCTGCAGAAAGCAGATAACTCTTCCCTTTTTTTCTTTATTTGATGGAAGATTCAATGGGCCTCCCGCTCACCATGCTAAGTAAGCCTTTTTTTTTATGAATGAATGTACTTCTATTGCAAATAACCTGTAATTTTAACATTCCTCTGGATGCATGAAATCCCCAAGGCTGCTACACTGTTGAAAGCCTCCCAAAGAAACCTAACCAAAAAAAAAAAAAGATGAAATCCCCCAGTGGAGCATGGGACTCTTATCCCCTTAAAGCTACAATGTACTGTAAATAATGTACAGAACCCAGCTTCTAAAATTACCACTACAGGATTCCTCATCTCATCTTATGTTTCATCTGGATCCCGTGATCTTCCCACCTGCCAACATCCTGTTACCAGGAGAGTAGTGCATGAGAAATAGGTGCAAATGGTCATGTACTTTCATGAATTCTGGCACAAGGAAGGACACCCATGCACCTTCCACGTTAAAGTTACGCTGTAATAAATATGAGGACAGGAGATACCTATATTCCTATGGAATCCGCTGTGATGGTGCTAAGGACCATTCACTAACAAAAGCAAGTAAATTCATGTGCAGGCTACACTTCCTTAGTAGCCTGATTATCTTTCTCATGTCAATGGCTCCTGAGATGGAAAGACAGACTCAACAGGCAGGATTTTAAATATGGAATACCTAAAAGCACGGACTCCGTGTTCCTGCACTTAAGTAAGTGGTGTGATTTACAAACAGTCTGAGTGATGACTTATTTGGAGCTGTGAGACACTGAGAACTTTTAAGAACCTGATCATATTTTAGGACTTCATCTTGCAGATGGAATTTGGTGGAAGCTTTGGCATTGACTTCAAAGGGCACAAGATCAAGCCCTTTTTTAGGGGCTCAAAATACAAATTTAGGAGCCTAAATTTAGGCCCACATTTTTTAATATCTTGAGCCATGTTAGTAATACCCTTCATCTAATCCCTCCATTTGGCCTGAAAGCAGAGGAATGTCAGCAACTCCTTACCAGCTTGCCTAAAAGAACCTGTGGATGACAAGGGGAGAAATCCAAGAAACACATTCCCTTCACTTTGTTTATTTTTCTCCCCTCTCTCAGATCCTCCAAAACAATATCCCAAGCAATGCTGGTGGAGCAGCTCAGACCAGGTTTGAAATTGGACAAGAAATGTGAAAAATGTGGACATTAAAAAAAAAAACAGTATTTTCTTAGAATTCCATCTTGTGGACAAGTCTAGAGGGAATCTGGATAATCTAAATTAGGAGAGAAGTCAGGGAAACAAAGAGTAATTTTAAGGATTTTAGTGCCAGAGCTATTTCTTAACACACAACGCACTGATTTCCAGTATCGTCCCTCGGCGCAGAGCCTGGAAGCGTGATGTCCTGATCGGGCCTCTCACAGGCATGGAAAAAGGACCATAGCATTACGAGCTGCTGAGAGAAGTGGGCAGGTGAGCAGATCCAAAATGTCCTCAGGTATTGCGGGTGCTTCCTTCCCTGTAAGAAACTGCAGCTACACAAGGTGCAGTAACGAGGCGATGGCAGAGCCAGTTGCCGTGGGGTGGCTGGAGACCGAACCCGTTAATCACACGATCCACCTTGCAGGGATCGTGCGGGCTTCACTTGCCCTTACCAGGGAGCTGCTGTAGATATAACAAAAGGTTGCTCCTCGAAGATGCTTTGCCAACACTCCCTCTGCTGTGGTATAAATAGAATACACGCAGCGGGCACAGGCAACGCAGCCTGTCGAGGCATTAGAAATGCCCATGCACCACCCACTGGCAGCTTCACTTGCTTCTGTCACAAGGGAGTTTGTCCGAAGATCCTCAGCTTCTGGGAAGGAAGAAAAAACTCATGACAGCACAGCAGCCTCACTCAGTTTGTCTCTCTGGGTTGATTTTGTATACTTGCTGCTTCTGCCATAGTCAATCACTGCATCACGGTACGAGGTTCCTCTTTCCTTATAAATAATTCCTGTCTCTCTCTACATCTTCGTATGATCCTATAGCTGCAGAGACAGTGACAAGCAGAGGTAACAGGACAGGCCCACAGCTACCAGCAGGATTGTTTTAATCTAGAGAGATCAATAATATTTTTTTTTTCCTGCCCAATGGATAAAACTTGACCCTAGCTTAAGGATAAAACTTGACCCTCACCTATACGTGCCTGGCTAATATAGCTGATAGGAATATATACACACAGTCACTGTGGATAATACTTCACCTCACACTTACATCACAGTCCCAGAAGAAAAGTCTTATGTGGCAGTCTGAGATATTAAATCATTTATTGGAAGGCAGAAATGATTTGGGGTCAGCTATTATCATTTGCCCAGGAGTTCATATTTTACACTGCCAGTATTGAGAGATTGGAGAGGGGACTCTTTATGGGTCTAGGCCTAAGAACCAAAGGTTTACTTCAGAAAAGCAGTTCTCTTGTTTTATGTTGACTCTTTGATGCTCGTCCCAGGCCCTGGATACACGTTACTTGCTGAAGAAGATATGACTTGGTCCCAGACTTCAATTTTTCAGTAACTACAAAAGTAAAATTAAACTCAAGAATTGCTATCCCTCTCCCCCACGTTAAGTGGACATTAGTAATATTGACCTGGACAATAAATAATCCAAGTCAACAATCAAACTTGAATCAGATCAATGAACTGTCAAATCATTCAGTACTGCAGTGGAGGGGCACAGAAGCTGGAAGTCAACGTGTGCAGCTCTCTGCAAGTGCCAGCAAACAGGACACAGCCACTTCAGTACAGAAGAACCCACAAAAAATCTGTTCTTCATGCCATGAGCCACAAAGTGATTCCCAGCACCTCACACCTTGCTTCAGAGCTGTAGCAAAGGCCGAATACCACAAACATAACGTGCCACAGAAAAAGAGAAGAGCGCAAGGCTCTCTTCCAGGCCTGACAGCAGCAGGCTGTTGTCTGCACAAATGTCCCACGTAACCATCAAATATTGTCAGTGCTCCACACCAAAGTGCAAGGCAGCAAACTCCAGCTGTCTGATCAAGCAGAGAAGCTGCCTGCTACCCAGAGATGTGACAGTCAGATTAAATCTGGGAGACACGAGGACAGGAGCACGGGCACACTCTGTCACAAATCCTGCCTTTGCTGTGGCCACTCACCAGGGCCCCCAAAGGAGTGCAGCAGAAACCCCAAAGCCTCCTTCCCCTTCAAAGGTAGGAGCAACCTTTTCTGCCTCTGTCCAGGAAGCATGAGATTACTGCTATTGCACAGGCTTGGTGCCAGCCAAACCTGACTCAACCTCTTCTCAGCCTTCTTGGAAAGACCCCAGTGCCCCTCTCAAGTGAAAGGAGTAGATTAAAACTTCCTCAGAGTGAAAAGTTGGGGAGTAGCTACTGGACGGCCAGTAGTGGTTCCCCATCCCAAGGTACCACAGGGGGGCGAAATGTGAATGAACCAAAATAACCCCATGCCTCTTCCCCAGCAATTAGGGTCTGAGGTAGGGAACTTCCCCATCCCTAAATACTATTTCTCCACAGATGACTCCAGACATCCTCACATCATTTCCTCCTCCCACCTCCTTTCCCACAAGTAACCCATGATCGTCCCAGAGTCATCTTCACGAATGAGCTGGAGCCCAGTCCGTTCAGGAAATCCTGCCCACTCTACTGTGCAGGTTATTAACCCCAATTGAAGAATGTTGCAACCAAATCTATAACTAGATGTATGTTAAATATTTTTGTACTGAAACTAGATTCCTATCTATCTGATGTGTAAACCACAAACCATATATACAACTGTAAAATTCCATCTCAGAGGTATAGTAATATCTGGCTCACCACACCAGAAACTTTTTTTTTTTCTTTAAATAGCAGACTTTAACAAATTGTTTTGGATAACTGGCAATTCGATGAATCTTTTGATTCACAGTTTACACAAGATAAAGTTTCAGTTTTATTGGCACCTTAGGTAGAGCACATTGAACACAGTTCAGTGAGCAACTTCATGAGAGCACATCAGGTAGGTTGCCCAAAGCAGGTGACTTAAGTTCCTTCTGTGTCTGGACTTTATAGATCCCCACACACCCTGGTGACTTTCTGCCCAGAGCCACCCCTTCACACCCAAGAAAGGCAGGGGAACATTCCAGCTAATAAAATATCAGAACAAGGGCAAATAGGCTGTTAAAAGTTTCCTAAACTCTCCAGCTCTTTAAGTTTCCCAGGATAGTACTTCTCAGTTCTGGAACTGAAAGACAGCCCATACAGCACTTCTCAAGAACAGGGTTTGAGAGAGAGCCTTCCTCATCAATGGCCAAGCTCATCACCCTCGCCCCTGCTTACCATAATTCCCCAAATTCCATTTTCCTTTCAGCATTTTGAAACCAAGTTCTTAGAGCTAACCTTGGAGGAAAGAACTTTGGTCCAAACAGCTTCAAGTTGAGACAACATGTCACTAGTGTCAGTTCTGGGAAAACCTCACATCACTAGGACAAAAAACAGCCAGGACTTAAGCTGCCTAAGATGCCAGAAATACCCTCTCTCTTACAAATATGATAGATATAAAACCACTTTTGAAGAAGACTGGCAAAATCTGTACTGGGTACTAGGTTTCATGATGTCACTAAATCACAGAAAGGTCAATGTTAAAAGCCTGGATGATTTAAACCAAAAACCATACAGACAGCTACTCACATAACTGTCATCCCTCAACAAAATTAAAGTTCAAACATATGATCGGTTTCATCACTTCCAGTTTATTTTCCACTCATCTAAAAACAAGTGTTCATTCTGGAACTAAGCTAGAGGTCATAGAGCTTAGCTTCTCAAATCTATATTTTGATAGAGAAAAGTTGCTTTAGAAGGCCATTCAATTCTATCTTACAATATTGTCTGAATTCCCATATATATATATTTTTTTTTCTCTCCCAAGGGACCGTATTAACTTTTCCAAAACACGACGGCAGATGAAGAGATGCGAGCTTGCAAACATTCAGTGAATCCACCATATTATTTCTGGCCTGGAAGCAAGAATACAGTGAACTTTATCCCATCTCCTTCCTGGACACTTCATGAGCGTTACTTTGTGGATGGACTAGTCCCTTATCCACGAACATCTTATCAATCTGTCTCATGTTGCACTTGGCGGCCAGGGCAGCGACCCGGACCGGCACAGGGCCGGGATGCCTTGTCACTACTATGTGAGGTAGCAGCTCCCAGAAGGAGAATGCTGCTCTCTTAGCAGTGAAGAAGACACAGTCCGTGCCTCAAAACGCTTGCAAGGAAGTTACTAGCAATCTGTTTTCTCTGAAAATGAGCCACAAAATATCTTTTAAAGCAATGCATTTATACCTGGATAGCCCACCTCCTGAGCCAGCCAGTTTGCAAATACAAGAGAGGAGAAGCAGCCTGAGTCAGAATAAAGTTTCCCTCACCCTTTGGAAATGACAGAACGCCATTTCTTTCCGTCCTCCTTTTTCATTTATCCCCAACAAGTTTCAAAGGCCTCTAAACACCCTCCCCACCCAAGGCTAGGTGCCCTTGAGCCACTTCATCTGTTAATGTTCATAACCTGGAAGTCTGGATAGCGAAAGCACCTCCTGCCTATTCATAATACTTTTACACCACAGCTGGAGCTGTGTGCCACTAGATTTTTTATTGAGCAGGGTTTTATGTATTCCTGTTGCAAGTGCAGTGCTGTGCTGGGCCCCCCAGTAACAAACCTGACAGCAGCACAAGGAGACCATTCTTCAAAAAAATGTCCTGCGTGTCCTGCCACCAGTGGGGACCAGGGCTGTCAGCAGAATGACTTCTGCTTTGCCCCACGTCAGCCCTGTTAGGTGGAATAACGTGAGCTGGATCACATTTTCAACGAAAAATCATTTCACAACCTAGCGCTATCTGGGAAAACAAACAATTAAGCAAACAAAGCCAGGCACCAAACTCAATAAAAGAATAAGTGGGTTTCATGCAATACCATGTCTGCTAGCCCCAACCTGCAGGTTGGCAGCCGTGCCTCTGACAGCTCTGTTCACTCTCCCCCTTGCACACCCACCCATTTCACTGCATCACTGCTTGGGGAGTCTCCATTTGTCCTTTGTAGTTTTGCTGCATACACCTGGAGGGACAATGGCAAAAGGCTCCACCTGCAAAGTTTTACAGAATCAGTGTTTGTGATTTAGCTCATCTCTTATTTTTGAAAAGAAGGTGGTTATGAGATTTTTGAAGGGAAGAGGTAACTTCCAGAGGAGAGCTACTTTGCATGTGCTGCATTTCAGTTCTTTCACTGATGAACACTTTCACGGTGTGCATCCCATGTTCTTGACTAGGACTGAGGAGATCCAGGCACATGAGACTGGACACAGAATGTTTTGATAAGAGGCAGCACTAGAGGCCACTGGAAGAGGTGCTGGTATAGAGGCAGTAGCCTTTGGCCCAAGGGAACATGTCCAGACTATCTCGTGGAAAGAGGACAACCAGTCAACTACCATGTAAGAGGCACCTCTGATACACCAGGGATACCAAGAAGCCAAATGGCTACCAAACTGGAGAAGGAAGTGGTTGTGAAGGGCAAAGCCTTTTTAACTAAAACATCGCTGATCCAGCCACAGGCAATGTGCATGCTGGCCCTGCTCCTGGAGAGCATCTTATAGCACAGAACTAAGGACAGGTGACTGGGGGCCTGTGCCAAGCTTCAGTCAGAAGGGCTTGCCTTTCATTTTACTGGACTGGGCAGTGGGAATGGAGGAGCTGCTTTGGCCAGTGCCGATTTCATCTGTCATGTTCAGATGACTCAGAACTCATCAGGCAGTGCTGAGGTTGCCTGAGCTGGCTGCAAGTTTATCGGGCAGCACACGTGGGCTCTGGAGAGCAGCTCTCTGTTGAGTGCCTACTCTCTCAGGTCGAGGCTCCCTGTAAGAGGGTGGGCCATGAGAATCACTCTGACACTTCTCTCCTGGCATCCCACCTAAACAAATTCGTCTGCCTAGGAAGAACGAAGGTCTCTGATGGTGTCACCATCGAGACTGACTCTCTAGTTTCAGAGAACTCCTCTCACTAGGAGAGGTAACCTACAAAGGATGTGGCCAGGTTTGAGAAATCAGAACTACTTCTTCAAGGACACATCAGCCATATAATGGTCCCTGTGCCCCGATGGGCAACAAGTAGCCAGGTGCCCCCAAGAGCACAGCTGTGGCTGGCAGACACAGTGACTCCACATATTCCAGAAGATGGCCTGGTTTCTGTCACTGCAACAGCCTGGGCACTGTCACCTGCTGACACAGGCAGAGGCTGTTAGCAAACAGAGGGGAAAAAATTAGCCAGGGCTGTTTATTGCTGGCTGCTCCTGCCCCAAAGGCACCAAAAATGTTGCACTCTAAAGCACTGCAGCATTAAGGGCAAAACAGCCAATTGTGTTCCTGGAGAATTGCAACCTTTGCATGCTTTACATTGACCGCTCCTAAAAGCACCCAGGAAATGGTGAGAGACGATGCCACAGCAGTTATCCCACATCAGGAGGCAAAATGGAGGCAGAACAGAGGAGGCGGGATTGCGGTGGATGTTCCAAAACATGTTTTTTTTTTTAGTGGGAACTCATTCCCTATTGATATTCCGTATTAGATGAAGAAGAGCTAACTACAGGACTAAAAATGAATTATTGATTGGTTAGAGCCAAATGACTGTGACTCAATGTGATTTGTTATGGGCAAACAGAATAAAGTCCAAACTGCTAATGTACAAACCTGGAGCTTTAAAAGGGTCAGTTGCCAAAGCTGAAAACATTCATTTTTGAGCTAAATCAGCTGGAAGAGAAATGCAAGCAAAAGAAATGGAATGGTTGTGAAACTGAATACTTTTATTGGTGCTGAAATATCATAATTGAGAAAGAAGGCTGATTTGGGCAGGGGTAAATAAAAACTCTTACAAAAGATTAAATGTAGAGATGTTGCTCTTTCATAACATGTTTGTGTGTATGTAGATATGAGGGGGCAGGGAGAAGCAATAATAAATTTGTTTGATTGATAATTTAAAAATTGGAGATGTAGTAAATTGCTAAGGAGCATAAAAAGGACACAAAGCCATTTTTGGATTTAAGGCCAGTAAGAGATTTCTTCTAAGTATAGTCAAAACGAAGGATATCTTGAGAAGAGTTCTGCGCCATTCCTACATGGAAATAATGGGCAAATAATTATCCAGTAATAGCACAGAAAGCATAGATGTAGCCAAAAAATATGACTGTTCTAGACTTTGGAAAAATTAGATTATGTATTTGTATCAAATGACAATGACAATGCATATTTTCCTTCCTGGTAGGAGCTATGGAGATTTTTTTTAAAGTTAGCAGAACTGGAAGAAACCTGAAGGCAGCTATTTAGAATCAACAGACCACAAAACTTATAGAGGATCAAAAGAGCTGACAGAAGAGCACTCTAGGCCACTTTTAAGTTTTGGAAAACTTGTTTCAAAGGCCTAGGAAAGAGATGGAACGGTGCCAGCATTAAAAAGCATAGACAAATGGGGTTGTGCAGTCCTGCAGCAGGACACCCAGCGAGGCGGTAGAATCTCCATCCTCGAGGTTTGCAGTATTCACCTGTACAAAGCCATGCTGATCTGATCTGTGCTGGTGATAGTCCTGCTCCAAGCAAGACGTGGGACTAGAGTCCTCACGTCGTCCATTGCAAGCGTGTCTGAGCCTGGGGACACGAGGCAGGTAAGTGTATATCTGCTGACCCATTCCGGGCACCACAGTTAAATGGGCTAGAAGAGAAATAGGAAAAACGAGTTTAAGGAAGGAGTATAATTCATGGTGATTAGCCTAGAGGAATAGAAAGCAGATCTAGTCAGACTAACTGGATAGCTTTTTTAAAGTGAGATTACAGGTTTGATGGACAGAGGTAATAGGGTTGGTAAAATTTACTCAGATTTCTTCAAGACATTTTAGTCCATGCCCTGATAGAAAGAAAAATAAGCAAGGATCTTATTAAATGGATTAAAACTAGTTAACTACTGTGTCTCCAGATGTGATACTGTAAGTGAGGAGTCACCATATTGAAGGTGGTGCTTTTGGCACAGAACCCCCAAGACCCATCTCAGAAAGATATATGAAATGATTCATATTGAAGTCAGAAGATAACACAAAGAAGAGACAACTAAGTAATGAAGAGAAAGTCTTTGATACAGAGCAATACAGATTGCCAGGGTTCACACAAACAGTATGCATTTTAATATAGAAATGCATGACTTATGCTGTGGAACAAAGCAGGAGACCTCCTAATAAAAGGGATTTCTATCCAAACAAGCCAGAAATTTGGGGAGGACTTGGAGGTCACGGATATATCTGCCAGTGTGAAATATGGTGTCAAGGGCAATAAGATCCTGGACCGCATAAACAGGAAATATCAAACAGGAAAAGGGAGGTTGCATTTTCCCAGTATTTAGCACCAAGACAACTGCTGCTGGGATCACTGCATGCAGCCCTGGCGCCATGAGCTGGGTGGGGAGGAGTCAAGAGGGTGCTGAGAAGAGCCAGAGGATGACTGCAGTGCTGGAAAAGATGCCATGGAGCAGAGCTGCCAGGACGCAGCCTGCTTGCTGGATAAAAGAGAAGGTCATGGGTGATTTGGTCATGGCGTATAGAAATCTTACACTGGAGAGAGCAATGCAATAACAAATGGTGTTTTTTCGTTTATCGTTAAAAAGAAAAAAAAAATAAATGATACAATGGGGAAAAATTATGCAAGACAAACTTAGAGATTGGAAACATGGTAAAAATACAACTGGGGAAAATTATAGGAAGTTCTGGTGGATTTCTTGATGACTGCAAATCTTTTATTCCAGTATTTCCTAAAAAGGAGCTTTAATGTTTCTTCCTAATTCAAGTATGAATGAACTCGGGATGATCTTTTGGCTGATGTTGCACGGACCATATGAGATGGCTATAGAAGCTGATGGCTTTTGTGGGTGTATTGGTTGCTTGCACTCACCATGTTACGGATCCAAGCCTTACTGCTGATCAGTTGGTGCCATTTCTGTGCAACCAGTAGCAAACCTTTCTGCCTTCTTTAGCTCTGCAGATGGAAGCCGCAGCATCTTTCATCGCCTTCCCTCCTTCTTTCTACAAGTTTCAAGTCCTCACAGGACGCTCCTGGCTCCTCACACCTCCTTGCCCATCCCAGCTTGCCTAGGTCTTCGCACACTTCCAGCCCTGCTACTGCAACCAGCTTTTACAACCAAAGAGCTATATCTGGGGAAGGATCCTAAAGATGCTCTCAAAGATGATCGTCTCACACTGTTCGGCCACTAAGAGAGCCTGTGCAACTGGCTTAGACTAACAGCCAACCTTTTGGGCAATAAAGCCAGGCAAGGCAAAGCCTACACTAAGCAACTTGCCCAGGGTCATACCCAGGTCTGGGGCAGAGAAGGGAACTGACGCTGAGCAGACACCCACCTCCTGCACCAGCATTCAGACTCTAGGATGGTATTTTGTTGGTTGATAGTTTTTTTCACCTAACAGCAAAGTGACTACGTTTTCGTGCTGCCCACACTCCCCCCTGCTGGACACACTGACACCCTCACTACAGAGACTTGTCTGATTTTTAATTTTGTCGGTTTTCTGAGCACTTTTAATTCTGGAGGAGAAATTCAGAAAAAGACCATGACGGCATCTGGCGCCATGCCGGGAGGTGTGCAGGATTACTGTGCCCCTCACCCGTATGCTTCAGAAGGGTGTGAATTTCAGGCTGGACAAGGAGAGGAACGGGGAATGCCTGTTTATTTGGCTGATGCTAGCAAGGAAACAAAGCCTGTGTAAACACTGCCAGCCAAGACAAGGAAGCCTCTGCCTGCAAGCTCCACTGTAGGAAAGACTCACCAGCAGGAGCGAGGGCCACGGACGGGGCAGACGTGCAAAGAGGAATGTCAGTAACTCACGTGCACGTTGCCTCACGCCTGAGGTAGTGACTCAGAGCTGGAAGGGGTAGCACAGTCCTACTACCTGTGCACTCTGATAGTATGCTCATAACCCCAGCAGAAAGATTGCTAATAATTAACTTATTATTATTACTACTATCCTTATGGTTGCTATTATTACTTAAAAGACTGATCCTGGAGTATTTACTCCAAGGAATGGCCTGGCTGGACAGTCTTGGCCTGCCAGCTGCCCTCTGAAGACAGAAGCTTTCTGCTGAAGACAGGGATTAAGGAGAAAAATGAGTGAAGATTTCCGGCTCTGAGATAATTGGCAATAATTAACATGCGGCTAATGGAGGGGCACGCTGGTTGGCCTTCCCAGGGAACGTATTCTAGCTGCAATGGAAGCATGCCAGAGTAAAAGGCAACTGGCCTTGCACCTCATATTTCTTGTGCTCCCCAGACCCCACGAGGCCATTAGAAGGCCATGCCCTGAGCACACTGAAGCCACTCTGAGCATTTTCTTTGGCTTTGGGAGTTTGGGACAAGGCTGCTAAATCCCAAAAAAGAAAATGGGCATCATACACTCATTCCCCTTAAGCTGAGAATACACCCCCAAGAAGGCCAGGGGACAGCTCTATCTTTCGGGCTTTATCTTTCCACAAAAATAATGCTGCCAACTGCTGAATATCCCCCTCACCCCAACCCACTCTCTCTATCAGAAGTTAGTTCCTGGGGGCAGGTATGGCCCAGGATTTCATACAAAAGGACTCGAATCTGCCTATCAGCAGAACAGACCAGCTTGTGGTCTGGTCTGTGCGCTGCATGCAGCCACCAAAGCTCTTGGAGTAAAGCAATAAGGCAGCACAGACCTCACTGTAACAGGGACAGCACAGCCCCACTAGTGATAAGTTACATTTTTAGTGTATCTCTGGCATATCTGGTAAGAAATCCAGCGCCCAGCACGGATTTCCTCAGAAGTAGGATGCTTCTCACAGCGCTAGCCCACTCAACACAACCAATTTTCAGACAAGGAAGTGAAGACCAACTTCTCCCAACAACTCAGATTAGACACATTTATATACAAAGAGTAAAAAACGCCATTGGTTTGTGCTATCATTGTTTACTATTGCATATGCAGCAGGAATAGCTCAAGATAGTGTAAGAAAAATAGTGGAAGTCATACAAACATATAGATTCTAGGGTATTTATGGGGCAAGATAGCACTGTGAGGAAGGACAGATAAGGTGGTGTAGGAAGAAAAGAAAATGAGAGATTTTGTGCAGGACAGTTGGGAGATTGAAGAAGACAGAAATTTGAGTGATAAAGTTTTAGACATAGATGTTCTCCACCAAAGAGCAATTGTATTTCTCCCTTCCTCTGTAAACACAGAAGTACTATAAACAGGAAAAAAAAAAAAAAAAAAAAAAAAACACTGAAAACTTAACTCACATTAATAATATATATTAAAAAGAAAATCTTAGATTGTCACATGCTGTGCAATCTCTGTAGCTTTGTACAGGCAAAGACTCACATGGGAAAGGGGAGTGAAGGACCATTAGTAATCATAAAACCCAATCTCCTGTGATTACCATCCAACCTTTAAACAAAAGGTCTTCACAATTTGCCAACCGTAACCATAATTGTATTGTCCTCACTCCCCGGCCCCTCGGCTCACAGTTACAAGAACACTCAAGCAGAACGCCATGTTATAATTCAGATAGCTAGTGGAGACAAAGAGAAAGTCCATCAGGGAAAGATAAATATTGTTCTATAAAGATCACCAACCAAATCTACTCAAATTCCAGAAGATAAGAATCGTTAATAATTTCCTGCTCAAAGTGGTCGGCCCTGGCCTCTCCTGCAACCTCTTGTTCCCATGAAGATAACATTTTTGAATAATAATTAAAAAAAAAAATTACCCCAAACTAATGCAGTTTTCCCCTGAGTAAAACTTCTGTCCCTAATTTAGAAAATGTTGGCTTTAGGCCATCACATTTGTGTCTTCTCTAGTGGATTGTATAGTACATTTGCAGAAAAGCAGATATAACTGAAACACTCAAGCACTTTATTTTAAGCAAAATACAGTTTCTATCCATTTCCAAAAGACAGAGATGTTCCAGTAAGCAAAAGCTTACCTGTTCATTTTACAAGATTGCAAACTCTTTCAGCTGTCCCCAGAGAATAAAATAAGAATCGGTAAATTTTGAAGTAAATTTGGTTTTTAAAGGACTGATCAAATTCAATTTGATGTTAAGTATACAAAATCACTTTCTGGAATTGTTATCTACCAGTGAACTCCAGTGCACTCAGACCTTCTCACACACTCCAGTAGTCAAAAGTTTATAATCCTGCTGTTATTTTCAGTCATCCCGAGGACCATGGCCGTTTGCTAATACATTCTGTTCAGCTAGAGAAAGCGCTTTACGGGAGCTACTCTCTGGCTCTTCTCCTCGCCCTGAAACATCCCCACAGCAGAGGAGCTGCAGAAGTGAGGAGCCTCGCAGGAAGACCAGTGAACTGCCTGCATCACAGGAAAACAGGACCAGTCCTCACTAGAGGAGCATCACATTGTAGTTTGCCCAATATCTGCCACAGTGATGACCCCTTATAGCAGATGACCCAGTGCCTGCCTGGCCCTGCTCACTCCATAAACTCCCCGTCAGAGCTTTTTCCTCACTGTTAGCACCACAGCAGCTCCAAGAGAGAGAAAGCTGGACCCCGCTCACCGGAAACATGGCATTTTGATGATTGCCATGCGCCGGGAAGAACCATGCTTGGGAGCCAGACACAAAGCCGGGCTTGCACGGTAGGCATCAGGGGTCAGGAAGTTATCGCTGTGTTTGTAAACTCGACACAACTTCACATGGCGTCAAAAAAACATGGAGTCCCATGGGGGCTCCACGGGCTTTCTCCGACTCCAAAGCGACAAATACAAAAAGATCACCCTCACAGAGCAGGGAAACAGGCAAAGGACATCCTCATAATAATATGTTACACTGTATATCTACAGGCCCTTTCATCCCTCGGTATTTACAAATATTAATGACTCATGCTTCTCAAGAACCTTTTTGGAAGGTATTATTAGACCATTTTCCAGATGGGGAAATCCAAGTGAGACAGAAGTGATTTCTCTATAGCCGCACAGAGCATGTGTGACACAGAAAGCAGAAACCAGATATTCTTGCTTCTAGTCCTTTGTTTTTAATTGTAGCAACATTCTTCCTCTCAAATTTTATGTTGTATTTTATAACAAGTCATATATGAATATACCTAAGTAGGACATTTCTTGCCAGTTAACTTTCCATCAGTAACACTGATATTTTACTCCTTACACTAAGTGAATTTTAACTGACCCCATTACAACAAAAATCTCAAAAATAAATATATGCTCTAGTCACACAGATAATGTGGCTCGCACGTAATAGTAATTTCCTTTAAAAGTAAGCAACGGAATGCTGGAACTTTAGGAACAGATGCATCTTTAAAGTTTTAGAGAGAAATACAACAGAAGAAAAATACATTCATACACGAGTGAATGCAAAATGCTGTTCTGTTGCACTGTCTTGGTTACGTCTGGCAACTCTGCAATTATGGTATTTTCTAGGATCAAATTTAAAAAGATGGGTAAAATTTAGGGTCTGTTGCTTTGATGGTAGAGCATCTTACACAAAAAAAAAAGAAATGGAAAAAATCATCAAGTACTCTCAAGTACATTAGAAAGCCAGCTATCTATAAGCTCTTTTGTTCTGTGGGATCTCATAAAAGAAGTTGTGTTCTTCAGAGACACACTACCTAATACTGCTGTTTTGCTCCTGTATTGTTTAAGCAAGCATAGTTGTCACTGGATGATCTATCCCACAAAGGCTTTGTTTTCTTTCAGGAAGGATTTTTTTTTCTTTTTCTTAACAGTGTGCAGATCCTTTGCATTCAACCAGAACACTATTATAGAGTTTAGGCTAAAGTAATAGCTTAATTTTTATAGACGGCTATGGTATATTAGCTTATTAATACTGGCCATATCAAAACATTCAGATCCTCCTGTCTCCTCCCTGTTAAATCTATAAATTCTTCCCACCAAATCCCTTGATAAGGGGGTGAGCCAGGCTTCTAGGTGGCTTCTGTTCCTTCCTATCCCAGATAAGCTGCAGGAATTTGATCACTTTATTATTCTCTTCTTGAATTTCTCCTCAATCTCACTTTTCTCTGCTCTCAACCTTGAATTAACTGTTTGTCCCTTCAAGAGAACAAAATAATTGCTCTGAGTTTTACCAGGAGACATTTTTTCTGGTGGGATAAACCTGTCCAGATGTTGACATTTACATCAGAGCTAGACGTCTAGACTTTTTAAAAGTCAGCAAAGAGAAACAGGCATTCTGGGGCATGGGTAATCTCACTTTAAGGTAGATGTTGAAAACAGCTCAGAAGAACCAAGTCCTGGAAGTGCCTCTCTCTCCACTGGCTGTACAGATTGCTTGGAGCATAAGCTCAGATACAAACATCAAAAGTTAAGGTGAGATGAAAGTGCGTGGTCCTCCAAGCACTTCACAGAGTGTCATTTCAATACTTATGGAGCTTCAAGTTTTTTGTAATGCATGCATCCATGCTTGTGTTTTGTGTTTTCCATGATGTGATCAAATAGTTATGAAGAACAGGGAAGAGGATTTTCTACGAAGGAATCAAAACAGTATCCTCATTGTATGGATGTTGTATCCACTTGCATGCCTGAAGACAGAGCTAGACTTATGCTGCACTGTTATTCATGCAGCTATCCTATACTCCGTATGTCTGAATAGAGTTGAAAAACATGGAAGACACCAAAAGGCATCCTGGTCTATTCTGCAGAGATGATACAGCCTGTAGAAAATATTATGACAGCTGAAGATGCAGACCCTCTGATTGCTACAGAAACGCTCAGTCTGAGCTCTGAAGCATGAAGACTCATAAGCTGTGCCTGGCAGGGGTGACATGAATGATTCTGAAATACCCTTTGCCACATGGCTCACACAAGTCAACAGAGATCAGCAACTGGAGCCAGGGCAGGGGGACAGATCACCCTCTCCTTACTCGCTAATTTACAATCTATACACAAGCCTAAACTTCCCTTAAAATCTGAATTTATCTATCCTTGGAGCGCTGACTGTTATGCTGTACCCTTGCTTCCCCTACAGAGAAAAGCTGGGAGGTGTTGCAAGAGTCTGAAGACTGGATTTAACTTACTTCAGCTCTTCTAAGTCTGAATTGCTCCTTTAGGCTCCCTCTAAAGTTGGGCAAGAGACAGAGACCCTTCCAGAGGGCAGTTTGTCTCACCCAACTGAGATATCACTAGCCCAGTTTTGGTTAGACGCCAAACAACTACAGCCCGCATCTGCAAATCCATTCCAGACCCAGCAACATTGGTTCAAGCAAAATGCTTCCTCCTCCTCACTAAAGTCACACTGAGAAGGTGTATTAGCTCTGCTGCTTTTGTTAGCACAGTTTGCAGCTTGTCACCACTGAGACCTCATTTGTTCATCTCATTGCAGGAGGCTACACTCACATCACGTTCAACTCCTGCCAGGCCTAAGTGTTGCAATTAATTTCCCCACTGATGATGTAACAAGGCAGAGTCCAGAAACACTAGATAGCAGGCACTTAATCAAGCTTGTAACCACAAATCTCATATTTAGATGCCACAGTAATTGCAATGCTAATATCATGACAGATGATAAACATAAAAAACTCAGAAACCTTGTCAGTCTCCTCCCCAAACTGATTTCTTCATCTTCTTCACAGTAGAAGACAACAGACAACAACCTGTGGAGATTTCTGTTTTTAACTTCCTTTGGTACCAGGACTGTAGTTTTATCCGTGCTTTTTCATAATCAGCTACATGAGCACAATGTCACAGTCTCAGCAACTTCATTAAAGAAAACAGTTATTGCCTATAACTGAAGAGCTTGGTTCATTGTGAGGACTCTGCTTCTCCAAAAGCGAAGTCTCCAAAGATGTCTGTGGAAAGGGGGACACTTTTGGTGGGCTAACTCTGAGCTGCCTTCCTAATCGTGCGAAGGTGTCCAGGAGATTTTGCAAACTCTTGGGTCTTCTACTCTCTGTTCTTCCAGACTTCAACACTGCTTTTCTTTTGCTTAGATTGAAGGCCTGGTGACGTCTAGAAAGCTATTCACAATGGCTAGCTGTTCTTGTTTTCAGATAGTCTATGGATAAGGATTGATTCCCCAGCACTCCCTCTTTGCGCAATGAACTAAGATTGTTTTTCTCTGTTTTCATTTTTTGTTCTCTAGGAACAGTTATTGGCAGAAGTGTCTTCGCTTCTTAGAAGTTCATCAGCTCTTACCATCTGTTTCTCCCATGATGTCACTGTTCTCACTTTTGCCTCATCGTTATTTCCACAGCAATCAATCAGAGCTGGATGCCTCAAAATTCTGACCTCCAGGAGGAATTAAAAAACAGAGCAGAAAGGCTATTAAGAAAAAAAAATAATAACAGGAATCAAAATCAAGGAAAAAACAAGTGTTTAAGGTATCTGATTATATCTAAATGTGATGAGTCTTGTATACTTCTGTATTACGGTACCATCTTTTAAGAATGTTTTAAAGTAGACCTCAAAAAAAAAAAAAAAAAAAACTTTGAATTCACAGATTTAATGAAATATATGTTCGATAATGTTTTCACAGTTTTCTTAAAAAGAGTCATTCTCTGCACTCAGTAACTCAGACTCATGTACTCTGATTACTGAGAGATGATGTGAAATATACTGACAATTTCATATCATAAGAAAAAGAATAGCAGAGAAAGGTAAGGCTTTTTAGGCACTTTAATTTGAAGGGTTTATTTGTTTTTCTTAATATTGGGTGCATAATAAACATGGAAAGAAAATATTACCTTTTTTAACGGTGGCTTTGTAATTTTAGCTATGAGACATCTGTTGCTTCTGAAGCATACGTGAGGCCTTCCATCATGATCAAGGAAGCCCCATTTGTTGCTTCGAGCTGAAAGGCAAGCAAATCATTCCTGCTTCCCATTTTTCTTCCTTGTCCTGATCACACAATGTCAACAAACAAACAACAACCTAAACTCAGTTGTAATTTGTCTTGGCAGGGCACCTGTATTATGTTCTTGCTCTTATATAAAACAGAGCTTTCTGGTTGTCTTTTATTGCTCTCTCCACTATCGAGGTGCTCAGAGCATTCCAGCCAGGCGCTCTCAGCGGCTTCTGGGATTGTAATGATGCCAGAAAAACCACTGCAAGGGGAAGGCTTCCCTCACATAGGTTAGGAATAATTTTTTCCACAGATGCCCAGCATGCACAGGTTAATATGACCACAGGCTTCTTCCTCAGCCCCCTGTAGTGTCTATAATGATGAAAGCATTTGAAAGCGCTTTGTACGCTCAACTTCCTGGAGCCGGTGGGGGGCTCAGTGTGGCGTTGTGCAATCGGAGCATCCATCTAAGAGGCCGTTCTCTTCATGAAGTCCCAGTGCTGCGTATGCTGCATATGTGCACTCGCAATTACTATGGAGGGGTGCAGCTGAGCTTGAGCTCAACACAGCTGAAGCGCAAGTGCTGCCAAGAAGAGAGTGTGCTCAGCACTCTTTTAAAGAGGGTTCATCCGTAGTTGCAGGAGTGCTCCTTGTCCTCGTTACCTCTCCTGAGTGCCAGAGTCTTTGAAGTAAGTGAGAGAGTCCTCTCCTTCCTTGCTCACTACAAAAACAACTCGCCTCAGCTTGGAACCTCACTTAGCTAGAAAAGATGCCAAAAAGATGTTTGTCCATCAGTGGATGATCCAGTACCTCCCAAAGATAAACATTTTCCCATTTGCCTTTATGCCTATATGTATACCCATATTTACATATAAATATGCATCCATACATGGAACATTTCTTCTGTACTTGATAAAGGAGATATGGCTTATGGTATCCCCTGTTTTTATCTTCACATTTTTTCACAGGGCTTTGATTTTAACCTTTCACCTCTACAGGAAGAGCTTCCCCGTGTCTACAGCTGTGGCTTGACATTCAGAAGACAGAGTACAAAGCATTTTAGCCTGGTTTATTCATCTATCTCTTTAGCAGCATAACTCACTTGGTACAACAACATGAAGAGGCTGTTTTGGACAGATCTCTGTAAATATGTTTGTTTGTTTGTTTGTTTTCTAATGGAAGAGGTGGACTATGGTGGGGCACCAATTTTTGTGCTTGGTGTTTGGCTAGTGTGAGCCAAGCAGAGGAAAAGGAGGAGTTTGGCCCCCAAACATGCTATCTGAATTCATCCAAAGAAGTGCAGTGATAAGATCTTTCTGAGTGATAATATCTTCCTGAACACATGTTACGGGATTTTGGCTATGTTAACTCATGATTACCATACCCCCTCCATGTGGCCTTTCCCAAGAGCCCAGTGTTTCTCGGTATGTTTTGAGCAAGACATCCATCAGTTCTGCCTTCTTCTTCAAACATTATGTAAGCATAACTGATCCTTTTCAGTAGTCATGGATGAACATACTGCTTCTGAAGGCTGAATCAAAGGGGGCCCCAATAATCTCCAGCCGTATCATCTGTTTCCAAATACCCATGCTCAGACTCTCCTCTTCCACCTTACTCTCTCCCCAGCTCTTGGTTGCAGCTGTGCTTTCTCTTGTATCATTTGTTACTCTCCAAATCTCACTTTACCCAGTAATATTCTCCCTTCATCTCCCATCCTTCACACTTCCATTCCCCAGCCCTACCGGAATTAATAGTTTAGGGCACAGATTTCACTTGGTGTACTTGAACAGCAGATGGGTCACCAGCTTAAATCTTACTGGAGTTGCAATATGGGTAGTAGGGGCTGTCTGTATTCAAAAAAAAAAAAAAAAAAAAAAAAAAAAANACCTGTCGGCATATCTCAGCAGATGATACCATCTCCCAGCCTGTCTTCAGACTTCCTTGCACACTGAATGAAGAATGTCCTTCTGGCTGCTAGTATCTTGCTATAAACTGTGTGAAAACTTCTGCAAAAGTTATGCTACTGGCAAGAATATTTGCATAGTTTCTATGAGACAACCAGCCTGTGAAACCACACTATTCACCAGGATACATTCTGGTCCCGAAACAAAAGGTTACAATGTCTTATGTAAATCAGGGGGGGAGTGAAGAAAGGGCAATGATTTGGAGGTCATAAATATTCTAGCCATGCTCACTCCATATGCTCTGTATTCCAGCTATAAATAGTCTTCAAATTGCTAACACATTTTGAGAAAGTTGAGTGACCCAGCTTTTACTTTGTTATGTGAGGATAAAGCCTAATGATGCCACAGAAGGTCAAGGGAAAAGAACTGCTGAGACCATGTAGACATCTGCTGAAAGGGTCCTAGCTGTGAACTTCTATAGAGAGAACCAGCTGGTTTTAAAACAGACAAAGAAATGAGAAAGTACAAGGCCAGCCAGCACAAGGTCAGCTCTGTGTGGGGAGAGAGCAAAGCAGCTAACACTGCCGTGAGTGGTCTACAGGAGTGAGAAGGGAATTAATCTCTACACACCTTTACTTTAGCAGCTCCCAGAAAATTCTACAGCCAGTGGTGACTTTAAACTGATTTCTCTTTATATATAAATATAATCTTACATATTTACGTGTTCAGGAAAAAAAAAAAAAAAAAAAAAAAAAAAGAAAGAAATCTTGATGGAAATCCTGAAGCCAAGCTAAGACATAAAGGTTTTGCTCAGAGACCAATAGTTTTTCGAGAGAAAAAATGAGCCCACGGCATCAAGCAAGGTAAGTAAGGGATGCTGAAAGCAGGCCACATGCCCGGAAGTCCCACACATTCATGTGCCTCTGACTTTAAGGGTGACCTAGAGGGAGCTTGTTAATACCTCTAGATAATGAGACAGCTTCAGGAGGAAGAGCAAGGGAGACCCTCAGCTTCTCATTTCTTTGCTTCACCTAGCCTTACACTGACCACTTTCATCACAGCTGCACTGACCCAAGTGTCTGTTTTATCAAAAGAAACCAGAGTTCAGCATCTATTCTGGGAAATATAGATGGGAGTGCAGGGAAGAAGCAGGGGGAGAGAGACCCGTTTCCATGGTTTCAAGCTCTTTCTTTTTCAGTGTGGCTTCCCTCCTCTTCAGCAGTTAATTTCTCAGGTTCACATCTCAGGTCCAGCCCTGACTCCTCCCCAGGATTTCCTGTGACATGGTAGGAAATACTCACCTCGTCAAGGCCTCCACTTGAGGGGACAAGGCTGGGAGCTGAGCAGGCTGCTTCTGTGCAAGCCAAGGCAGGTTCTGCCATGCATTACGCCTCATCTTTTGATGAGTTTTGAGGTTGCTTTGCCCCACCACAGCTTCCTCTTTCTCTTCAAGCCAGCCCTCGCACAAATGGGGCCCAGCTCCCTGTCTACTTTCACTGCCCCTCATCAGGCAAGACTGCGGAGAAATGGGGGATGATGTAATACCCCTACATAAGTCATAGCCCTTCTCTCTCCTGCTTCATTCAGGGCAGGACATTCTTTACAATCACCCCTATTTCTCATTCTTAGCCTCACTGAAAGATCACACCTGTAACGCCACTTTTTTCACGGAGAGTAGTATCACTCCTGCACCCACGCAGCACCCAAACGGTGCTCTGTTTGGACACTGGCGGCCTGCACGGTGTCTCTTTCACAGGGGCTCAGTGTGCCCCACTTCATTTTCTCCATCCCTGGCAACCTGTGGACCTCAATAACTCTTGGCACCTTCCTCCCATGTGCCCTCTCAACTCTCTCCTTCAAACACCCCTACTGAGCAGCGCCCTCCCACAGACCAGACGCCAATTTCCCCACTGGAGAAACCAGAGTGAGACCCAGATCAGAGAGATCTCTGTAATGCCCTAAGGCCAGGCCTAATTTTCCTGGGATCACCTCCAGTCCTCTTTTGCTAGGAGGGAATGAGTGTGGAAAAGCTTATAAAAGAGAAAGCAAGACTAAAAAGCTAGCTAACCTATCATTAAAGTATGAAAAGGATGAAGCTTATCTTCTCTTCAGGAAATAGAAGTGGGAAGTGGCAGTGTGCGGGGCCTACAGTTGAACAAGCTTTCCTGGCAGGATAAGTGGTTTTTATTTCTGGTGAGGAGAATTAAGCCATGTTTACAAATAATACTGACAGTCCGGCCCTGACTGTGTTCCAGAAATGCACCATCCCTACTCCTGAGTTGCCTCAGCATTGCATCCCCAGAGACAGGGAAAAGTAATAAATCAGAGCAGCAATCCAAAATATGACACAAGTTTTGAGCAATATTTTCTTGTGCCTTGTGGTACATAAAGGGCTGCTGTCCCACATCCCACTGGCAATTGCTCTGGTAACAAAAATATTATTGTCTGTTCTGTGATGGACAATAAAGACCCCTTAGGCTCATTGTTTTGGAGTCAGGATTTAGTCCCAGTGTCCTTACCATGCCTCCATCTCTAAATGCCTTGATTCAGTAACCTGGCTGTGGGTTGGAGAGTTGCCCTCTCCCATCTACTACGTGGCTGTGCCCTGTAGGTGGGACAGAGGTGATGTGAGCATCTTGGGACTGCCTGCAGGACAAGGACAAGCTACATCCCTGTGCTGATGGTGCTTCAGAGCCCTTTGGGATGTGCAGTAGTTAAGAAGTGACCAATGTGTTTCCTTTACCGTCTTGCCCAGCCCGTGGCTCTGCTTCTGTGGTCTTCATCCCGTTGCCCTGAGTTGCCAGATCTGTGTCTTCTGAACCCTAGAGGGTACTAGAGAGCAATATTCGGTCTCCTGATTCACAGGCTGTGATCCCTGGTGGAGTCTTCTGTGAAAAGAAAAAGGAGCCCTGTGCACACTGAGGGAGCCTTGAGGTCACCAGGGCTTGAGCATCTCCCTATTCACCATCACTCTAATAAGGAAACCAACAGACACATTTGGGTACAAGAAATATTATGCAAAGGCTTGCAAAGGATGCATTTCCCACTGGTGTTTCTACGTTAGAGGTCTCTTGGCCTCAGGAAAAGACAAAGGGTGCCTTAAGGGCACATGCACCTGTCAGCACCACCCTAACTTGTAACAGCCCAAGGTCCTTTCAACCTGCTTTGCAGCTGATGCAGACATGTTGCCCAGACACCGTGGTGATGAGGACCATATAGGAATTCGACTGTAGTCCAAGCAACCTCTACACCGTATTCCAGCCCTCTAAGCAGTGACTCCACCTACCCCAACAGGGAGGACCGCATGTAGTGATTCTCACTGTGAGCACATACACTGCCCTGCCTGGAATCGTAATGCAGCATGGGATCATCCTGAGCCCATCCCATCCAGGCACTCATCCAAACCTTAAATGTTCTGTGAGTTCAGAAAACACAAGAGAAACATTTCTGCCCTTTCTGCTTTCCCGTGTGATCAGAGCAGAAGAGCAACAGAGACTGGGTGGGAAGGAAGTCAAGAGGACCCCACCAAATGATGTTCTTGAAAATAATGACCAGTCTTGGTGACTTGTTTCTCCCTCCTGGACGAAGCAGAGTCCTGACGCCAATAAAGTCCTCCCACCTCCAGAGAAAAGAAAATCTCATTTGATTCCTGACAAGGCAGGGTGACAGATGTTGACAGCGCGGTGAGCATGCTGGCAGTTTGCCAGCCTTTGTGAGATTGATGTTAATTACATCTAAACATACGTAAGATTTGGATTAGACCAAACCACTCACAGTTACAACTTTCTATTTGGGCAGCAAATGTATGCAGAACTTCACAAAGTGCAGAGTAAAACAGAATATGCTTTCAGAGTAGGAGAAAGAGCCTAAAAAATGTCATAATTAAAGAAATGTACCCTACTTGTTTTTTAGTCCTTTTAACTTGGTGGGAATGATGCTAGCTCAGACTGTCCTGCAATCTCTTTTTGAAGAACATTTCTTAGAGGTGAGACTTTCTTATTGATAGAATATTAATAAGAATTGATATTCTTATTGAGACACTCCCTCCAAGTCTTGCAGAGTCATATTACTATCATCCTTAAGATGCTTCCAGGGCTCAGAGACAGGCAAAAAGGCACTGTTAGGAAGCAAGGATGAGAGTAATCAGGCAGCACTTCATACCATTCCTTCACTTCTCTGTCTGAGTTCTCTCCTATTCCCTAGATGCAGATCTTAATATATTCTTCTTGTCCATGGCGTCTACTGCTCAGATATCTCATGGCTGTTGTCCCCTGCACGGCTGTGGATTCTTCCATAATTTATTCTAACAGCAAAATTGATCCTAACATCACTTGCAACACAGCCCAACCGGAAGAAAAAAATAAAGCAAAGCACAGATCAGAGCACGGCAGTTAGTTGTCTGTAAGGTAGCTGATCAAAAGCTTGCAGAAAAAGTCCGAGGAACTAATTTTTTACCAAGAAGAAAGGACATATCTCCCAGCTGAAGCCAAGAAATGGCTCTTTTCTGTAACTTAATGATTCAGAAATTCTAAATGGTCTAGATTAAGAATTATTTTGATACTGTTTTCATTGTTGAGATGAATTCAAGAAATAGGATGTCCACATATGTCTACACAAACCATTTAAAAAATGACAGCCAAACCCAAGCCTTTCTGTGGCCCTGTGTGTCCATCAGTCAACAGGACTGACAGTGACCCAAAGTAGGGTCTTTTGAAATACCTAATTCCCATTTTAGAAAATGTAACAAAGAGTTCAGCTTTGAGCTGAAAAGGTGAACTCTTTGTATTCCTGAACAACTTTAAATTGTTCAGCAAATGAACCTTAATGTTCCCTGTGCCCTTCACCATAGCTATTGCTGATGCCTTAATATTGGCTAAGATTTTGAAGGAAAGTGACAGACATCATTCTACAGAAGACCTTTTTGGAAAAAAAAAAAATCACTTTTTTGTCATCTTGCAAGCAAGAGCAGAAATGACTAATTCTTTAGTCTTAAAATTTGAAAAACTGAATAGAGAGGGGAATAGAAGTGCCTGTGAAATGCCAGGTCAAAGAACCACTTGCCATCTTCAGGCACTTGAATCTTTCATTATTAAAAATGTCTTTTTAATTTCAGAAGCCCAAAGAATTTTATCAAAACTATGTCTGAAGAGCTCCAGAGAAGCACTGATCATTCTAGTTAGTGACAAAAAGTATAAAACAGGCCTTAATCACCCCTCTTACCTAAGCAGACCTCATTTTATGAGCTACCATTAGGGATTTTGCTTCTCACATACATTTGTCAGAAGTGCTGCAGTCTGTTCATGAACACCTGCACGAGTTGTGACTCTCTGCACAGATCAAGAGAAGCCATGCCAAGAAGTGATCCAAACCCCAGCAAAGTCCCCAAGCCCTGATCCATGCATTGATCCGCATAGGTAGGTGCACATTACTTCCAGGTCAGCATATACATGGCCACACACAGATTACCCCAGCGTTCCTGAAACTGCATCATAGGCATGAGGAAAAACAGTTGGTCAAAACTGGATGTGAGTGCAGGCTCAGGCCCAGACATAAATTCAGAGGACACATCCCTTATTAGACCGCAGGAGAGACGGCAGCTACTCTGACAGCAAGGTTCCTGCAGGCTTTTAAAAGTGTCAGACCTCCTCCACTGGCCCGGGAATGAAGGCACGTTCAGAAGGCATTTATTGCACTTTGGGTTCTGTTTTCACTCTGTGAAGAAAATAAATGTTTTGGCCATGAACATAGTCAGCCATTTGGCTTTTGCTGTGCATATGCAGGGACACTTCCTAGTCACATTTTGCACTGTCATCAAATACCATGAATTTTATTCCTTTTCACTGAGTGAGGCTCAGGCTTAAATGCATAGACTTTGAACTTGACTTAGGGTAACATTGTTTTAGCTGAGGTTCATAGCCTCTTAAGGCCATAGAGGGACAGTTAGAATATCTAGTTTGACCTTCAGCTGCCCCTAGACCACAAACTTCAGAGCTATTCTTGGTTTCAGCAAATTTTGGTTAGTAATACCAGAAAGATCCTCAAGACTTTTGTTTTTCAGCAGAGACCAGTTATTAATTGGTGGAGGGGGGTGAATAATTTAAAAATTAAGGAAAATAAGAAGAGAAATTTGACAGAGGGAGCCACATAATGATAAAGTATGGTAAAGTCTCCATCACTCCAGTCCTCACATCCTGTTTGGGCGAAGACAGACCAGATCATTCATAATTGTTCTTTTGGTCTTAATACAGGGATCAGAACTAAGCCTCTCAGCTCAGGCATTCTAACATTTCTGGTGCACAGTCACTGAAGCACGAATGACACCTGAAAAAATATTACTTGCGAAGGCCAGTTATCCACCCTGATGAGAAGGTCTGAGATCTCCATGTAATTGCAAACAAGAAACTGTGCCATGAAAACTGAGTTCATTCATAAAGAGAAACAAAGGGATAAGCCGTAAGGAAGGACCAATTCACAGCGAACAGCTCCATCAGAGCTGGCCTTCCAAATGCTCAGTGGATTTTCTCTCGGATACCTGTCTAAACAGCTTGTTCCCAGGAAAGCTGCATGGGAGAACTGAGAGAAAAGGGAGGTGATATTCTCTGCTTAGGGGTATGAAACAGAAACTACATGATGATTTATGAGATACTTTTCTCTTGCTTTTCCCATCTTCAGAGATTCATACGAACTGTCTAGCTGGTATAAATGTTCATGGTCAAATTCCTGTGGCCAAAATTCTTGCTGAGTCAAGCTGGTAGAAAAACATAAATTCTGCTTTGCAGGAAATTCCAAGACCTCTGTTTTTACCCCAAATTAATCGGAAAAGTCAGAAATCAAAACTTTCAGCAAAATGACATTTCCAAGCATTTTGCTTGAATATTTGGAAGAAAAGTTGGGCTAGTCTGACTTTTCCAAGCCCCTGCTCTGAGCCATTCTCCAGAATAAAGCTTTTGGATGTTTCTACGCTGCAGTTTCTCAAGCTGCACTGCACTGCAGTAAACAAGTGCAGCATCGGAGACTGCTACTAGTAGCATCAGATTGTCCTGCAGAAAATGCAGTGTGCATGTGCAGCCAAGCAACGCACAGCATCTCTGTGAACAGGCAACATCTGTGACCTGCCCTGAGCTGGCACACCAGGGTGGAAAGAGACTGCCTTCCTGGCAGGGCCATTTGTGGGCAGTCCTCTGATAGCTCTTCAAGGTGAAACTGTGTTTGGATTGCGGGTACTTTCTCTTTCCACTATCATTACCTCTCCCACTCACTGTGTGTTTTCCAGTGACGTGAAGAGGAAGCTACAACTGACATAGGAGAGGGACAGGCATTTAAGATATTCCCCAGAGCCTTGAAACAAAGGCTATTACAAGGAACTGACTGTGCTTCTTCCAGTGAGGAGAGCACATGCACACCCACACGGCAGCTCCTGAAGCCTGAGTTGTGCAATCCCTTGCAGTGCCAGTGAGGCTCTGAGCAAAGTCCTGGTGATGCTTGCTGAACTGAGCTCACAAAATTGAGTAAGGGTGACTTCATCTCCACTTCCTTTCACCACACCGTGTAATGGAAGTAACGTTCAGCAGCAGCAGCTTCACAAGGTGGTGTTCAGAGCATGGAGCCGCAGTGGTTTCCAGCAGAGCAGCACATGGGACCGCAGCCCCAAAGCTCAGGCAGGACTTGGGACAGGAAAAGACCGAGGCCATTCCTCCCTGCTAGGGCAGCACAGCTTTCCCCTAAGTCAAGCCAGAATCAAGCAGAGATTTTATTAGATAAACAACCCCAGGACAGGGCTGTTCCAAGAGCCCAGACACCACCAACAAAGGCTGGTTTCACAGAGCTGTGATGTAAAAAAATGTCCTGTTAAATCCAACCAGCACCTCCTGCTTCCAGATGGTTCTGTGGAGTATTTGAAACAGCAGCATGCCGGAGATACTGCAAATGAAGGTGTTAAGAGTTACACTATGTGATGCCGGAGAATTAAGTAGGCAGTGAATTTACTAAAGACTGGGACACAAAAGAAGTGGTGTGTGGGGATACTTCACTGGCAGGCAGAAACAAAAAGTATAACAAATCACTGCAAACTCCTAATAGAAATCAGAGGACAGAAGGACTGCAAGGCATATGCGTAGAGCACTCTAAAAACAAGAATTGGAGTCTAGGAAACAAAACAGTTCAATTATTTCTTACTGAATTGCAGCAGAAAGTTCCTCTCTTGTAAATGTGCTAATATCCTTCACACAGCCCATGCATCAGCGTAGTGTCTCTAGGCCTCTCCACCAATCTAAAGCAGGAAGCAATGTGACTACGAGAAAGGATTTTCAATTGGGACTATTGCTCTCAGGGTCCTGTGGGGTTGTGAACACAAGCCCTTGTTTTACCATGAGTTTCTCCCAAGTACCTTTGCCTGCTCTACCTCCAGGCCTGGTTATCTCACTGGGTTCTGCACGGGCTCATAGGCCAACTCACAAATTGCTCCTTGCAGGACCAAGGCCAGAGTTAGTTGTACAAGCAAATTATGTTTTTAGGAGTGACTTTTAGTGAGATTGGAAGGGAAGAAGTGTAAAAGTTCCTAAAAACACCATCATTCTTGCTAATTCCCTCGGAGAGGAGAACCAAAGCCCAAGCGATGTGATCACATCCCTCCTCCTTCCTTATTCCCTGGTCAGGAAACACAAACAGCAGTATGCCACAATGGTGAGAGTGACCCGTGGTTATAAGGTTACAGGGAGCAGTGAATACCTAGGAAGCTTTCACAGAGCGATTGCTAAGGGATTTCCGGTGGCATTACCCTACCAAAACTGAAATTAGGCAGGATGCAGAGAATAAAGTTTTGGCTGGGGATGGGGTTATGGGGGAGAGAAGTGTACCAGAGTGACAGTCACTTGGCACAGAGCTAACACCAAGCTAACGTCCATCTTAATTCCCTTTCAAACCAGCGGCCCAAGCCTGTGCTACTCCTTATGCACAGGTGCAAACTGTACCCCCACAATAAATAGCTTGCTATAAAAAAACATTTCCTAGCCCTGCTACCAAATCCCACGGGGAGGAGAAATAAGAAATCACAGGACAAGCTGCAAATTGTGAGAGGAGAGCCAGATTTTTCTCCAGGTCTTCTACTGCAAAATCCCGCCTTTGGGTGAGCAGAGTTTACATCAGCAAGGGTTCATCTGCATGGTGGAGTCGACCCACTTCATTTGCTGTTGGGTCCCCCCGCTCAGGCAGTTCACTTTGCAGGAGAGAGCGGCACCTTGCTGGCTCCCCTCCATGTCTTTGCAGGCTTATCCCCCGGTCCTGAGCGCTGTGCAGGAAACTGCACAGCTCTGTAAACCCATTCCCAGTGAACTGGGAGGAGAGATGCTTGTCCTTCCTGTGGCAAGGATTATAGGAAGACCCTAGAGGACAAGCAATATAGGAGAAGTGCTAGCCTGCATCCACATTGCAGAACACTTATGTCAGTGATCCAGGGGTTGTACTCTAGCCCATCTCCTTGGCTGGCCGGCTAACTCAAGTCAAAAAGCATCTCTGATTTATAGGGATGTGGGTGTGGATAAGACACAAGTTACTAGCAGCACTGGAGATATAATCTTATTAATTCTGCAGTGAACACCCACCCTAAGAAGGGAGGCCAGGGAAACAGGGTGACTCAAAAAGAGAAACAGAGCAGCCAGGCTTGTAGCCTGCTTTTCTCAAGCAGTTACAACCTTCCCACCTTGGTTGCCTGCATGCACTCAGTGCCACCGGCACAAGGTGGGGGTTCTGCTGTCAGCTCCTAGCACAGGGATCGGAGCAGCAGAATACCCTCCCCCTGTCCATATTGCCGCCACTTGTCCCTCCTCCGCTTCCACCCCGCGACCGCGCAGCTGGGCCTGGAGCACACAGTCAGAAATGGGAGCTGTCAGCGCAATTACTACGGGTTTCACAACGTCCTATTACCACAGCTTTACAGCCTATTTGCTCTGCGTGCCAACATATATGGATGCATGTGCCCGTAGGTCCATATGCACCTGTGTACTGTTAGCCACTTCCTGAAGCACAGGGGAATGTCGGGCCTGCTGGAAAGGCCGTGTGCTTGTGCATCTTCTGTGGTTATTCTTTGTATCAGACGGGCATGGGAAATTCCTGCCGGACTCTGGTAACAAGTCTCTCCCTTGGCTAATTTTTAATGGCAAAGGTTTTGTAATCACCATCCGAGCCTGAGGAGCAAAAATTCCTGAGGGGTAATTGGCTTTGTCGGTCTGTTGGGCGCACTCAGCCTTGATCTCTTCAATTACTGTACACATGTACCTAAGCTCACACTGAAATGCCGGCCAGGACAAGCTCTGTGGATGGCTGCATGTGTGCAAGCAGCACGGCCAATCTGGTAGCTAATGCAGCACACGAGGCATGGGGCAGGACTAGCAAGGGACACTGGTCACAGCTTGGCAGTAACCACCTCACTAACACAATCACAGAGGAGACAGGACCTGTGGGGACAGGGGGACACATACCATGTGGTCGGGTCCCACAGCCTTCTTTGGCAGTGCCCAAGGGCAGCGGTCCACAAATCGATCCTGTTCCACCTCTTGCCTCAGCTTATTGACCTGCTCACCTTCCACAAACTTCTCCACCTGCCACCACACAAAACACCGCTTTCTCCTTTCCAGCAAGACCTTGTCCACACTGAAAACAGACCGGACACTGTAGCAAACTCTCCCCGAGGGGACTCAGCTTCTACTGGCAAAAAGTCCACATTTGCCAAGATGGCTTATTCCAACGAATTTGAGCCAGCAGAACAGTACATCCTCTTAAGACTCTTGCCAGTATAGCTATATTGATGGGAGGGACAGGATGATTTTCCTTCCCTAATTAATAGGGTTATGCAGGCAAACATCTTTTTGCAATAGACTGGGCTAATGACCTCTTAATGTTGCCTCATCAGCATGCAGCATTTAAAGGATATAAATGACATTTAAACACGCTTTGAAGCCCCTCCATGTGGCCTGAGAGGGCTAAGCATAGACACAAATCTTCAGGCCCAGTATGAGTTATATCCGATTACACAGTGAATCCCACTGGGGTCTCAGGCACAACTAGTCAGCTCAATATACGCATGCTCTCTCCTCTTCATGTACCCCATGGCTTCATTATGCTCAGAGTAGGCAGCTCTCCAGTCCTTCTCCCATCTGCGTCCATCACACTCATCACTGTCCCGTCCTGCTCCATCCCCACCACCTCAACCCACCACAAACATTCTGTTACCGTCTTTCTCCCTCTGGCCGGTAGGTCTGTATCACCTTTTTCCCATCCACCACCCATGCTGTTGTCTCCCCTTCGGTGACCAGTGGGTTATTCCTCCTCTCGGCCATCCCTGGAGTTCACCGCAGGCAACTTTCACTCCCTCTTTTTGCCTAATTGCGGTCAGCACCCCCCAAGCTGAGGGGACTCATAAATACCACTAGCACTGTGAGGGAGGCTTCCAGCCAGTAATTGACTAAACTTTCCAGATGCGGTTCCAGCAAGAAATTAAAAAGCAATGTGACCCTTGTCAAGGGCACGGGCAATCCCCCGCAACATAAACACTGTCTCCCAGGAAAGCCCCATCCCCTGCAGACAGCGAGCTGACGGGACCGGCCAGTTCACGCTGGAGCCGCGATGGCCATAGGCACGTGTGCGTGCGAGGAGAGCGAGGGCGGCCGTAAATCAGGCCTCACCCGGGCCTGCGTTCTCCCCATGCCCCTTATCAGGACAATTTGAAATCACTCGTGTTAAAGGAAGGACAAAGAGCAGCGAGAGTGCTGCCAAGTGACCTGGGGCCAAGATAAGGTCCCCCACGAAGCCAGCCTGGTTCCCATGAAATCCTCCAGGCCCCGCAGGTATGCGGGGCCGGCTGGTGCTGGGCTCACTGCCGGGGAGCCGGGGCTTCGAGGGCCCGGCCCGCTAGCCAGGGCTTCTCCACGCCATCTCACCACCAATCTCAGCGGTGGGGCGCTCACTTGGCCCCTGCATCCATGCAGCTTGGCGGTGCTGCCGGCACCATCAGGGAGCTGGGGACAACTGGCCCTAGCCCTGCAGTGGGTCACTGAGGCTGAGCATTGCCAGGAAAGCGGCAGGAGTCTCAGCTACTCGGAAGATTTCTGACCTCCAGGCACCACCTTCTTCTCAGGGAAGCAGAGGGATACAGTCCTTGTCCTGCCTGGAAACGGGTTGTTCACCGCCTGCTTAGGGTTGCTTCATCCCTTTGATCATGGGTGATGATCCCCGGGATGAAGGTGCCTCCTCATCACCATTCGTGGTCCAAGCTCCTCACAGCGCCTGAGATTATGGTCTAATTATCTGGCCCTTTTCTCTCCCTTTACAGTGTGCCATTCAACAGGCCTGATGGCTTAACCTAGTCAGGCTATTGCTTCCATGTCCTTCTCCCCTTTGTCAAACGAGAAATAGCCTTGGGGCTTAATGAAAAATAAACAAGTAAAGAGCTTTATATTCAGCAAGTGAAATGGCAGCACTTATAAATGGGATTACAATGTGCATCCCTCACACAAGACGCCTCCCTTCCCTTCCCCTTCCCCTATGCAGCGAGGCTGCTCCAGTTCCCATGGGGTCTTCTTGCCTGGGACTCATCCCTGCTACAAAAGCCCTTTTCTCAGAGTGTAAGTGACACAATTGCTTTCAAAAAGAGTTTCTGCTCATTCTGCCACGGAATCACAATGCTGCAATACGAGAGAAAGGGCAGCAGTGCCCCAAGTGTCTACCCTGGGGCTGTCCCTCTGGAGACCTGGCTGTGTAAGGCCACCCAAAAGGGGTTCAGGCCTCTTTGATCAGACTCCAGAAAACATGGTTGCACCTCACGTAATGGCCATTCCCGTCAGCTTTCAAAAGAAGTGAAATAGCAGCAGTCTGGGGTGGGGATGGGGTCTAGGCCATGACAGGAGCAAAGGGCACTGGTAGCTCCTGCCATGGGGCTGGGAAGCTGAGGGTGGCTGCAGGGCAGGGGTGCAGGAGAGAAGGGGAGGGAGGCAGGCAAGTAGTTCAGACAGGAATAACAGGGGAAGTCCGAGCTCCTTGGCCAAACTGCCTACCACCAGGATCTGGAAGAGCAAGAGCCACTCGGAGCCAGGATTGAGGGGCTGACAAGGAAAACTTGCCCTCTCTGTGCCTGGCTTCTCCATCCCCTTACTCCCCCTGAGCAGTGACCATCAGCATGGAAATGACAGTCTCCAGCTGTGGGATTTGGACGCGGAGGAGGGGGTATCTCAGAGGTGAGGGCTTCCTCAAGGGCGAGCTTGAAGCAGAAAGGCAAAACACAATAGCTCGTGTAACAGAGAGGCTGCCTCTCCATTCTCTGTGGAGTTGTGACTGATTTCTGGCAGGTCACAACTGTGAGCCAGCAGTTGGGAAGCAGAGGAGCTGCCCCAAGCCAGCACGAAGAGGGCAGTGAAGACGTTACTGCAAGGCAGGACAGGGAGCTTCAGCTGGGGCACCGAGGGAAGCACCTCAGGAGTGCCAGAGATCCACAGCCTTGTGGGCAGGCACAGATACATGGTTGAAAGGTCTCTAGCCCTGCTAATCCTGTTTCCCTCCAATACCTCTAAATCCATCACTTAAAAATTCAGCATTTCTGTGTTGGATAGCTGGGTGGCCTAAAAGATGAATGAAACTCTTCACCCCTGGGGCAGCGGGGAGACTCCAGAAAAAAAGGGCCGGGAAGGTGCTGGCATGTTAGCACGTAGCTGAGTAATAATTTACATGCATACACCACATACTTACTCCCATTAACATCTTGGCTTGGAAAGCACCCAGTATCCCTACACCCCTGAAAGAAATGGTCTCACAGAAAGCACTTAGAGGCCTGTGTGTCTGTATTTGCCTGCAAAATTGAGGTAGCTATCCTGAGACCAAAGACAAGTCTCCATCATCAGGATCACTCCTCTTTGATGGAGTTAGAAAGGTGGTACTTTGCATGTTGAGCAATCTCAAGCTACCAGTTTCCCTGAAAGGCCACAGCATACAAAGACATCTCTGCTGCAAATTCAGTGACCTCAGGTAGTGTGCAAGAGGGATCATTTGGACTTACATATTTAAAATAACACCTCTGAGAGATTGCTCAAGGGTCCAGTAAAGATCAATTATCTGGTGGGAAAGAAGTCTTTAGCTGCATGGCTAGTACACAAAACACAGGACCTCAGGGCCATTTAAATGTGGCTGGGTGCATGCTTATGTATAGTTTTATTATGGTTACTAGCAATGTTCACCCTGCGAATGACAAATCCTGTCCCTCTTAGGCTCTTCTAAGTACGACGCAGTCATTTCAGATGCTTCAAATAAGCAGCAGAGGTATGTGAGGTCCGCAAGGCTCAAACCAGTGCTCCCAGAAACATGTAGAGTGCTTTCAGGTGCTTTGCTTTCAGGTGGAGTTGCCTTCCAGCAGCTTGCTCAGACCTAATTCTCCACGCTTCCATCATTCTGGACGGTCACAGTCCCATACCATCCCTCCTCTCCTTTTTTACCATGTTGCTACCACTTCCATTTAATGAGTGCTGTAAAGCCAATTTCCTGATCCTTGCTAGCAGGCCCAGTTTAGGGCCCCAGGTGGAGGTCTGCAGGGAGGAGGGGTGCTGAGTCTGTATATTCTTCCAGATCTCTCCCCTACGCACTCCTCCACTCAGAAATATCCCTGCTCCTATCAGCGGTTTTGGAGCTGACGTCTTTTGTGACGCGAATAATGTCCTGCAGAAACCATGAGGAATGATCTCCCTCCCACCAGACTTGTGGACCCTGCCAACCCCAGCTGAGGTGACCCTACGCACCTTGTGCTCACCCGGTTACTGGTGCTCCATAGGACTCTGCTGGGATATTTTTGCTTGCTGAAGATCGGGCCTGGTGGCCTAGCAGAGCAGTGCTGATTTAGACCATCCAGAGAGCCTCCCTTTGGAAGTCTGCTTCTCCACTCCTAGCAGGCAGCATTTGCTTTCCTCTGGACTGTTAAAAGGCTACGCTGAGCAGTGGCAAAAGCCCCTGCGTGCCCTCTTCAGCAGTGTTTCCAAGCACTGAAACCAGGATGGCAAGTGTTGAAAGTGCTGGAGCTCCAGCCTGGACTCCCTGGCTGGCACCTCTATCATGTTGCCATGAGGAGGTCTGGGTTGCATACAAGAGTGCTGGACTCACACTTGCATTATTTGCTCCAGGCAAAGGCAAGACTCACAAGGAACTGCCATGGAGCTCACTGTCATTGCAGCATATACCTCCTGTGAAAAGGTAATTTCCAGAAACCCATCTCGTTCACTGTCCTGATCTGATCACATGGGGGACTTCTGCAGCAGAGAAGAATGATGATGTAGGGTAGACACGTGGGCCAAGATGAAGGAAGTTCAAGCAGCAAAAGACTAAAGCAAGGTGCCAAAATCCTTATGGAGCTCTCTGAACAGCTGGGGAGCTGAATTCCCTCTTCAACCCCAACTATGGTTTCATGACAAATGCGTCCTCTGCAGCAGGGAGAGAAGCAGCCTCTTCCCCTTCTGACTCCTTCGCTGCCCCTTCTGCCCAGAGAGGGCCCCTTCAGCTTGTCCCTAGTGCTCTTCCCTGCCTTGAATCAATGCCTGCAGGAAGGGATGAGCAGGGGATGGGACATGAGGGAGATTTCTGCTTATCTCTCCCAAGGGAATTTCTCACCTCCACTCCACTCTGCTCAGCTGCCCAGGGGGTAGTTCTGTCGCTAGAGACATTGTCTGGCCTGCAGTGTTGACGAAGTCAGAAGAGATGTGGAGTGCACAAGGAGATCAAGGCAGGGCTGAGGCAGGCTCTAAGCCAGCTCTCACTGCTCTGCTCTTCAAAGAAAGAAGGTAAGGATGGGGGTGGGAAGGGGAGAAGTGTTGTCTTCTGCACAGTGCCAAGAGCCAGGAGAAAGCCTTGGTGCTTCTACTCCCTGGCCCCAGCCATGCTCAGCCACTCACACTTCTGTGCCTCATGCCAGTGGCAAGCAGAGGCAGCACAGGGCTGACAGCCAGAGGTGTCACTGTGATACCCTCACAGAGATGGCAGAACAAATTTCCCTCCTATCCAGACAGTGCAGTGAAACTCTGGGACAGGTTCCTGTGCCAAAGCAACCAAGATGTGGCTGTGCTTTGCTCCCAGACTTGACAGTGAAGCAGGCTCACTTCTGCACAGGCATCCCCAGACAGCATTGTCTCCTTCTACCTCCTCTGCTCACCTATTGCCTGGTGGTGACTCTTCATTCAGATGCTTATCTGCCAAATTTCGCTTCAACCCTCCCACCTGAGCACTTTGCCCACGTGATGCCCACGATCATGCTGCACCTCTGTTTGCAAAGGATCCAGTAATATACACTGTAACTGCCTGAGAGAAGAGGGCAAGTTCGCATTTGCCTACTAGCTTTCACACACACTGCTCAACTGACTGCAAGCACTCAGCAGCACCTCCGCGTAGTATGAAGTTCAGTTGCCAGAAGGACTTTACCCGTTTCCCCGTTTCCTGCGGATGAGGCCAGAACCATTGGCAATGTTTTCAGAAGCGAAAGCAAAGCCCTGCTCCAAGCACTCCTCCTTGCTTCCATCCAGACAACCCAGCCTCATCATCCTCCTCTCACAATCCCCCAACTTTTCACACTGCCTGCACCCACCATTCTCCTTTCTGCCCCTATAGCTCACCTCAGCCAGGTGGGAAGCTCAGGCACATTAGCAACTGCTTGGTACACTCAGAAAAAGCCTCTGTCTTCCACTGCAGTGCTCCTGAGCACTTCGTGCCCTGTTGTCTGGGTGCCCAGCCTTATAGAAGTTGGGGATGCCTCGTGGCAGGCCAGGAAAGAGCACGTATATCCAAGTCTTAACAACTGCTCCAAGAGCGAGGCAAAGCTCTCTAATTGGGATATACAGAAGAGTGTTTTGGCCAATGCTGCCCCTGCTGTTTCAGCAGATGGAATGAGTTATGCCAGCAATAGTACTGCAATGCTGCTGTAACAGTGGCAACACTTCCTAGTATAGAAATGTTGCTTAAAAGAAAACCCATACTCCCACATCTCTCAATGCCAAAGTAAGACTGCAAATATTAAAGGGCAGCATAGCCTGAAATAGCTGGATTTTTAATGCTGCTCATCTCCTACTGAGGACAATAGAAAACCTCATCCTCTGAGGAACCTCAGAAGTAGTGCTGTAAAGCTGGCCGTCACAAGCCCCACCACTGTCATGAGCCCCAGTCACACAACTGTATGGCTGCAGGATGCCACACCAGGAGGAAAAAACTAATAGGTCTTTCCCTTCACTAACGCTCCATCTCCGCCTTTGTGTTGCAAAAACAAAGAGGTTTGGGTGTGATCCCGCTCTGCGCCTAGCAGCAGCTCCGGTGGTTGCGTGCACAACGTGCCTGTTGCTGGTGCTGCTCATGGAGGAGGAGGATGTCTGTGCCCTGGGCATGCTCCTCAGCCCCGCAGGCACCATGCTTCTCCCTCTCCAAAGTACACACGGCTGCACCACCACCGCCTTATCGGCAGTGGAACTATTGCTGGAGACTTTTCCACACTGCAAGCCAGGCTGAGTGAGGAAGATCAGGCTCTTCCCAAGGTGTCTAGCCACCTCCTACCATGAAATCATAGAGCTGATTGATGCAGAGGAGCACGTAGGGCAGTGGGAGGGACAGTATGTGCTGTCCCAGACTGACTGAAAGAGCTTATAGTTAGAGCCAATCCTGGCTTGACCTCGTCTATGGTCATTCCAGGAAGCCAGGCTCTTCTCCTCCAGCTTTCCTTCTCTCATGGTAGGTTTTTTTACCTCTATAGTAACATCCAAGAAAATTCCTCAGACTAGAAATCAGAGGGCCAGTTTTCCTTAGTGGACAGTGGAAGCCAAGAACAAGGAAAGACATTTACTAATTCATTCTGCTGTCTTAAGCGGCACAAGGTGGCCGGCAGTCCCACCATCAAAAACTAGAAGGAGGGTCACTTCTCTATGACACAGGAATTAGGTGTCAAGATAAAATGAGGAATAGAGGAGAAGGAATAGTCTCATGTGAGTAACAACTGTGAAGACTCCAAGCCAGAAGGAACAAAGTTACAGTGGCACCTCCATCCAATTTGGCTCCCATGCAGAGAAGAGGACCCTGTAGGAAGCAAGCTGGCAAAGCCTGCCTGAGCCAAGCTACACAGTAACATCAGCTGTCAGGAGCAGAACCTCTGCGCTAGTCTGTCTTTTTCTTTTTTTTTTTTTTTTTTTTTTTTTTTTTTTTTTTTTTTTTGTAAATCTTATTCTGCTTTTTCCGAACTCCAGACTCTGGCAAGCATTCTGGACAGCCTGGTAACTGTGTGCTAAGTTTGGTCTGAAAACACATAATCCTAATGAGAATAGAAAGACATGACCCTCTTACTGGAAGCTCCAGCTAGGCTTCAAAGGATCCAGGGCTCACCAAGTGGTTTTGAAACCTGTCCATGACTTCTGGCCCACTTTCTGATCTCTGCTGAAAAGGGAAGGCTGCATGCGGGCCTGAGACAAGGCACGGGGCTTGGAGAAGAAGGGGAGGGAACAGGGATAAAGGTGTTTCCCAATATTGTACTTGGCTCTCCAAGAGAGCGGGTTCTCTCATCCCAAGCCCTTTCCATCTTACACTGGTTTTGCTGAACATCTCAGAGGGCATCAGATCTGTGCATACAGGCAACAAGGCTGCTCCGTGCATAGGCAAGTAGGGGCTGAAAACAGCCACAACCCAATGCCAGCACAACACAGAAGCTCTTGAAACTTTTGGAGGATTTCCATCCACTACTACTCTGGTAGGGACAAGAAAGGCCATGTCCTTTAGCAGAGATATCTAAAGCTAAGGAGCACAGAGAGGCCTTGAATGATGATGAAATAACACTGCCACCCAGGTATTAGTGCTACATTAGGACACCATGAACTGAGGCAAAGGAAAACAGAGTGTCAGGAAACAAGTCTGTTCTAACTGATGGAGAGAAAACTATGGAGTTCCTCTGTATATTCCTTTTCCTATGTCAGACCCAATAATGCCAAAGCTAGGTCTGCACACGGGTGTGCTGCAGATGGAGCACTGTGCAGTTGCAAGTCTGGTGCTACACCAAGAAGTATGTGTGACAAATCGCTAATGTGGAAAGGGGCCCCTGTAGGCCCTGTTGGCAATTCAATGCCTGATCTTTCACAGTTTAATATAAATCTGGCCACTGCATTGCTGGAGCACCTTACACGGAAAGCCAGCTGCAGCGCCTCTAGTCTAGTATGCTATGTGGGTATCTTCATCTGCCTCCCATCTGCTTCTTACTGCTTTGCCTGCTTGCTTCATCACTCACTTCCAGTGAACATCAGTCCTTTTTGGCACCAGTCAGCACTTGCTTAATGACTTACTTCACAGGAGTCACTTGCCCAGAAATGGAGGCACTGGCCTGTCTTTCTCACTCTCCATTGCTCCCAGGCTGCATCCAAACCTTGAGTTCCCCAGGAGACGCCAACTCCACCACTCCCTCTCCACCTCCTAGCACCATCCCATCCCACACACAAACATGACTGCAGGGTCTCAGTGCTGGCAAGGCCAGAGTGCGCTGCCAGTACAAGACCATAGAGTGCCAGCGCTCTTCACAGCCCCACGAGTGCATGCACATACATGAAGTGCACATCCTTTTAGCCTGGGCCTGAGCAGTCTCTAATGAGGATGTGCTCTCATACCCAGCACGCACAGACAATGGACATGGCCTCATTAAAAAAAAAAAGCTACAGACAGAATGAATCACAGCCTCCTGCAGGCCTACTCTCTGGGCTGGCCTACTCTCTGGGCTCTTCCAAAACAGATGAGCTTGGCAAAGAGCAACCAGCTACTCACCTGGAGCTGTTTGCTAGTTTTATACAGCAACAGCATGAAATACAGCCTGCTCACCATTCCAGAGACATGAGTTACCCCAGGAACGGAGCAGAAAGGAAAATCAATCAAATTATAAAGAGCCCCAAGTCCACCTATGGGGAGCACCTACAGAGCATCATGGACCACTGGGGAACAGTCACAGCCCAAGAAGATAAGAGTGAACATCAAGGGATACAGACAAAGGTGATGTTGTAGCAGTGAGAGCAAACAGATTGCCACTGAGGAAAGCAGCCTTGATGTTTTCCCCAGGACTCTGAAGTGACTGCGTTTTCTTCTCTGCTGCTCTGCTGTGTACATAAGTAGTAGCACCTTTTTGACTTGTCTTCCCCAGCCCTAGTTTCAGCTGCTTATAACTTGCCACTTTCACCACTTGGGTTGACATTTTCCAGGCCAGCAGCCAAGGAAGGAAGGGAAAGGGAAGAGGGAAGTGGGAAGTGGGAAGAGGGAAGAGGGAAGAGGGAAGAGGGGAGAGGGGAGAGGGGAGAGAGGAGAGAGGAGAGAGGAGAGGGAAGGGAAGGGAAGGG
>VZSV01000012.1:12774844-12789521 GCA_013398735.1 Nothocercus julius
GGGAAGGGGAAGGGGAAGGGGAAGGGGAAGGGGAAGGGGAAGGGGAAGGAAGGGGAAAGGACAAAGTCCACCTTTAGGACTGTTGACCATTTTCAGAACACAAGGAAGAAAAAGAAGTTATTCGTCCATGCTGAAAAATCAGTGCTTACAACTGGTTAACTGAAAGTTTATAGATTAAAGCAAGAACTTGAAATTAGGCAAGGGAAGTACCTAGCTGCCAAGAACATGTCTCTGTTGTCCCCAAGAAAAATATCCCTGAATTTTGATCCAGTTACGAGCTCTATGCTCTCACAGAGCAGATTTGGCAGATTTGTCAGCTCTGTGCTGTAAAGTTTCTGCCCAAAGTGAGTGTGCTGTTTGTCCACATGCAGCTCCCAAGTGCCAAACTGAACTGGTCCTACATTGCAACATCTACATCAAGAAGGTCTTTTCTCTTTATGTCCGTTTATTTAGGGGAATGAAGGACTGCTAATGAAAAACTTACTTTCTCTGTAGAAAGCATGTAATGTAACATAAAACGTTGCTGAATTTCTCAGTCCCAGCTGACAAACATCAACTCAGAACTCTTGCCAGACCTACCCAAGCTTCACTCACACCACACACCTTTTGATTTCTGTCACAACCAACTTTGTTCCACAAACAGTCCTGATTTTCCCTAGATAGCCGTAGCTCTTGCCCATCTATCCTGAGATCAGTCAGCAAACCCACAGAAAAGATATAACATGTTAGTGTAAACTCAGTATCTGGACACTATACACATCAGAGATTTAAATCCTGGATTCATAGGCAATCTTAATTCTGTTTTCTTAGTTTGGACGTTTGGCTTAATAATATTTTTAACTTCAATGGCTACTTCAGTGCTTTTATCTCTGTATTTTCTAATTACTACTGAGCAGTATTCATTCTGCCTCAATTCTGGGCTTCCAGTTCTTTCACTCTATGCCTGGGAGAGGAATTGGAGTATTTTGAAGCCTCCCTGCTCGGACATGGCCTGTCTGGATTGCGGTGCCAGTGATGGGAGCTCCAGGGTCCCTCTAGCTACTCTTCTGCTTCCCTGGGTGAGGAGCCCGGCATGCTCAGACTCGGCACCCAGGTGACCTCAATGCCCATTACGTGCATGGCAAAGAAGCATGAGCACGGCTCTTCCTGAAGATCCCTTGGAGCATGATAAAGTGCCTTTTAGAAATCAGTTCTGTCACCCCATAAGCAAGGGTTTGGGGGAAGTCAGGAGCCCTGAGTGCCGGGACTGGCGCTGAGAGGCACCGTGCTCTCCAGTGCCTGGGCTTGGCTGCCCTTCCAGGGCAGGAGCAGAGCACAGCATGCAGCCAGGGTCATCCGCTCCCGGGGGAGCCGACCGTGATGCAGCAAGACCAGGCAACCACATGTCCTTGGCGCTCCTCAGCGCTTGGGAAGGAAGCTGGCTAAAGGAAGGCCCTGATGCTTTTTGCCAAGGGCTACTGAGCTACATCTTTCAGGATATTGGCCTCAGCTTTCACTTTAGCAGTAGGGATTACACAAAGCAGAATAAACCACAGCATTAATGTACACAGCGCCTTTCATACCAGGACCCCAAGGCACTTTGCGAGTATCACTTTCACCTCAAACAGACTGGAGATGCTGGATAATAATTATTTCTTTTCCTTTTTTGCAGAGAAGAAAACAGACACAAGTCAGGCAAATTTCTCAAGAACAACAGATAAACCATATGCAGAGTTAGAAGAGAAACCGAAGTGTCCTGATTCCCCTTCTCCTTACTTTGCCCATTACAGCGAAGCAAAAAGAGAACTGGAATAGAAAATACTGCATACAGAAAATTATAATCCTGTTTTCCTACAGAAAGGCTGCATTCTCTGAGTTTAGCCAAGAGCTTTATTTCCAAGCCTTCCTTGTTCTGCTAAATATTCATTCACAGCTATACCGAGCCACATTGATAGGGATGGATGTAGCAAAGGGAAATAGCCATACAAACACAGGGGAAAGGAATCACGATATGGAGCAATGGTTATTTATGAGGTAGGAGATGCATGAAGCGCCTTTTCCTCTCCTGCCTTCTTTAAAAGCACAGTGAGGTTAGCAGGGAGAGTAGTGGGGTTTTCTAATTAGACCAGTGGATGTATTTGGGAAAAGATAGACAAGCTGTCAGGAACCTGAGCTCTTCTTCAGGTCTGAGAGAGGCACATCAAACCTCAAGCTAAGTACAGATTGCAAATAACTATTCCAAGTTTAACTTGAGTGTGTCAATCAAGTGGCTGTTTTGAAAGAAAGGGGGTTGTCAGTGGAGTCACAGCAGAGGGAAATATTAGCAAGAGAGAGAGGAAAAGGCTGTTAGTTTCCTTGTAACAAGGAGCAGCAGAAATTCTTGCCTGGGGAATAGCAAGGGATTAGTGGAAAGGGGAGAAGCTGGAGAAAATTGTAATGTGCCATAAAAACAGTGTCCTTGCTGTATTCATGGCTTCTAGTATCCATTATAGTCACAAATGTTAATTCCCTACTCATCTTTCAAAAGCATTTCCTAGGTTTTCCATAAGGATCAGGATCAGGTCTGTAAAAGAGTGGTTGTTTCTACTGCAGACTGTTCTCTCCCACTGGTATCTGCTTGTTTCCATGAAGGTCCAATGCCCTGTGCAAGTTTATTCGTGGCCCAGTGGCCGCGTGGTCCCCTCACAGTTTCTGCAAGAGCAGAGGGCGCGTGGAGGAAGCGTGCTGTGTTCTGCATGTCAGAGCACCAGGCTGTGACACTTTTGGATGTCTTGTGGATTTTATCCTCTGTTGCACTGACAGAGTCTGAATTTAGGGTGACAATGCCTTGTTGTGCCATGCAAAATCCTCCGTAGGGATTATTTCTTCTTAGCCTGAGTTAATACTAGCATCACCTCCGAATCTTCATCCCCTTCTTTGGTTAACTGCCGTTCTCTATCTATTTCTTCACCTTAAATCTGATGCTAAAGCGGGAGATCCCTGGAACGGAACTATTCCACTGTGCAGGCTGTACAACCTCTCTCTGCAAGGGTTATAGATACTTATCCTGATGCAGAGAGGACCACACTCATCCTAAACCTATTCTAAGTGCCAGGAGCTGTTATCACAGCAAGGAGTCAACCACACTTTGTTACTTTACATACTGTAAATATGCATTATTTGTAGAAATCAAGGAAAATGTTTGAGTCTGAAAAAGGTGGGACCAAACGAGCCTTTTGTCAAGCAACAGGGTCTGGATAATCCTCTTTGTCAGAGTCCCCACAGCAGAATTCATTGCAGAATAGTTTCTTCCTGCTGCATCTCTGCCAGTTTCAGACATTTTGCTTGAAGTTGAATCTGTCATCCCTTTCTCTCTTTTTCAATCTCTCCTCTCAGTTTGATGAAATTATTCATCAAATAATTCCCACAGATGGCTCCTGGGCAGCAGTTCATTCATGAACAGCTCTCTGCAAGTCTGCTTGAAACGCAAGCTGCCGTGAGTGGAAGTGCGGGTGTCGTGGGATCCTTCTGTCTCCCACCATCAGGGGAATCCTTTGGATGGCACAAATGTGCTCAACTGTAAAGCCTGAAAAGGTTTTCTGAGGCCATTTGTTCATGTCTAATATTTGTGCTCCTATGGAGCACAGTGCATGCTTAAGGCAGAGCCATCATGTCCAAACGGAGTTTGCTAAATGAATACCCGTAGATCAGCTTGCCTTGAGATGCCAGCAGGGTGGCAGTTTTGACAACAGGACCGGTAACATCCAACTACTCAGCAGGCTTTTGCAAAATTGCCATGACCCTCCTTATTTTGAAGCAGTGAAGAGGTGGATAAATTAGTATCCACTGCTTGCGCTATCCTTTTGTCAGGCATTCCTCTATGAGCACAAACCAACCACAGCCCTCGCCTGGGCCCATCCCCAGCACCACAGCTGAACTTGACTCCCGCTGAGATTATGTTGGAAAGCATTTCTCAGGGTGACGGGTCTGCTCTCCTCCGAAGAGGGACTTAAAACAAAACAACCAAAGCCACTCAATTAGAGTTTGGGGCTTAGAAGGCCCTTTATCTCATGAAAAAGAGATTAAAGCCCTCTGATAATTTATAAAGCGCTTAAAAGTTTAAAGGGGAATTGGGCTTTTATCTGAACTATCAGATAACATGAGGCACGCAAAGGCCACGCACAAGGCAGCCCCGGGGTGCAGTCACTTCATCACAGAGAATTCTTGCTTCCAACCATGGATCCGATCCCAAGCCCTGAAATTAATAGCCAGACTCCCAGACTCTCATGGACTAGTAGCTGGGCCAGTCTGACACGTCCCCGCGGCACAGACATGCAGTCACGTAACTCTCGCTTATGAAGTCCCTGAGTGTCCTAACCTCACGGTGCCTGACGGCTCCTGTGGTGAGATGGGCTGGCTCTCCCAGATGCTTTTGAGTGGCCCTCCTGGCATTGAGGGCTTCTCCTACCACACCAGTGGCTAATGCCTGTTTAATGAAGGTGTGTGGTACACTCAGCCTACACAAAGCAATGTATAGTTGGCCTGAGTACTCAAAGAAGCTTGCCCAACCTGTTTTTATTGGAGTTGGTATTTCAAAGAGCCAGTTATTATTTGGGTGGTTGAGGCCATCACTCATTATTATCCTGGTAGACTTTTGATGTCTTCCCAGCTCTCTCTCTGCTCATTATCCACTTTGACCACTGCTGACAATGGTGTCCCGGCAGCCTGAGACCACCATCGAACAATGAAGGGAGGAACATGTGTGGGACACAGATCACGCCCTGGAGCTGGCCCTGGATGCTGGAGCTCACTCCCACAGGAGACAGGGAGTCACGAGCTCAGAGCTAAATGCCAAGCTCAGCTGTTCCTCAGCATTGCCCACACATAAAAGAAACAAGTTGCCTTGTGAGCCAAAGAGCTACAAAGACTGGGTTTGAAGCAGGGGGGAAGGGTTCTTTTGTCCCCAGATATCTCTTCATCACTCTGCATTAACCCTTGCCTCCCACCAAGGAAAAGACAATAGCAGTGTGGACAAACTAGCGTTAGATACCTACTGAAGGTAGGTCATGTACATACAAGGTGATGGGTTGGTCAGTTGATGTCTAACAGAAGGTACAGCAGCTGAGTTCCTCTTCTCTTGTCTTCAGAAGTCACTGGTTTGCATCATTTCATCTACTTTGGCAGCCACAAACTTAGTGGGTTTGAAAGTTTTACTCTTCTTTTAGATGTGGTGGAAACTTGCCAACATGTTCAGCCACTTGAAGAGGGAAGCATGGACAGCTTGTCTTTGTTTTCTTGGGAAATGGGGATTAAAAATACCATAAAAATAAACCAATCTCTTTTCTTTCATGCTTATTCTCAGCTCAAGTGTGTTCTGCACCCCACAGATAAAAGAAGTCCTTACTCCAGCCATCCTACCATACAGAAAGAGCCATTTCACCAGGTCCATCCTCACTATAAATCCTTACTCTCTTATGGGTGAATGAATCAAAAACTCCACCTCGCATCTGCTTTGCTGTCAGTCTATAAGAGGATCACAGTGTTCTCAAAAAAATATATTATCCCTTGGGTTGAAGGACCTTTCAGCAGACTTTCAAGCTGAAGCTGAAGGTTGCCTCAGGAGATTTTGGTGGCTCACTGGGAAACAGGGTGTCATCAAGCAGATAAAGCAGTGGTCTAGGTGTTAGGACACTCAAGTCTTCTTCCCAGATCCGCCTGGGACCTTCTGCATGGTCTGAGAGGGCAAAATTTGCTTTGGTATTTTCTCTCTCAGACTTTTTCCATCCAATCCACTTAAACTGTTTCCTTATTGGGTAGAGGGCTGGCTTTAGTGAAGATTTGCCTAATGTTTAGCGGAATGAGACCCAAACTTGACTAAAGGACTACTCAAACATTAATAATACAGTCCAATAGTTAAGGACAGCCTTTCACATGACTTCGAACATCTTAATTTCTAAATAAATTGTATAATTACACAAATATGTAACATCTCTAAGAATACATATATATATATATATATGCTTATATATATATAGTTACATAGGACAGGAATTACTTTGCTTAAATCTTATGAAATCACTCTTTGAAAATGTTTAGGAGGGTTTGACCAGCTCAGTAGTGCTTGCAACATGTACACGGGGCATAGGAAACTGCTAGCAATCAGTGAGATGTGTGCTTGTCTTCCATGCATTCAAGCAAGGTTCCCTCCAGGTGCAACTGCATGTGATTACTTAGTAGCCAACTGGTCTTATCTTCTGAAAAAGTTTGTGTGTACAAATTAGCCAGCGTGCTAACGTAGCCAGTTTAAATATGTGTATAAATTAGCCAGTGTGCTGAATATGGGATCCGTTGTGAGACAAAAGGTGTTCAAAACACCTAAAGGCTTGTGAAGCATCAGAGCATTTGTAGCTTTTGTGCTGTTGTTTGTCCTTTGGTTTGGGAAAATATCAGAAGTGGCCAAGAATACTGTAGCGTGACAAACTCCTCATTCACATGGCCAGCATGCTAACATCCTCATTCTTTCCTTAGACATCTGTCAACTGTAAGCAAAACATTTATTAACTGTGTCTGACTGAATTTCAGCCTGCCATTTAAAAAGTTGCTGATATAAGTTTAGACAATAGGCCAACAGCAGGCTGAATCCCCTCAGAGAACATATACAAGGCATTCTCCTGTGTCACTGATTTAACAAGATTTAAACACACTCCTGTTTAGAAAGGCCCAAGCAGAACGCTTGAATAGAAATTGGAATTCAGTTCGGCTGCATTTTCACCCTCTGCGTGTTCACTTCCCTGCCCTGTCGCAGCCAAGGGTGCATGTTGCTAGAGACATCTGCAAGCACAACACAGGATGCTGCTGGCTGCTTGGCGGAAATCCTTTTTCCGGTGGGTACGTCTTTTCAAGCACAAGGTTCGTCATCCAAGACCAGAACCAAGATGATGCATGAGAGCTATCATCAAAGAGCATAAAGAAGAGGTGATCAACATGCTCCAAGAAAATGAAGTAACACTGAATTTTGAGTATTGGGGCTTTCCAGGAAACAAGCTGCCGAGGGTTCATCAGAAGACTGCAACAGAGATAAAAGGATTGCTTGAGATGACAAAAAAAATCAATCATAAATTCACGGGCCACTTAGCAACATGAAGAGGGTTGAAATGCCCCAAATACATGATTAAGGCATTACTCACTTGGTTGTAGACATAACTCCTCAGATCCACATGGTAACCAGAAATTCAGCCAAAAGCTCACCAAGGTTGTAGGCTCCAGCCTGTCAACTCCTGGGCCCCTTCCCTTGGTCAAGTCCTCTGAGCAATGTATATACTTCCTGCCCTACTCCTTGCCAAAGTCCCACTCAGCTGTAGCTCACCCCTTTGCAGCAGACGGAAAACATCCATAGCAAGAAAGAATGGGAAAAAACAGCTCAAGTTGTCTCTTCCTCCCTCAGCAGGCTCCAAAATCGGTGAGCTGTGCTGGCTCCCTGTCCCACAGAGCACTGCCATCCCTTCCTTCTTATTTTAACCTCCTTGCATAAGGAGCAGAAAATTCTGCGAGGGAAATATGCTGCAGAGAACTTCAGCAGACACGGAGCTGCTCACGCAAAGTACAGCCAGGACCACTCAGCCCTCAGGAGAGCAGCTCATGAAGCAGCGTGCTACACTTCTGTAAGAGCTGTACATGCCCAGCAGACGGGCAGGAGCAAAAGCAGCTTAAGCACTTAGTGGGGATACTGCATGTTATTGCAACTGCAATAATGAGAGCTCAGTATCCCCAGTATAACAACAGACAGATAGTTTCTGCTTTGCAGACCAGGTAGGGTGAAGTAGCTCTCAGTACAGCACTGCTTACTTCTAGGAACAGCATCACACCCCTGGTGCCCAGAATACACCCTGGTGCCAAGATACACTGCCAGTAGCATGTCACAGCAGCCACACCATGAGCTACAGCAACAGGAAAACATGTACCTGCAGCAAAATGTGCCCTTTCAGAGCAGCCTAGGAGTGTGCTTTAGGGGGTTGCTGTGAAGCAGTGATCCTCCTAGAAAAACCCAACTGTGAAACAGCTCAGACAAGACCCAGCACCACCCAGGGTGCCTGTTGCTTATATTAAACAGCTAATAAAGCTGGTTATCATCTAGGCAATTCCTGAATTAGGTGTCAGTGGCCATGTGGAGGACTCCTGAAAACAACATACACGCAGGCTTTGCTGCCCAAGACGAGGAATGTAACGTAGGAACTCAGCAATTGTTTTTGTTGGGCCTTTAACAGACACATCCAGCAACAAGAATGGAGCAAAGCTATGTTCAAAAGGCATTTAAGCACGTGTGGATTAAAGTTAAGCATGTGTTTGTGTACAGTCCCGGATCATATCCATTGCAAAATCAGGGCCAGTGTCTGGGGAGACTTTGTAGGGGAAAGGTGTCTCCTGATACAAAATGCCACCTACGGAGCACAAGCTCTTGCTGGTGTCTCCAAGCACAGTGGCAATGCATACTAAACCAAGATACAGAGACTGGGAATTACTCTTGTAGGTAGAGCAGCTCTAGGCATTCTTGGTCACACTCACTAGCAAAAGATAAGCTTGCACAGCTGCATTGTGCTCCTAGATTTTAATGTAAGAGCCTAGAAGGCACATAAAAGAGGAGGAGAGAGGCTCTCGCCTCTCTCTGATGAGGATACGTCCTCCATTTCTAAGGTTGAGGATATGCCACACAGTATGTTTATTTGCAGTTAACAGCTTGAGAGGCAGGTAGGCCTCAGTAAAAATTCATCCAAGGAAATTGCTAGCATTCATTACAAGAGCCAGGGGCATCAAATGAAAGTGGCAGGGAAAAAAAGCAATAAGAGGTGTCTGTTTACCCAACAGGTAGTTAAACTGCAGGCGTCTGTGCCACAGGATGCTGTAGGTACAAGAAGTTTATGCTGTTTCAAAAAACAGCAAGACAAATGTACAGAGAGAAATATATATTTTTATCAGGTCTACCTCAGGAAGTCCCCAAAGTACAAATTGTTGGAAGATGGGGAACATTTGGGAGAATTATTACCACACATTTGCCTTTATTTCATGCTCATTTTTGTACTTGTCCTATCAGTCGTTGTGGGAGACAGGATTCTGGGCTCCATGAACCCAGTCTGTCTGACACAGCACAGCTGTTTGTCTCCTCTTATGCACACACACTTTTTGCTTGGTGGGGGTGGAAAGAAGTAACAGACTCCCAGTAGCTGGAGAGAAGAAGCCCAAGCCCTGGAACAGGCTTTAGCCTCATATCTGATTTTGCACGATCAGGGAGAGAGATTTTGCTCAAAATGAAGCTGAGCACGGTCTTGAATCTGGGCATCTCTCAAGTCACTTCCAAGACACAAGCTACTACTATGCACCCCTCATATTCCAGCTCTGAAAAAAAAAAAAAAAATGTACATTACAATCTAGAAATCACACTTTGCACACAGAAAATGGAAATTTGGACACAATTCTCTCTGCCAGAATAGTTGAAATATTGTGGCTTTGTCCCAACACAGACTGAGAGCTAATTAGGAAGCTTCAAAAGTTGTTCCCAAACAGAACTGCTTTCCTCTTGTTATCTATCATGACAACTTCACTCCAGAAGTACACAAGTATGTAAAAAAAAAAAAAAAAAAAAAAAATTATCAGCATTTCATAAATGTATCTGGAAAAAAAAAAAAGATTGATAGAGTCTATCTCACAATAGCAGGAACATTTCTAGGGGCATAAGTGAAAGATCTAAAAAATGCTTGAGCTCTCCTAACACTACAGCAGCGAACACCAGAGACCAACAGAACCAGCACTGCTGAGGGGGAGCTGAAAGAGGGACCGAGCTCATGTAAGCCACAAAGAAACACTGAATAAAAGTCACACCAGAGAGTAAAGCAGCATTCTAACATAGCAACGGCAACCCCAGGCACTAACAGCACAAATTAAGCTCCAAAAGCTTCATGAACTTGGTTTAAAATGAGAAATTCAAGCCCAACACGGTATGCTGAAGTTTTCATATCGGTCACCTACTATATTTGGGCCTCCCAAGGTTTTCTTGATGACTCATAGGGCTGGAAATGTGTTAAAAGAATAACAAGAAATTAAAAAAAAGACTAAAGCAATACTAATCAGATTTAACTTTTATCATGCCCATTTTGAAATCCCTGATGTTACGTGCAAAGCAGCCCCTGTCTAAGTAAAAATTTGGCCTAAATATTCATCCTGGGTTTCAAAGACTTTCAAAAATAGAAAGATCACAGAAGAATAGGGCCAAGGATGCATCTATTACTATCAACACCAGTGTAAAATTAAAAAGAAAAGGAACTTGCTACGTTTCAAAAAAGACAGACAGAAAGACAGACAGAAAACTTCAGCAGCAGCATGAAATATTTGGGCCAAATTTTCTGGATTTACTGGTGAGTAAGCCCACTGAAGTCAGCTGGCTTATAAGCAGAATAGCCTGCAGAGCGTTAGCAATAATAAGAAACAAAGACACTAGACGGTTTTGAAACACAGAAGAAAAGAAAGAAAAAAGAGAAAAAAGTAGCTGCCAATCTCTGTGGACAGTTCCTGACATTTGAAGTAATTACTGAATGATTAATTTACTACCTCTCTAGGGGTTAGTTACATTGTTTATGAACACGTGACTAATTACTCAATGAAGATATGGAAACATAATCACCTAATAACAGCATGCGATTACAGCATAGATGAATTGGGTGACCAAGACGATCCTGTCCAAGTGCAGCCAGCCAGCCCAGCACGCCCAGAACGTGCTCATTTGCCCTTTCCCCAAGGCAGCAAGCCCAGAAGGGGCAAGAAAACCCTTCCAGAGAGACTTGCTTCAGTGCGGCCACAGCGCGCGGAGAAGGCGAGAAGGGCTCGTGCGGATCCTTACGGGTGAGGGGCCCTGCACAAAGCCTCGATAGCAGCCCCGCTGATAGGGAGGGCGTAATCGTGACGAGTGGTATTTGGGAGGGGTTCTAACTCTGTCCAGAGGCAAATTTCAACTCAAGAGAATTTGCTCCTGCTGAAAGGTGCTTGACAGGCAGCCTTAAAGACCGAAGGCTTCAATGTCTAAGTAAGTGGCAAAATTAGTGCAAATGGAACGATCCCTTTTGTCCAGAGAGGAGTCTCCATGTTGGCCTTGCAGGGATACTCTGAGGAAGCAACTTACCTCCAGGCATTCAGTGAATCTCTTCTGCAGCAGTAGATTTTCCTCAGGTAGAAACTTGCCCTCCTAGTCTGAGACTAAAGCAACACTGAATTTGCCAGGATACATCACTAGAGGGTCTTCGCACATCCGTAAATGCCTCCCAGAAATCCTGTGTTGCCACAGCAGCTTCTCAGTGGGAGCTGGCTGCCCCTCATATAGCTACAATATTCAAGCTACACAGCTTTACTTACTGCACAAATTCAATTTACTCTGAAAAACAAATTAACCTCTTGGAAAAACATATCTTCCATTTCAGACAAATGATGACATCCTTACTCCCCTCACACCTGACAATGAAAAATGAGGTCTCAGGGTAAGTATTAGTCTCAAGGTACCAAGAAGGTAAGAAGAAACAGTGCTGCTGAAGTGCTGCTCTTAAGTTGTTATCACACTATAACGCAGAAACTCTGGAAATGCTGTAAGACATTTCCTTGCTAGAAAACCCCCTCAGACGAGGAACATCCACCAACATCTCACATCACAGAGAACTCTCCCTAGGCCAGCCAGGCTGGATCTCCTGCATGTGAGAGGATGGCCCAGACACCTAGCCCAGGGTCCTGCCATGCCTCAGGTTGCAAATGCAGCAGGGTCACCGAAGTGAGGCCCGCACAGGGAGCATGAGGTTGGAAGCCTAGCCACTGCTGGCCAAGACAGCCAGCAACTCTAGGGACCTGTTTGTTAACCCTGATGGCAGCAACATCTTGGATGAAGTTCCTGCTGAAGAAAGAGCTTTATGACTTATGACAAAATAAGCCAGACTTATGGTACCATTTATGAATATATGCTGTCTGCTAGATGCCATCCTGTCTGATGCTGTTGCAGCCTCCAGAGTTCTCGGAGAGCTGCCCCACCACCCGTGTTGTGCTCAGCAGATCACCAAGACCCAGCCGTGAGGGCGACTCACGCACCCTCTCCCCCTTGCTGGGGCTGAAAGTTGTGACCCCTGACAGACCAGGGAGAGCAGCCCAGCCACATACCAAATAACCTGGCAAGGAAGACTGATTATGTCCCAGTGTTAATTTATTGGTTTTGCACTGCAGGCTGCAAATGAACCTTCTTGGAAGAGAATGAGGCTTTATTGTACAGCATAGCAAGGCACAGCCCTTCCCCTGGAGGGAATGTAACCAAAACAGGCAGGGCAAAGAAGTGGCCAGAAGGCAGGCTGAGGGGTAAGCAGTATGCTCCTGGTCACACAGCAGAGCAGAGACACCCAGTCTTAAGGACAGACCCTGGTCATGGCTATCCTTCAATACCTCTAAGCAATAGTCTGCTACCAGACTTACATTTGTTCTGGATAGCATTTCTGCATTTCCTCTTTCTCATCCACATTGCTTTGCTGCTGCACTTAAAGGCACTGCAACATGGCAGGCAGGAATATGCTGCAGCTAGGACGGAAACTGGAAGGCTTTGACTGTTAATCTGGGGAATAGCACGTCCAGGAAGGCCCAGGATGTTCTGGGTTGAGGTCATCCAGTGCATTGTTGAATGAGATGGAAAGACCTACCCTGAGTCACCTCACACACAGCTAGAAGCAGAAGAGAAGACTCCCTTGTCCTATCAGGGAGTGCCCAGAAAGCCTCTGTGACATGCAAAATGGGCAGCAATGCCACAGGTTAAGCCCAGCATACATTTTCTGCAGGCAAGCTAATAGCAACTCTGCTGTGAAATAAGGTTCCATGTGCCTAGAACTCCACATGCTGTTCTTGCTCAAACCAACCCAAATGTCAACCACAAACTCCAACTTTCAGCTACTACCAGCTCCACCTCACATTCCTGCTTCCGAAGTTCCTGCAAATTTGCATCCTGAACCATAAGGAACAGTAGCAGCCCTGGCTCCTCAGGCTGGGGGGCAGAAATGCAAACTAGTATTCCAGTAGTAGAAACTACACTGTCCAAGGGAGCCTGAAGGACCAACCTCTGATCCTTCTAGATAGGAAGCAAAGACCCCTCACCTCAGAGTTACCTTCTCTCCCCTCCTGCTCTGAACAGGATGGTCAGAGGGAGCATTCTGATTTATTAAGCCAGCTCTTGTGCAGAAAAGGAGCCCTGCATGCAGGACTGCTGAGCTCAGCTGAAATGGGGCATCTCCCACCAGCAGCAGGACAGGGAAATTTGTGTCAGCTGGGGAGTGACCCTGCTGCAAGGATTCCAGCTGTTTCCCTTCCCACCTGGGTCTGAGACAGCACAAGCCTTCCCGCTTCCCTCCCCCAAGCCAACCATCATATTTGTCACAGACTACATTGGCCTAAATAGTTAGGTGTCACGTAGCCAGCAGCCCATCCGGGAAGATGTTACGTAACTCAGATAAATGGGACAAGGTCAACTCCAAGGCCAGTCTCCCTCTTGCAGAAGACCCTGTACAAATCAGTACTCCCTCCAGCCTTCCCAAACCTAGGCCACGGCTGCACAAGGGGCTGCTGCATGCGGGGGCTGAGGGGGAGCCCCATGCAGCCGGAGGCACCGTCAGGAGCCAGGAGCCCATCCGGGAGCCCCAGCTGCTCTAGTCACAGGCAGATCAAAGTGCCCTGCTGATACACAGAGGAAAAAATTCCTTATAGGATTTGCAGCACTGGAATTTGCCAGCGTCAGTCAGTAACCAGCAGCGCCGGATCAGGTGAGACGATTTAGTGAAACCGCAGGTGTGGCCTTTTGTCTGTGCCCAGCGTACATCATGATGGAAAAGTTTTGCCCGGGTTACCTCACATCCCTTTGACCCGCTAATTCAGGCTCCTCTCTATATATCTAAACAAGGTGTTTGGTGTCACCCCCTCAGGAAAATTCCTCTTTACCTCCTGAAATAAGTGCTGTACCCTGTGCTTGCTCTGCCCAACGCCAGGGGAGTCCCTCATAGGCAACATAATTTAGCTGTGATTAGCACTGCGTCTTCACACACAGGGATTTCTGCAGGGTCTGCTTTAAAGCTATGCAAAAGCCGTGTTTGCAGCAAGCACTGTGAAATAGGGAAAAAGGGTGCTGAGTTATAGGAAAGCATGGCCCGGGGAGAGCAGGGAGCAGGACTGTGCGGTTTGCATTTTCTCAGGGGGGAAAAAAAAAAAAACAGGAGGGATGTTAAAAAGCGGAGGCGAGGGAGCAGGGCTGGATGCTCCAGGCAGCCCTAGAGGGGGTCAATGGCCGGCCAGCGCCGGGCCGCGGCGCGGGGCGCCGGCCTCGGGAGCAGGAGGAGACCCCGGCTGCGCAGGGCAGCTCTGCGGAGAGGGGCCCGCTGGGCGCGCTGGGGGGAGAGCTGGGCCAGGGGCACGGAGACCAGCGCGGCCTGTGGCGCCAGGTTTCCTGAAAGCCGCTGCTTTTGCTGAGGCAGGGGGTAGTTTTGTCTGAAAAAGAAAGGCAGTTTCTAGCCTTGGTGGTTTCAGAGCAAAGCTCGGAGTTGTGTCCCCAGGGAAGGTTTACGCGTTGGAAGTGGCGGAGGCTGGAGAAGGCTGTTAAAACATGGATGCTTTCCTGCGGCGCTCCGGCTGCGCGGCGCGCGCGGCGCCGGGGCGCGCTCCGCCGAGC
>VZSV01000012.1:12789635-12850983 GCA_013398735.1 Nothocercus julius
TCACCTGGGGGCAGGCGGCCGGCCAGCGCTGCTCGTGTCACGTGCCGGGCAGGGACAAGCACACAGCGAGCCCGCAGCCAAAAACAACAGCCAGGAGAGCAGGAATTCACTGCGGGAGGCGGCGGGGGAAGCAGAGCGCGCTTGGGCGAGGGCAGAGCGCGGCCCGCGAGCCGCCGCGGCCCAGCAGGAGCCCTCCAGCCCTCTACGGCTGGGCCTTGGCCGAAGGGCTCCATCAAGCTGGACACGTTGGCCACCGCCACCACCCTGCCCCCGGCGTGATTTGGTGGCCCACACTGGGCGCCCCGCTAGCCCACGGGGCGGGGTGGCTGAGGCTACAGGCCCCGTGGTGGCTGCTTTCGGGGCCGCGGGCTCCCCGCTGCCCGGCACGGCCCTGCTTCCCGTGGCCGCTCGGCTTAGCGTCCCCTTTGGCACCCCGGCCAGTGAATTCCCAGCAGAGGAGTTGGAACGGACTTCAAAAGGATTTAAAGCGAGCAACCTTTCTATCTCTTGATCCTCTCAGCCGTACATTGGATTAGGTGCTGGCTGAAGCGCCGAGCCGCTTGCTCTGTCCTCTCGCTCTTCGGGGTTGCTGTCACAGGGCAGGCACCAGTTATCCCAAACCCGCCTTTGTGGAGCAAAGCGGGTGGCAGCTCCATCCCCAGCACTGCTGCTTCTGGACTTCAGATGCTGGGACACTGCTTGCACCCACAGCAGGAGAGATAAAGACTACCCTGGGCCGATCTTCGACTCCAGGAGGAGGAGAGGAAGCTCAGTTAGCTCAAACCACCTCTCTTAACTGCATTATTAGCCTCTACCCTGGCAGCCATCACGAGCAACCTTGCATCGTCGCAGGACTGAGCTATTCTGTTTTCAGCAGGGTTGTTTCTCCTTGGGAAGTATGCTGAGTCCTTCCGTGGCACTGCGGTGCCATCAGGCAGTGCTCTGCTCCCGGGGCAAAGGGAACGGTGTTGGGGTAACATCGCGAGGACCAGCGAGGATCATTTCCCACTGACGAGGGGAGTTTGGATGAGAGGAGAAGAGAGGATGGGAGAGCTGCAAGTCTCAACAAAGGACGACGCTTTCAAAACGGAAAATAAAAAACTAAAGGAAAGATGGGGGTGGAGTTGTTTTTTATTTTTCCAGACGACAAAAGAGCTGGTCAAAATTTTTGACTCATGAAAATGGCGAAAGTTTTTGAGAGGGAGACACAAAATACTGTGGCTCAGCTCAGAGTAGCTGAAGAGTAGTTTGAGCTCGGTGTTACTAGTTTGTATTTGCCCTGAAGGATGGGTCAGTGTCATGTAAAGTTGGTCCTTGAAAGGGGTGCCTAGACTTTTTCCAATAGGTGGGGATGGGAATTACAGCTGGAGTCACTTCATTATGGAGAGGAGGATGGGAAATTGCTCAAATGATGTACCTATTGCAGAACTGGAGATGTTTAATGATCACCAGAGGAGGAAAAAAAAAAAAAAAAACAAGGCAGCAGCGAGCATAGTGGAAGAGGCATAATGCAAACTCTGGTTCCCCACCAAAGTCAAGAAGAAGGGCTGAGCAGAACAACGGTGAGGACACCAGGGTCTGGAAGCAGGATTTCTGCTTACTTTTGCACCTTTGCAACTGAGTAGCTGCATAGTTTTGTATAAGTCTCTTGCCTCCTGTGTGCCTCAGTTTAGCCCTGTTTGGTGCAAGAAGAAAAAAGAAGAAAAAAACTGGCTAACCTCAGAGTGGTGGTAGAGAGGTCAGCTTCTGCTGCCCTGTGTTTGAGAGCCCCCAGGAACAGGAGAGGACTCAGACTGGGCCGTGCAAGGGATGGAGCCAGCAGGGTCTACTGGGACAAGCCGGTACACTCAGCCTTGAGGCCACCTCGCCGCAGCCAGGCCAGCCGGCGCCTTGCTGTGAGGGCTACGGCACCGGTACACACCGGATAATGGCCTGGCAGAGCCACCGCTGCTGCTGGTGCCCCTTCAGTTTGTTTGTCTTGCTTAATCCCCAAAGGCAGCATCTCTGTCACGGCAGCAGTGTGATTAAGATGATACAGCGTTGCTGTCACAAGCATGTAATTACGGGTTTCCTGTGTCACTCCTGCTGGGAGGTCAGCAACTCGCCCTCCCTCACTCCATCGGCAGGAGGGGAAGGCCGCCAGCTGCCCAGCTGCCTTTTCACCTCTGCACCGGCCTCCACAGTGCCAGGGAACGGAGGCTGCTGCTCACAGCGGGGTGGGGAGGGACAAGAGGCAAGCCACACGTGGCAGTGGACAGGGACACCCAGAGAAAAGAGATGGGGGGATGGCAAGGAGCAGAGAGAAGGAGATTTGCAGGAGGGCGCATCCCCTTCTGTGACTTAAATCTGCATCCATTCGGACTTCTTACGTAGGGAGACCTGGGCAAACTTTCCCATTCTGAACATCCATGGGTTTCTGATTGTAAATACATAAAGAGTGGGAGCCTCGCCAGTCTGTCCCTGAGTCTCCCAAAGGTATGGCAAAATCCTTCAGGAAGCCTTCTCAGCACCCACCTTTTCCTTGCAATAAGCAGGCTGGTCAGAGGTGCACAGAGAGGGTTCTCTCATCACATGGGTTTCTGAAGCTGTTCCACATGGGATTACCTATAAATTGCATGCAGAGAAGTACCCACTGTAGGCCCATCAGGAGCTTCTGGAAAACTCCTCCTGAACAAGACATGGTTTTGTGCTGCATTTGCTCCTGGAAAATGCAGGGTTGCAGTACTGCTTGTTTCATGACCCCTACATAAGGGAATCCATCATATAGCCTCCTTTATTAATACTGGCAATCATCTGCAACCAGCTGTTGCCCAGCTGTCAGTGCTGGTATTGCAGAGGAATCCCTGTGGAGAGCTATGTCTCCTCATACTTACAGGACCTAGACTACAAGGGAGGCTTAAGGAAGAGTCTGGGAGGATAAAGGAGGAAACTACTTAGTGGGGTTACAGATAGAGCCAGATGTGCTGGACTTCAGTTCATGCTCATATAGCAAACTGCAGCTCAGCTGCACTCCCGGCTGTGCTGCGCTCCCGCAGAGCCCAGTATCAATGCCCATCTTTGTCAGGAGCAAAGCATTTCTGCCTGGGAGGAGCTGCTGCAAGGTTACCCCAACACCAGCAAGCAAAGTGCAGCTCTCTCCAAAGCATCACTGCCACTATGGCTAGCTGTGGGCCAAAGCCTAGATTCAGATGGTCAAGCCAAAATGGATTCATACCTCATGCATACAGCAAACTTTGAATCTCAGGTGAATCTCCTTACTGACCACAATTATTTGCAACTAGCAAGATATCGTTTCCAGAAGGGCGTCCAGTTTAAATTCAAAGACATCAACAGACAGAGGAGCCACCATCACCCACAATAGATTGCTCCAGTGAAGAATTGCCCTCACAATTGCACAACTTGTGCCTTATTTCTACCTTGGGTTTGCCTGGCACGAGCAGCAGGCAAACCGTCCATGACGTGTTGACACCTAACATAGCTACCAAGAGCCACAGAGATGAAGTAACTATTACATAAACCTTCTGGGAGCAGGGGGCTGTAAAGACTTCAGCAGGCTTCCACTAGTCTATGTTGCATTAAAAAATAAATTAGTCCCTGTCCTTAAGTGCATGCTGTAAGCAGGGGCACAATCTAGGGAGGGTTTGCTTATTTATGCCAGCAGCCATCCCAAGCATATGCTGCTATGCAAATAATTAGCCTTTTCTCTGAAACAGAAAAACATAAAAATAAAATAAATAAATAATTTTAAAAAAGGAGCAGAGAGGAGCAGGGAAGTTCATTAAATGAAGGCTCCCCCCTGGAACAGCCTCACTCCATTAATGCTGAGGCTTAGGGGTCACTGTGTGGTTTAGCTATAAAGAAAAAAAAAAACTCCTTGAAGGGGTAGCGCAGGCTTCAAACCTAGCAGCAGGAGCACTGAGACAAGCTAGAAGAGGCACGAGGCCACTGTGTGGATCCTGCCAACCAGCCTTCCCGCTTCCTCCACTGGGAGCAGAGGGGAATGCTGCAGCATGCTGGCCTATGGTGAGGATCACTGTCGAAATCCTCACTTTCTAGCCTATGTAGCTGGTCTGCCCACTGATATCAAATTCAGCCTTCTGGGTGTACTAGGCCTCTAATTACCATGTCGCTGTCTCATTGCTCACCACTTGTACAGCCAGTCCCTGAAACTCCCCTGGTTTAGCTCTTGCACCCTCTGTTCACATGATACCTTTCTGTATCTCTGAATATGCTCAGTGTGATTCATAGGCACACACACAATGGCCTGTTTTTGCATGAGGCTGGGGAGGGGCTCTACCTGCCACGACAGAGATCTTACTCCTTTCTGAAAAATTTCCCAGGAGGAAAACCCTTCACCTTGCCAACAGCGCAGCCGGCTGTGCCGCTGCAGGGTTATCAGTGAATGACACGCTCAGAGAGCCCCAGGATGCGGGAGTTAATCACTTCCCTCGACCTGCCCCAGCCCAAAGGCAGGCAAAGTGTCCTATAGCAAAAAAAGACCCAGGCTGCAAAGCCTGGAGGTGATGTTTCTAGAGGACAACAGGATGCGGCTTTATCTGGAGCCAGAGGAGGGGGTACCAAGTCCATATGCAAAGCAGGAAGATTTGAAAGCAAAACAAAAGACACCCCTAAAATGTCAGAGGGGAGAGGTAGGCAGCTGTTCATCACCTATGGGAGTACTGGACTGGGTAGTACCAGCTGTCCCAGTCCCTGCAGCTACGGGCTGCTCCATAGGAGCCATGAGAACATTCAGTCCCACCTGCTCCATCTGCCACATCGCGCCCCTCTGCAGCCCACAGGAACGCACCCTGAAGGTCCCGGCAGAGCAGACCGCATCATGCACTACAGAAGGTTAAAAAAACGTTCCTTCCAAACTGATTTTAATGAACATACATTCCTGACCCCAAATCTGGTATTCCCTTAAGGCCAGAGTATGTGCATGAGATGTGTCAGGCAGGCCTTGGAGGGATTTCTGTGGTGACACCCCACCCAATATCTTGCCTCCAGCAGTGGCCAGTCTCTGAAGGACTGGAATAAAAGAAAGGAAAAACAGAAGACTAGAAAGCATTTGAATTTGATTGCACATTCTTTCTAAATTAATTAAAAGAAGAAAAAATGCTGATGGGTTTATACAGGAAATCTTGAAAAGGGATTTATTGAGTTACTGAGATTAATTAGTGCACAGCAACAAACTTAAATCAAATTGCTTTTCACATCCTTTTTCAGACCCTATTAGCAATACCACCAAGTGGAATTCAAAACTCAATACTGCAAACTTTATTCTTCAGGTTCAGAACTCTGTCATCCTCTCATCTGATCCCTGCTGCATACAAATTCAGCAATCCTGCCAATGAATTATTCATCTGTCATAGGTTTGTGCATCAACTGCTGCCTGTGTTTGACCAAGATCTTGAGGAATGGGAAGAAGAACAAAAAGTGAGAAAGTTTACTTTCTGAGTAAAGGGACCACCATCTAGCACTTCCCAACAGAAAGTGGGCCACAGTGCCCCAAAGCAGTCATGCTCTCCTAGCTAAGAGGCAGTACAGCCAAGGAGTGAGTGGAGAGTCATCCACTTTGTGTGAGTGTTGTGTTTAGACTGTTTGTTGAATTTGTAATATTTAATGATCACTGAGATCATTTCTACTGAATGCCATTTTTTTTTACTCTTTTTTTTTTTTATTTATCTAGCCCACACATATGTCTGGTGCAGGAAGTGCTGACAGGACATGACTCAGAAATACGTACAAGGGTATCCCTGTACATTTGCGCAAGTAAATTCCCAAGGATATGCTCCTGACGATGGAACTTTGTACTGGATGTAACAGGTACTTGTACAAAACATCCTTGGGTATCTCCACCATGATGGGAATTGTCATTTTTAGGGACAGTCCCCTCTGTGACTGAGTACCCACCACCATAAGTCCTTTTTTTTAATGATGATTCTTCTCCAGAATGGGGCTTAATCCCAAAGAAAACACCACTCTCCCATTAACAAACAAATCTGCTTCCAAGGAGCAGAATATAGCACAGAGGACAGGTATTAGTCACCTCTCTACACTAACTGCTGGAAGGTGCTTTGGAGCATGGGGTAAGAACATTATTATATGCAGGCTCACCCTGCACCTCCAGCCTCGCCTGCAATGGCTGTGCTGATCTCCGTCTGTTAGAAATGTGATGAATCTCTTCAGATTTTGGTCTAGCGGTGACCCTCCAAAAGGCCAAAGCTCAGCAAGGGGAAAAAGAGAAATGGAGGAATGACTGCATGGCCCTGGAAGAGGAGCCATCCCACAGCTCAGACAAAAGGGGCTCTCAGAGTCTGCAGGCTCTGTTGGAGAGCAGGAAAGAACTGAAAGTCAGCCAAGTAAGAGCAAACCTCCTTTATGCTGCTTGGGGACAGTACTTGGTGTTCATTATCAGCACCCCATGACTAGCTGCTGAAAGGGACAAATCCCAAATGACAAAGAAAGAGAGAGGTTCTGAAAGTCTTGAAACAAGGTCAATTAAAGATCCCCACAAAGAACTAAATCAGGACAAATGTTGTCCAAAAAAGCATAGAGAGGGCACTGAAGAAGCTGACCCTGCCACCAAGCTGTGCAGAACAGCACAACTAAGTCATTAGAGCATTTCTAAGTGTCAGTATCATTCATTCTGGAGGTCTGGGTGCCAGGCTCACAGCTCCAGAAAAAAAAAAAACAGCACTTTTGAAAATCAGGATGTGAGGATGATCGAGCATGCATTCAACAAACACTTCCTCGCAATATGTAACACCTCCATAATGCACTCCAGAAGAGAATGCCAAGGTCCTTCCTGACAAAAGCTAGTTAGACTTTACATCTGGGCATCGAAGACATTTCTGTTTTACTGACCATGAAACTGAAGCACCCAGAGATTCCAGCCAACACTTGTAAACATGGAAACCCTTAATCAGATGTCTATCCAATTTGCCGGCATGTTAGAAAGGGTCTTGGTCTTCCAAGATGCTGCATTTCTCCAACTGCTGCTAGATGAATCATCACAAACTGACCCCCCTCACCATTCAGTGTCACAAATCTCTCCATAAAGGTGAAGGATTATTGCTGTTATTAAAAGGGCCCGATTCATTCACTTCATTATTCTGTTGATTCCAAAATTCCTGGTGCCATTTCCATCTGACAAGATAGAGGAGCAGACTGTCATATCATTGGCCATTTCCCCAGGTTTTCACAGTTACCCCTTGCACAGATTTTATTTCCAATCTGAAGGCAGCATAGTCAGGCATGACTATGTGGGGCCATTTGATCATATCACTTTCAAACAAACACCCCTCTGGAGATCAGGTGTTAGCAAGTCCAAGCAAGAAAAATTTGTGTCCCAACTCTGAGGATGACTGCAGTCAAGATCTGTATTAACATGTCCTTCCTTGGCCAAAAGGAGATTTTTGCTGTAAGCTAACTTCAAATAAATTTCTATCTTGAATCACCAAATTGGATGTTTAAACAAATGTTCCCATTTCTCTTATGGCATGACAGCAAGGAGCGGATGTGACAGGATTGATACTATTTTGTTAGATAATAGCATGCAACTTTTTGGACATCAAAAAAGAGATGTTTCACCACTTACAATCCATTTAGGAATTCCTGTCCATGAAAATACTAACCTTAACACTTTCCCAGTCTGTGTTAAATTAGTAGCATTCATACACAGCACTTTAGGCCATTTACAAGGGGCACTTCCTGCAATCAAAAACATATGTCCCATAAAAGGTCCAGTTCTGTCTAGATTTGCTTTCCTGGAGCAGCTGGCCATTCCTGAGAATACAAAGGAGAATACTGAAGCAAGTGTAATGTTCGCCGATACCCAGAGCTGCCTGGGAAATAGAAATCCCTTCCAGCAAGAAAGAAAACAATAGTAACCGAGTTGCTTTTTAAGGAAAATATTGGACTGAAAAATCAAACCCACTGTTTTTGTTAGAATTCCACAAAAAAATCACATTTCACAAGCCTTTTGGTTTGCTGGCTGCCCATCTGGTCGGGATTTATTTGACTTCTGCTGCAGGTGAGCAGTCAGACACTTAGTAGAGCAGCTGCCCATTTCTGAGCCTTTGCACACCTCTGACTCCTCAGCTCTGCCTCTGATTTCTGAACCTGAGGGGAAGACTGCGCAGAGAGACAGTCTCCGCTAGCTCTCAGCAGTTTTATTTTCTCCTTGTAGAAAAGAAGCCCAAGAAACTTCAGTTTAGGTTTCCCAACAGAAAAGTGCAATTTTCTTACAAAAAGTGCTGAGTTAGTGAAAAGTGCATTTTCCATTGGAGAATTATTCTGATGGAAAATTTCCCGACTAGCTTTATTAATACCCTTGACATTGTTTTGTCATTCCTCCTATTTGTGTATCAGTGTCTGGCCACTGGACTAAATTTCTAGCCAGGACTTTCATAGTTACTATTCCCAAAGGGTTATCATGTAATTCTTGGAGTACTCTAGACCTGAGATTTATTTTAGTAACAATTCTGGTGCCACACATTAGGCAACCTGGATGTGTATTTCATTACTCTTTTTACAGCCAAGAAGGCTCAAAGAGATTGGGTGCTTAAGCTTGTCCAGTCATCATATTATCAGAGACCTGAGCCAGGTCTGGCTTCACGCTGTACCAGGGAATTTGTCGCTCATCAGGTACTTGCAGTACCAGTCACTACGTATTCCTACCAGAGCAGCACGACAGGGAGTACCCCAGGACACCTTCTGTCTCTGTAACTGGGCCATTACTGCTAAAACTGAAGTGAGCGTCTGACAATTTGTAACCAGAGTAAATTGTTTCCTCTTGAGATAAGCTGTGGTTAAACTGCTGACCTCCCAACACTATGCTTGGAGCTTTTCTCCCGCTGCTGCGCACCATGTCAGAGAGCCAGCAGTGTGGGTCTTTGCAGAACTGTATCCTAATGGCTGGCTTTCAGCATCAATGTTTCAAGCCCATGGGGAAGTGCTGCAAGCTAAATTTACAATCAGTTTCTCTTTCTGATAAAATGAGGTTCTTGGCTTCATCAGGAATCTTGGTACATCATGTGGACCAACATTACTTCTGTCCTTTGTCTATTTAGGGAGTGCAATAGTGTCGATATGTTGGGCAAGACCCCTTGGTAATAACTGCCTATCCCCAGAAAGGAAGATAATTGTGACATTTCTTGTGGTTGGGTGCCTTGAGAATAGCCTCAAGCGTTACTTGTGATTTACAGAAATCATACGTGAGTCTCACAGCACACTGCCGAATCTTTGGAAAATTCACTTTTCCCTCATTTCGCTTTTCAACTGTTCTTAGCAGCCTTACCAGCACCTCTGCAGACAGCCCTTACTCTCACCCTTCCTTACCCACACATTGTCTGCATAGCTATGAATGTTAGAAACACTTTGCAATAGATGGTCCGTTGCCCTCCTGCAGAACAAGGGTGTGGAAATTATCCTAGTGCTAGCCTGCTATGCTGTAAGATCTGGTGAGTATTATTACAGTCAATTTCTTTGTCATTATCCAGCATCTCCATCCAACTGATAGGCTTTGCTCAGTCAAGCCCAGGCAAAGGATACCTATCTGTGTTAATAATGATTTGGAAACCAAGACAGAACAAATAGCGTTCTCTTTTCTCCTCACCACTAGCACTACATCCTCCCTCAATAACCTGGGATGGCCCAGAACCTCTCTATGTTGTGCTTCTGCCCCTATGCAAGTTGTCACACAAATGGGACCTCAGGAGCATCATAGAATTCAAAATCATGTTTCCCTTTCAAGCAAAGCTTTCTCTCATTAATATTTTAGGTTCTGATGTTCTCCTGAAAGATGTTAGCCACTTTGTCCAAAGGGGGAACAACGAATCTTTTGTTTCAGGCCGTTTGATGCTGTTACAACTCCCTATCTTCTGCAGTAGCTGTATCCTTTGACACAGCAGTTCCTAGAGCACGTTTTAAGGACAAATCAGCCTTAGTTAATAACTGTTCTTGGATTGCTTCATTTTGCATACCACACTCTAACCGCTCCCTTGACACAGCACTTAAACTCTCTCCAAGCTGGCAATACACTAGTAATTCCCTTCCCCCTCTCTCTCCCCCAACACATATTTAGAAATTCTTTCATTTTCCTTTTTATTGCATTATTCAAATGAGCTAATGCATTGATTCCATGAGTGCATTTATGGAGAGAGGATTTGGGAAAACTTCTACAATTTCGACAAGCATTTCACCGCTTGGTTTAGCAGAACGTGGCTAGTCAGTGGTTTTCTCTTCAGCTTTTTACTAGGTTTTCAAAGTCACTGCATTCTTGGATTATAATCTCACCCTGATCGCCATTTCTTCAGTTGTTTTTTTTTTCCTTCTTAGATATAATATTAAAGACCACATGGTCACAGAAGAGCACTTACTGAGTATAAACAGCAGCTTCTCCTACTGCGAGTTGCCCATGATTGTGGAGCAAATGTTGCTTTCTCCCTTAGCACCTCCACCTGTGTTCCTAACCACGTATTTGCTCCCTGGAGGCTGTTTGGATTAGGGATGTAAAGAGCTAGCTTGATTATAGATCTTCCCAGAATATCTGTAAACGGATCTCAGGCGCCTCGTGATCTCAACGTCACCTGCTGCTTTCATGCAAGGGTGAATCTTCTCTGGGTGGAGTTCAAATAGCCGAGGTGTTGTGTGTACATGGCTGGAGGTGTTGAGGCCTTACCACGGCACGCAGGGAGCTCATACCACAGCCTGCGTTCGTCTCCTTGCTCCTAAGGCTCTGCTTTGAGCCTCCTTTCTCCTCTCTTCTCCATAAGGCACAATGTGATGGCTTTGCTCTCTGGTGCAGGTTCCTAAACTGCCCAGGCCTGGTTCACACCTCCCCTCTCCCACTCCCGAAGCATCTGCCCTAGCCCTGACCCACCTTGGGGTCATCCCCAGTCTTCTTCCAGCACCACATCAATGAGGTGAGCACCTGGTGAAACTGGATACCATCCCGGATGCTCATCCGCGCAGCCAGAGCCCTTCGCCTGTGGTCCCTGCCTCCCACGGGGCCTCGCTGGGGCATTGCTCCTCCGTCCTTTCCCAAATGCATGTGGAGGAGACCACAGGCCCAAAAAGACTGACCACCCTCTTCTTTCTTAACAAGCCTCTTGGGCACCGCCTTTCTCTCCTCCTTGCCCCTTCTCCCACTTTCAATCATTGCTTTTATTTCCTTGCTATGCCCTTGTTACCACTCACCTAAAGGCTCCTAGTGCTACAGCCCTGTGTCAAATCTTGCTTCCCAAGTCCTGCTGGTGCCCCTTCACCTCCACCATCTCCTGGGATGACTCGCTGTGGGCTGCGCAGCCTCCCCAGCCATGGGACCACCAGCACCATGCTCACCTTCCTTGCTGCTGCCTCTGGCCAGGCTGGCCAGACACCTAGCCATGGATCCTGACTCGGAGGCTCCAGGGTTGCAGGTATCCCTGCGTGGAAACAGTGTGGTGTCTGTGCAGTTCCTCTGTCATGGGGGAGCCTGGGCCTGGGGACAACCCCTGGGGCAGAGGGATGGCAGAGAGGGAGCTCAGGAGCCTAGTGATGACTTCCAACCCTCAGCTTCAACTCCTTCCTCCTCCAGGCTCAAAGCACTTCCCTGCAAAAAAATGAGTGCTGTTCTCCCCTCATCCTCACTTCACTCAGAGGGAAACAGGGGTGTAGAGGCCTGGCCAGGCATCATGCAGCAGTCAGGGGGCCTCAGCCCCTCTGAGGCTCGCTGTGCGCACAGCAGCCCCCTGCCAGGGTATGTATATGCGAGTGTCTTATATTCTCTGTGCCACGAGTGGATCTCTCCCTGCCCCACAGGAGGCCCGTGGGGTGCCCCACTGCTTGCTTACTCTGCAGCCACTCACTCTGCTCGCATTCACCAGATATCATATGGAAAGAAAATGTCTTCTCTGGATAATGTCTGGAGGACAAGATGGGGAGAGAAGAAACGGGTGAATGTATGCTAGAGACAGGGGATGCTGGAGAGAAGGTCCATCCACCTGCACGTGCATCTCAGGCACGACAGTAGAGAATGGCATTTTTCCTATCTCCAGCGCTGCCATGTATTCTGGCAGAGCTGTGGAAATTCACCTGCAATGTTACATCATTAGGGCCTGGCTTAAAAAGCCTCAGAGGAAGAGGCTTCACCTCTCCAAAGTGAGACACCCAAACCCCGGCTGCCAGCAGAACAGCTTGGTTGGAAAGGTACTGAGACCGCAGTGAGTCACAGGTAAGAGTCACGTCAGAAAGGGGATACCAGCTGGTGTCACAGTCCCCTCCCAGCTAGGTTTCAGGCGTTGCTGCTTGGCTCTTGCTAGTGGCATTTTCCATGCAGACTTGGCAGCACTGGCAATGCCCAGGATTAGCTTTCTCTGCAGGGGGAAGGAAAAGACAGATGCTATTTGGAGTCAGGCCAGCCAGAACATAATGCCAAAAGAAGGTCTGGCCATCTCCAGGCCCTGCTGCTTTCTTTCACCTGCATAAAAACAGCATCCCACCAGAGGCCAGGCTGGCAGGGCAGGGAGAGAGATGCCAAAGCACAAGGAAATTGCTGCTGTCGGTGGCAGAGCTCTCTAGGATGGCTCTGTCCTGTGGCAGTGGGGCATTGCCAGGTCCCCCCAGTGCAGAGTAAAGCGATCACGGTGACAGGCTCCTCAGGAGCTTCCTTCCTTCTTGACATGCTCCACATTCTCTCAGCCTTACTTGTCACTGCACATGCCCCAAACCTCCCAACAGCTGCAAACCCTCACTAATTATACAGAAAACAACAGGCCAGCAACCTCTGGCTGTTTTCTTTTAGCTTAAGTGTGGTAAATGTAAGAGAAGAGAAGAAGAATTATTTCAAGCCTGAAGTTCAGAATGGCAACAGCAAGCATCAGGCTATGGGCAGTTTTAACGTGATACCTTACAATGTACCCTATTAAGCAACAGCAGCGTCCTACCCCAGGAGAGGGGTGTTCTAGCTTTCCAAAGACACCAAGCTAGGCATCAGCTCCACATATTTGTAGGACAGACTGTCTAACATACAACACTGAGCTCAAAACCATGATTTACCATGATTGAGTTAAAAAATCAAGAATGTCTGGGGGAGAGAGGCTGCAAATGAGGATGGAGGTATGTAAGTTCAGCTCTGTGAGGCTTCGGGGAGTTTGTGGGGCAGAAGCGAGGGGCAGGGCTGGGGGCCCAGGCCTGGACTAGCAGGGTCTGTGGGGCAGGAGTGATGAAAGAGGCTTTGGACTGGATAAGCTGTATGTAGGGAATGAAAGATATTGGCCGACTTGCATGGATGACATTTCCACAATCACTGTTTGCAATATGTCTGGCTCTCCCTTCTGTTTTTGGTCTTTCACCCTTTACTAGACACAGCTATTTGTTTGTTTCCAGCGCTTTGGAACCCAAGAATAAAGCTGGAGTTGCCTGAAGCAGTGCTGCTGCCCACTCCCATTGGCTGACCTCATCCATGTATACGCAGGGGAGGTATGCACACCATACAATAACGATCCAGGATCTGCAGCTTTAAACTCCATAGGTGTTGCGTCAGGTTATGTAAAGTTCAGTTGCATCACACACTGTTGCACAACACTGCCTGCAATCAGACAGTGTGCCAAATCGGGGTTCATTCATCCATCAGGTCTCCTCAGCCGCCACAAGCTACTTAACAGAGAGGTGTCTGCTCTTTGGGGTGCCTCGGCGTGGGAACGGCCTCTTCTAGCTAACATCAACATCCTACAGCATATTGGGGGAGATGGGGGGTACTGCCGCCACCCAGGTCTCAGTAGCCATTGGCACCAGCCGGGAATGCGGCACAAAAGCAGAGCTAGAGCCTGGTGAGTGATACGTGAGCCACTCACGTGGCCTCTCCTCCTTGCTAGAAGAGAGACTACATTTACTTGGAGAAACCCACTGCCACAGACCCATCAGGGCAGCACATCGGGACAGCTCTCGCAGACAACCATGCCAGACAGGCCTTTGCAAAAGCTTTTGCAGAGCATGTGGGCCCAACGCCAGTCTCACTGACAGCTGTGCTGGACAGCCTAACAGAGGTGATCTTTGCCAGTCTGAGGCAGCAGCAAGTCTTGCTGACACACCTCGCCTACCTCTCTCCATGCTGCACCTGCACAAAGCATCTGCAGAGAGGCCTGGACCCACGGATTGCAAAATAGAAACGATGGTGAGTGGCTGTCCAAGGGCCAAAGGCAATATGAATGGCCTATGTGAAGCAACTGCAAATCAGAGAACACCAGGAGCACATCTCAAACCCCAGGAAGGTTTGGGGCAGTACCTGGATTCACAGACCTCTCTTTCTATGCCCATCTCCACAAAGCCCTGGTTTTCCACCCTTTCTTTGGCCTCCTGCTCAACTCCCCTTCCCAGATGAGTTGGGACACCCATGGTGCCAGGCTGAGCAGTGCTCAATTATCAGGGGATTCATTTCTACTGTGTGAAATGCTCCCTTCTTGCCAAATGTCTCCCCTCCTCCGCTAAAAGCACCATCCCACGATGACCCACTCAAGGGTGCGGCATTACAAGCAGTGGCCCATCCACCAGGCAGAACCGGGTGAAAGCCCTACAGCGTGGGAGGGTCTTCTCCAGAGAGGAGTGGGGGGGACCTACCTGCACAACAAGGTGCTTTGTCCCCCTCCAGTGGCAGAGACCTTCATGAAGCACCTAATATGCTTTGCTCTCCCACTTCACCACATGACAGCCATCTCATGCTTTTGAAACCAGAGCTTGGCCATTCAGACACTACTGTGCCAGTCCACCAGGCAGTGCGACACATTACAGCCACGGGGAGCTCCAAAGCCATCAAGGCATTGCACCAAGAAAGTGCCACTGCGGGCTGCACCACGGCAAGAGGTCCAGTTGCCAATGAGAAATGCCAGCCAGTTACAGCCTGATGCTGTACTGATCGTGCCCTCAGTGTAGGGCTTGCCACCTATATCTACTTCTGGAAAACACAATTTTTGCCTTCAGTAACTTCCTTGCCCAAGATAGAGGAAGGGAATCCCAAATATCTACGTATAAAGAGACACAAATCTGGTTTTGCATTTGCAATGTGCAAATCTCTTCACGGAGCTGTAATTCATGGACTGCTTGACTTTAAGCCTGCCTGCCTATTCAGCACATGTTTTCTTCCTGGGGGAATGTTCCAGCTCTTGTGGAAGACCCCAGGAGAGCCCACAACAACAGTGATCCACTCAGATTATGGGTAGAAAGGCTCAAGAAATTTTTCTAGAGCAGTGAATGGTATGTGAATTATGCAGACATGAACCCAATTGCCCTGCAAGCCCTATCACCTTGGAGCAGCAGGCACGTCCTCCAGGCTGGCAATAAACTTGGCACGGGGAAGATGAAGGTGAGAGGTCTGAGAAGATAAGGGAGCCCAACACGCTCACACGTCTGGTGTTTTCCCTTTGTGAAATGACAGCACAAAAACATGCCCACACCCTCATGACTGACTTTACCACCGAGATATCGTACCATGGCTGCAATGGGAGCACACGCTGGGGAAGAGAGTCTTGATCAGGCCAAGGCCCAACTCACCAGAGTGTTCGCAGCTAATTTTTCCTTCCAGGAAAGCAGCCAGTCTTTGTTGGACTTGCTCTAGCTGTTCACTAGGAAGAGGGTTTAATACCAGTCAATCAGTGGTGAATTATTTCAGTTAAGACAGGCAGGGCTGGGAGGAGGGCATGGGGAAATTGTTGGACATACTGTGACCTCTACTGGCTTGGTATGAAATTGGTGTGCTGGTTGGCCTGGTCTCACAGGCTCCAAGAGCACAGTGGGAGCCAATTGACTTGGTTCAGGACTCCTGGAAGCTCACACATTGCCATGGCTGGGGATTTTGCTCTCCAACGCAAGCACTATTCTCGTTCCAGATACAGAGGTAATGCAACTCCCTTCACTTATTTGGAAGGAAAATTACCTCTAATCCTCAGAATGACAACCTTCTACAGTCCCCAGGCATGCCAGGTTTAGCTGTCATACCAGAAAGCTAAGCAGGGCCAGGGAATGCTGCACTGAGACAGGAGATTTTCATGGACTGGTAGCATCATGCCGCAAGTGGGGCTGGTGACTAATGGACTCCCACTACCACATATCTCCCACCATCCTGCTGCCCCAACAGCATAGTGTAGCTGCCAAGAAGTCCATGCAATGGAAAGGATCCTCTCAGGGGAATGCAAATGAAGCCCTGGATGCCATTGACCATGAGAAGTCCCTAAGACACCTTTCAGGAGGACTGGACTGTAAGCCCAACGCCTTAGGTGAATTCCACAAAAAAAAATGCTGTCTCAAATATTTATTTCTAGTGGTACATATGGCTCCAAATTAAGGCTCCCGAGGCACAAAGTCCCAGTTTTTGCCAGGCGCTGTCTGCTATGCACTCCTTTTGCCCCACATCCCTCACTGCAAGAGTGCCTGCTTGAGTCTCCTGTCGAAAGTCACAGAATCACAGAATGGTTGAGGTTGGAAGGGCCTTCTGGAGATCATCTAGTCCAATCCCCCTGCTCCAGCAGGGACACCTAGAGCACAGGGCACAGAGTGGCATCCAGGCAGGTTTGGAAGATCTCCAGAGAAGGAGACTCCACAGCCTCTCTGGGCACCCCGTTCCAGGCCTCTGTCACCCTCACAGGAAAGAATTTCTTCCTCGTATGGAGAAGGAACTTCCTGCATTTCAATTTGTACCTACTACCCCTCATTCTATTGCTGCCCACCACTGAGAAAAGTCTGGCTCCATTCTCTTTACATTCGCCCCTCAGATATTTGTACATGTTGATGAGATCATCTCTCAATCTTCTCTTCTCCAGGCTAAACAGGCCCAGCTCGCTTCTTAGATTTTCCTCACACGATAGATGCTTGAGTCCCCTAATCATCTTTGTCGCTCTACACTGAACCCTCTCTAAAAGCTCCATGTCCCTCTTGCACTGGGAGGCCCAGAACTGCACCCAGTACTCCAGCAGTGGCCTCTCCAGAGCTGAGGAGAGGGGCAGGATCCCCTCCCTCAACCTGCTGGCAACATCCTCCTGATGCAGCCAGGAGCCCATTGGCCTTCTTGGCCATGAGGGCACATTGCTGCCTCATGGTTAGCTTGTTGTCAGCCAGGACTCCCAAATCCCTCTCCGCAGAGCTGCTTTCCAGCAGGTCAACCCCTAATCTGTACTGGTGTCTGGGGTTATTCCTCCCCTGGTCCTGCACTTGCCTTTGTTGAACCTCATGAGGTCTCCTCTCCCCAACTCTCCAACCTGTCCAGGTCCCTCTGAACGGCAGCAGAGCCCTCTGAGGTGTCAGCCACTCTGCCCAGTTTTGTACCATCCACAAACTTGCTGAGCGGAAATCCTTGGAGGTGACACCTCACTGAGGTGAGCGGGACACCTCACACCTTTGAGAGCCTTTATCTTAGAGTCCGGGTTCTTTTCCCCAGAAAAAAAGGCTGATCAAAAGTTCCCTGCCTCTCCCATGCCTGGCTGCTTGTTCCTGATCCCATGCTGCAGTTTCCTGCTGTTTGGAGGGCAAATCAATGACACATTTTCAGCAGCAGCAAAGCTGGCTTGCAAAGCTGCTGCCCAGCCTCAAGCTCCTGATCCTGCACCACAGTGTGTCCTTTCTGCTCTCCCCTTTCTCCTCTCCAGCAGTGCCACTACATCTGGGAATACGGTCACATAGAGAACCAGTGCACTGAAAGGGTTTGGGTTAAAAAATAGACAAATAAATAAATAAATAAAGTCCTTCTGAAAGGAAAGCAAATTTTGTGGACTTTTGTCGTCCACTCAGTGATTCAACTCACAGTACAGCTTGGTAGACAACTACAGTAGCAAAACCGAAGGTGCAGTAAACGGCAGTGTAGGGACAGGATCCAATGCTTACAGATAAAAACCTCTGACCGTCTTTACTGCCAGGCACATGGAAGCACTGAACCACCTCCTCAGAGAGGGGGGACCCAAAAGAAGCTGTTACATCACCTCTGTTTGGCTCAGGGGTATGGTCTTTTCCACACAGTTGGAGAGAAAAAGCTTTCTTTTTTAAAAAAAAAAGGAAATCTGAGCTTTCAATTTAATCCTGTGTTTTCAGGAATGCCCAGGTCTTAATCCAAGCCTGGAGTTTGGACTGTTTTAAATAGATGTTGCGTGACATTTCAAAGTTAGTTGCATTTAATTGGTGACCTAGAGTCTGTTTGCGCTGGTTTGAATAAAGTTTTAGGTTATAGTTTGATGAAAAACACTAATATCCAGCCATGTAACCCTCTCCAGCTTCTGCATATAAAGAGAAATACAGAGAGAGAGGCAAATCATTAGCATACCAATAGAGTGCTAACCTTACTTTGAAAATCAAAACCAGAGACTCTTTCCCGGTGACACATTAAAGTGTCACAAACTTCTCACATAAAGGACATCACAGAACAAGTGTTGATTCAGTGTTGGTGTTTCCAAAGCAAGCTACTGCCTGCACTGAAACAGAGGCATGTTTCTTGTAGCAGAACTTTTCTAGTAGTTTCACATTTTAAGTAGAACTTCTACAGCACTGAACCAGACTGGATGATAGCACCACTTCAATGGAGTTTACAGTCATCTGACTCACTCATCTGATCACAGTGAGCAATCCTGCTTCAGGGTTGTTTGTTCCTGCTAAACACAGGGCAAAAAAGGCCCTGCAATATGTACTGAACAAACACTGTGTTGTGATTTAAAAATAAATTGCGGTGAAATGAAAACTGAAACATTTCAAATCTCCTAGAAGACATTCCTGGCTTACAGGGATATCCCTGAAAAAGCCAAGACACACAGGCCCATGGCACAACATGTCCTTATCAGTGAACCTTTGTCCTGACCCATAAGACTGCTTCTCTCTCTTATGACGCAAAGTCATATTGATTGCTGGACTTGATCTTATTCGGTTGCTTGTTGTGACTAGGGAGAGTGGCTGGTGTACTTCCTGACCCTCCAAGAGCTAACACGCCGCAGCAGAAAGTATTGGTACAAAGTGAACAAACCATGGCAAAAACCACAAGGCAAGAGGATGTATTATTATCCTTACTATTGCATTTTTTGGTGACCATCTAGAAGATTCAAAGTGTACAATGTGGACCCACATTTGTCAAAAGCTGATATTTGCCCCGAGCAGCATGTGATCCAAGATAGGCAGATGTATTAGCAGCACACAACAGCAAGAAAATCATGAAGAGAGTCCGTAAATATGCACCATTCTCCAGCCCAATGGTAGCTTGGTTGTACTGTTTTGTTTTGTACTGTTGAGAGCGTTATGGTGATTGTGACTGTGAGAAAAAATTTTCGTGCGATATCAATCTTGACCTCACTAAAGCAAAGCCTTCTGAGCCTCTGAGTCAGGGTGGAGCGAAGCAAGATAACTTAAGGAAAAAGAACCTCAAACTCTCAAAACAAGGGACTCAATAACAAACTAAGAGTGATTGAACAGGAAGGTAGTTGCGGGCTCTGCAGTGGGCTGTAGGCTCAATCTCCAGAGCCTGTGATCAGAGCTGGAAAGTTCCTTTTAGTGTCCATATAAATATTTCTGTAAGTTATTTTTAAGTGTGTGTTTTGAAACTGAAATATATTTAGACTAGTTAAATGAAAATGTGGTTTACAGAAAGCTGTTTCTTTAGAAATTTCCCACGCGGGGGAGTTTGCTCTGCCATGCTAGGTCTGTGCCAGGGCCGCCTGGTGCTGCGAGCAGAGGGCGGTTGCACAGGCTGGTGCCGTGCAGGACAGGCGGGCAGCGCACTGAGCAATGGCAGCGGGGGGCAGAAGCAGTAAAACATGTTTCATCGGAGAGGGCAAAATAGTGGTGCATCAGCCTCAGTATTGGCATAGCAAGGCTGGTAGGTGATGTTTCCACACTGCTTTTTAATCCCCACGAGCTACAGTGGGGTAAGTTGTGGTGCAGTACAGGAGAGAGGGGAAAAAAGCGAATGAAGAACGAACAGCAAGGAAATACTTGTTCTGGAAAACGGGAGCTTTCTCCTTCCTGTGAGCTGCCGCTCCGTGACTTTCCCAGGGCACAGCAGAGGTCACAGCAACAGCATCTTCCCAATGCAAATGCGAATCTGGGGTTCTCGTCACGTGTGGTCCAATCCCAGAGCACTTGCCACAACATCAGGATGTTGTTTTGGCCAGGCTCCAGACTGGCTTCAGTGACCAGCATCATTACAGAGAAACTAGGGATAGAAAAAGTGCATGAGATAACGAAGTTCCTGGTGCCTGGTCAGCGCAGAACTGCTGTCCACGTTTTCAGTGTAGGACAGCAGCAAGCCTTACTCTGCCTCCCTCTTACCCAGAAGTAGTTTCAATGGGTTGCAAACTTCTTTTCCCTTTCTCATCCCAAGCCTTCCTGTGGGGCTGGCATGTACACATGAACAGTATTCTACGCTATCCCAGACAGAACAGTTCTGCAGTGGAAGGTGAAGTTCTCCTCACTGCGTTAAATGCTGAAAGAGAAACGTAATTATTTGTGAGCTACTTCACATCAAATAATGCCGAGAATGTAGAAAAGTGCCTTTTTTTTTTTTCTGATTTGTTTGCTTGCTTTTTGTATTATCTGTCTATCTCATGAGCAAAATTCTCAACAGCTTTCCCACTGGATTTCAGATGGCGGGGTTGATTTAGGAAAAACCTTTTGAAGCTTCTCCACTCCAGCCTGCACAGTTGGATTGCTTTTCGGGGGAGTTCTGGGAAGTACACATCCAATAAAACTTCTTTCCAGGACTCTGATTTTCTTTTCCAGCTTTTACAGATAGTCCAGCTGGAACAGCAGAATCATGTATGCTATAGTTTAGAAATCTGACCTAGTTCTTTTAATCCATGCTAGCCACTGGAGATCTCAGAGGGCTCAGAACCAGTGCACAAATTCACCAGGTGACTTGCAACACAGGCTTTAAAGAAACAGTTTCATGCAATAGTAAAAACATGCTGTGATCACTATTAAATGAACCAAAAATAGGAGGGACATGGGACTTCGAGCTTAAACAACAGCAACCTGTAAATGTCTCCAAATTCTTGAGCACATGAATGAGAACTATACCTTCCATGACGCAGCCTGCGTGATCCATCACAGCAGCTTGCAGAGGGGAATTCCAGAAAACTGCTTGAGACACGTATTTGGTAAACACAAATAGAGGATTAACAGAAACCGATTCAGTGGCAGGACCCTTATCAAGCTACTAAAATGAAATACAAAGCTAAGAGTAAGTCCCAGGTTCCCTGTTTGCAGCATATCCTTTATGCATGAGGGGCAACGCTCCCCAGCTGGTAGGCTGCCATCTGGGGAAGGCTGCTGAGGGGAATAAAACCATGAAAGAGTTATTAATCTTAAACAAAGGCAATTTTACTGCTTTTTGCCCCTTCTTCCAGTATCGCTACCCTTTGAAGTCCAGAAGTCAGTTCTCTACATACTATTTCTCCTCCCAGAGTCACGAGCAGAACATTTTGACATTTCTTTTATTTTTTCCACAATATACATAAAGGCTTAATTTCTTTCTCCCCTGAATGAGGGTGGTACTCCTTAAAATAAGAAAGCTGGAGAAAGGGCACCATTTCCAAGGTGCCCTTTTCTCAGTATAAGCAGAGGTGTTTAAAAAACATATTCATAATCTGTTTAGAGTCCAGTCTTTTGCAAATTACTCATGTCCGGTGATGATAGGTGCTGTATAAAAAGTTAGAGGAGGCACAGACCTGCTCCCTTTCCAGTTGAAGCCAATGACAACATTTCTTATCCTAAATCACTCTCATCTTTTCCCTCTCTCATTATAGAAGTGCTTTTCCCAGGCTCCCGACCATTCTCAATAGCAGTGCCCCAGCCCCCTCTGTTTCTTTTTCACCAGAGCTGTAGACTATACTCCCTTCCCATGAGAAAATGCCATTATAATATTGGCTGCCTTTTTTTTTTTTTTTTTTTCCCTTCCATCCCACTCCCATTTTTGTTTTCCTTTGACCCTAGTGGCACACTGGGAAGATCTTTCCACAGAGTTGTGCCCGCTGATTTCAAGCCTCCTGGCCAAACAGTCGCAGTTCCTTTGAAACACAGGGCTGGGGATGGCCAGTCCTTACAGCCTGGCCTTCCCCCACGTTTGGTAACACTGACCCCCAGCCAGCCCTATCGCTCATCCCTTCGCCCATCTGCGCTAAGCCTCTCCGAAATTCCCCACAGCTCTTCTCTGGGCTTGATTTACTCCCTTGGACTTCGGAGTCCATATGTTCCCACACCACCCTCCTCCCTCAGAGCACAGATAAGTGTGTGAAACGCCAGCGCTGGAGGAAACCGTGGGGCCTCACTGGTGATGCTGAAAATGGCCTCCTGGTTTTTACTCTTGGGTGCAGTGTCCGTCTTGCAAACTATCCCAACAGCAGCAACGTTCTTGCCTTGTTTCTTTGATCAGCTCTCTCATAGAGAACACCAAGAGTAGAAAAGGGACATTTGTTAAAATCAGCTATAAAAAATTAAAAGGCAGCCACAGTGCCTTCCCTTTGCCAAAATTGCTCTCCACCCAGTGCTAGTTCATGCAGGGAAACATTTGCAGGATCACTGGACTTTTGTTTTGATTGTTTTTTAGGCAAAGGGAATTTTGGGTTTGTTTCCCAGAATTCACACGCTGATTAAGGGATTTTCCAAAAACAAAACACATTCTCCATAGGGTATTCTGACGGCTCAAAAGCAGAATTATAATAATGATCTGAATAACAAGAAATTCAAGAGGAGAAAGGTAAGAAGAAAGAAAGAAAAATGAGTTTGGGAAAGGTGTACATATCCTATTGCTTTGGAGCTCATTCTACCTTTTAATTCAAAAGAGAGTTACCACGGGTACAAGTCAGCTTGCAGTTTTATTGTAGGTGTCCAACTGTGCGTGGCGCTCAGAGAAGGTTCCTCCTTGCTCTGCTTGCTCACAGCAACCTCTGTGCTGACCTGCTGCGCCAAGAGACTGAGCAGGAACCGCACGGGCGCAGGGCTAAGGGTCCGGATGGGCGCCGGCCCCGGCTTGGCGCAGAGCGGCTCAGCCGCGCGGCTCGGGAAGCCGTCTCACCGCCCCAGCATCTACGGGCACGGCCGGCCCAGCTCCCGTGCAGCCAGCCTGGTGCCCCACAGGACATTTTCTTAACCCGCTGCTTTTCAATGGGCCCTTTCTTATACCTCCTCGCCGCCGCCTCCCCATTTCTACGTGTTACTTGCATTCAAGGCAAATACTTCTCCAGCCGCTTCAAGCACTTCCCCCCCCCGTCCGCCGTCCGCTTTTAGGAGGCCCCTTTATCAGGCAAGATCACGGCAAGCGAGCCAGACAAACATTACCTCAGGGACACTTTGAATTAGGGCTGGGGGTGTGAATAGGTCCCACACATTCCCTCCAGGCTCTTCCCTTTCCTATAGCAACCACGTTGGGAGCAGGCAGGTCACACGGCCCCTCCGTTGTGTGCCAAAGGGTGTCCCCGCGCCCGGCGGGGCACAGGGACTGCCGTGGCCTTGCCCTGTCCTGCGAGCCCCCTGTCCAGGGGCTGGAGGTACGGGCAGGCAGTGACCCCAGGAGTGAGGGAGGACGTGGGGAAGGGCGCGGAGATGCTTCTGTGGATGTTCCCAAAATCCCATGGGCCTCGTGCGCCATCAGGACTGGCACTGCCCGGCCACACGGGCTTGGTCGCTGCCTCATGTGAACAGGGCTCTGCAAGGAGCGCTACACACACACCAGGTAGCGCCTTCCCCCAGGGCTCGGTGTCCCAGTGCAAGCCGGCATGCAGCAGACCAACCACACACCACGTGCGGGCAGGGAGGTGCAGGGGCTGCTGCACACCATCCAACACGCAGCGCCTGCGGTGCACCGGTTGCCAACAGGGATTGGGATGTTAAAGAGCCAAGACTTGATTCACATCTAGTTTAGCTCATCTAATAAAATGGGACGGATGAAACTTCACTGCACAGCCCGAACAGCTCCATGCACAGGCTGTGCCCCGTCAGCATTTGGCTTTGTCTTTCCAATTAACAGAATTCCTTTTTTTTCTGGCACAAAAGGGGAGTCACTTGGCTCCATCCCTGTCCACAGCATGTTCTCTGTGTGTGTGCCTGCAAGGGCTGCGTAGGTGGGACACCGGGCATGCAGCTCCCTTTCCCTCTGTGTGTGCTGGAGGGACTGCAAGCCCAGGAGACCCTCCAGCCTCAAGCAGAGGGAGAGATACCTCACACCTCTCCCTGCCTCAACCCATCCCCGTTCTCCCTTTCCTGGGGGCTCTCCTCACCTCCCCTCAATGCCAAGGGAGTGGGGATTGCGCAACTCCAGGCTCTGTTTGCCAGGGCTTCAGCAGTGCTGAAGGCACCGTTACAGGGACTACTACATCAGGATATCTAGGCAGTAAACCCAGCTCCCTGTGCAGGTTGCCAGAGGCACAAGGTTTAATAGCTGTGGGACCAAGATCTGTTATTTCATGGCAATGAACCTCCCAGAAGTTGTTATGAAAGATATCCTCTAAGTGACCTACTAGAAACTGCTTTTATTTTGCAAAAGCAAGAGAGTGGAAAGTCAGGCAGTAGAACAAAAAGACCTTCCCATGTCAGGCATGGACCCCAAAGGATAGCACCAGGCAAAATGGGAAGGAGGAGGATTTTGGCAGATTTTAACACCTGCAGAAGATCCTTAGGTAGTTGTAGAAAGTTACTGTCTGAGAGTGGCCCCAAGACCTGTTCCCAAGTACACCTTATGGATAAGACAGGAGCTACTGCTCAGGAAGGTTTCTTTAAAATGGTGTCTCAAAGCATCTCCATATCAAGCCCAAGATCTCCATGGCAAACTTGGCTGGGAAAGTTCCTTACAAAGCCCTGGACGCCAACACACATAGTTCATGGTGGGGCATGCCTTTCCAACGGACCTGGAGTCTGCATTGCAACATCTGGGGCTGGTGTCAGCCGTGTCCTAAAATAAGCCTTCTTATTTCTGTAGGTCTCTCATCCTTCCTAGTTTCTTTAAAATATTGAGAAGGGTTACTGCAGAACTGTGCAAGGAATTTCCATTTCGCTTCCTCCTCAGAGTTCTGTGCAATTTCTTCCCAAGGGAATTTATGGTGCACAAATCACACAGTGTTTAGGTAAAGATGCCAAAGGACCATTTGACCTCTCACTCTTGACCTCCCACAGGTCACCTCCCTCTTTGCATGTTCCTCTCTGTGAGCGTGGAAATATGGTTTAAGTGTGGTTGTACAAAAGGGCTGGTTGTTTTCTACCGTCTGCCAGAACAGCTAAATTCCTGGCATTGCCATCTTCTCATCTGGCCCCATGAACCTCCAGGTCTAGACACTCACTGGGGTGACACACAACACACATGCTCTGGCACCAGCATCATGACAGCCTGGGGCTGGGAAGCAATTTGTGCTTTCACAGGGGAGAGGGGGGAAGACACAGTTTGGGCCCTGTGAAGCTTTCCCCTGCTAAATATTTATGGCCATGACAAGGCTCATCACCAGCAAAACTATACCTGCAACAGCGGCCTCTCTTTGGCTACACACATAAGACTTTAAGAACAGCTGTACTGGGTCAAAGCGAACATCCATCTAGCTAAGTACACTGGCAGCAACACTGGCTGATAGCAGTGGCCTGAGGGAGAATATAGGAAGAGCGGGTCTAATAGTCCTTGGTGGACTTTTTCTCCGTGTGTTCAAGTAGTCATCTTTAGTACTCACAGGTTTTTAGCATCTGCAGGGATTTCCACAACTTCATCAAGTTTTGTGTGAAAAACTATTATCCCTCTTCACTTTGTTTGCTCTATGATACCAACCACTCCTGCAATCTTAAATAAACTGAAAATAACAGTAACTGGGTAATTTTCCTTCCTGGAAGCATAATGGGATCCTACTTATGTAGGATTGAAGAGCAGACCCTTTGACTCCAGGCTTCTGTTAGGATACATGACCTCAATAATTGCCTGCATTGGCAGGAAAGTTCAGTCCAGCCTTTTTCCATCATGCTCAGCCCATCATGTGCTGCCTTTCCACTGTCACAGCTGTGACTCCTGGAGTTAATACCACACTGAGGTATAGGGGATCTTTCATGCCTCTGTTGGGGAACATTTACAGAATTTTCTGCAAACTTACACAAGCATCACTACAGCAGTTCTTGCACATAATCCACATTTGTGACAATTACTCTGCTCTCCTAATTTGTCTTCCGTGCTAACAACTTTCTTCAAGGAGACACTTCAGCCACTGATGTGGCAGAGCATGACCTCAGATGGCTGCAGTGCCAGCAGTGGGCTCAAGTTAACTCAACAGGAAGCTTCAGAGAGAACACTTTCCGCATATGGAAGCAGAGACATTGAACTGGATCCATTTCTTAGGATGGAAAGCAGGGTAGATCATAGAGGTGCAGATATGAAAAAGATCTTGGTCAGGTGTCATCAGAACTGTCCCTGGGACATATTGGCCTAACTTCTTCTGAAAATATCATAGAAAGGAGTTCCCACCTCATGCTTAGGGCACTTGTTCTACGCTTGCTACCCTGACAGTTAGAAAGTCTTTCCTAATATCATACCTCAAATATTAATGGATGCTTACGCAATCTAAGCCTAACAGCAACTGGAGTTTTTCCAGGACCTGTGGCTTTACTACTAAGTATAGAGGGAAACTGTCAATTTGAATTCTAGTCTGTTTCCAAAATAAGTGTATTGCAGTTATTTTATGTAAAATTTATTTATGTCACAGTAGTAGCCATGAGGTACTATGAACTGTGCAGATATGGAGGAAGGCATGGTCCTTACAAAATCTATTACACTTCCTGGAGAATCATGACACTGAGAAAGGCTGCATAGCAGGGAGCCGAGTGCCAAAAGAAGTGATAGTGATGGTGACTAATATCCTGAAAGCTAGAAGCTGTTTTGGCACTTCTATCCATCCCTGAGACCCTCCATCACATTTGTGGTTTACAGTCATATATTCCACTTTCTAAAAAAGTTTCACTCTCCGCCGAAGTTTTGTGAAAGGCCCACACAAACAACGGAAGAAGCTCACTGACCAGGCAAAACTGATTGCACCCAAAGTGCTGACACACACTGCATAACCCAACCAGGAGAAGAGCATGAATGTTTTTCCCCATTGTTGGGCTCTTGGGAACCTTACAGCTCAGCAACATGATGGAAACAACTATGTGGCAGAAGGCAGATTTTTTAAGTGGGTAGCACTCCTATGTCCTATGTCTTCTGCCAGTTAGGCAGGAGATAACCAAGTTTATCCTGGGATCTTTTAGGATGAAGATAAAATGGCTGCTATCTTCTGCTGGGACCAGGGTGGGGAAATTTCCCATTCCCCTTCCAGTAGTGATTTGCACAGCACTCAAGGACTATGTCCTGGCCTCTCTTCTGCTCTGGGACAAGAAGTCAGGCTCCCTCCCAAGGCCTGATGCTCATGGGCATTCCCATCAGACAGCAAGGCTTCCACCCACCAAATGTCAGGGAAAAGCCCCCCTCCGGTCATGCACCAAGGACACTTAAGAGAAGTGTCCTTTACACATTACAGAGAAGAGGGTGGGGGACAGCAAACAGCAGACGGTGGGTCACAGAAGCAGACTGTGAGGTTCACAACCCTCTCCCTTTATGGGCCTTTGAGGCCTTCGGGAGTGAGCATGGCATAAGAAGAAATAGGCCCTTTAGCAGACAATCTGGTTTGGCAGGCCCCAGGCTGGGCACCGTCATCCCAGCTCCATGGAACGGCTGGATGGGGTAGAACACCCACACCTGCAAAGTGTCGTGTTACAGATGTTACACCAAGTGTGAAACACAGAGAAGAAAGAGGTGGTGCTTGGCACTGAAATACCCTCTGTCTCACCTTGGCCCGCACCAGGGCCAGGCACTGCCCCAGAACACTTTCACTGCCCTGGACAGCCAAGGAGAGCTCATCTCCGCTCCTGGGAAGAGTCCGTGTCAGCTCCCAGCCAGGCCAGGCTGCCGATCAGCATCGGCCACCACGACATCGACAGCCTCAGCACACAGAGCCACCCACATTCCTTCCCCCTGACTCCAGGGCAGAAAACCAAGCAGTGCTTGGCAACTGCCTGAGTTATTTGGGGTTAGGATCCGGGCCGAGCTGGTGGACTCGGTGTGTTGGCCACACTGCAGGCCAGGCCGACGGCACTCACAGCGCCGCAGAGAGTACGTGCTGCCTGAAGGTCGCCGTGCTCGGCAGCCCCTGGCCGTCGCACAGGGCTCTGGTGCCAGGTCTCTATCTCCACGAAGCTCAAAGGCCCAGTGAAGGAGCCCTGGAGGGAAGGCGGGATGTGCAGAAGTAGGCACAGGGAAAGCACCACAGCCTTCTTCTGGCTCGATCCCAGTGAGCACCGGCCACCTCAGCCTAGTTGTTCTAGTGAGTAATGAGCAGGATATGTCTTAGGGGGGCTGGGGAGCACAGAGGAAACCCAAGGAAAAGGTGGCTCTCACAGCGGCTCTGTCTCTGCTGCTCTCTTTGGTGCTGTGTTTCCCACCCCAGTTTAATGAACTGCTCGCAGCTCAGGCTCCCCTTCCAAAGCTCTCAGTCCAGATTATCCATAATCCTTTGGTCCGTAAAGATACATACAAGGTACACACAAGGCTACCCACTGGGGTAGGAGTAAATAGGGTAGTATGCCTCTACCTCCAAATGCTGAGAAATTATGAGGAGTCCTAGTTTGTCACATGACGCTCCGTCCTAATACCGAGGTGGTACCAGTCACAGCTTTTGCCCGGAGCCACACAAAACCACTGCATATCCCTGATCACAATCGGCCCTTCCCTCTTCACCGTGTATTCCCATCACTTATTACCCACTGAGTAAGAAAATATGGATCTGTGACTGAAGCCCTGGTTTCAGCGGTCTGCTATTCCCTCTGTCACAGACTCAGAGCATGCAGGAGACAAGACCCTCCTTGCCTTAGTTACCCCTGTAAAATAGGGCTAACTGTCACTGCCCCCTTCCCCAGGGCATTGAGAAAAGAATGCTAATAACAACTGTGTAGGCATCAGCCACCATGCTCCCTGAGAGGGACCAGGTCAACACATAGTTCCCAAGACAGATGTGCACTTTAATTAAAATCAAAGATAGGCAGGAGAATGGCACGGATGTGTTCACAAAGATGCATTTACCCTGCCAAACCCACTTGGGCCTAACCTTAGTTTCAGGCAACAGTGTTTCTCCAGGGACACATCCTCTGCTTCCAGGCTGTGGGCAGAGCCCTCTCATTCCAGCTACCTCCCGCCCCTCAGCCTTGCAACTGCCTGAGTCAAATGAAGCTGCTCTTGCTACTTCTTTTGAAGCTCAGAAGTTCCCAGAAAATGCACTTCTACCAAAAAAAATTAATAATAATAATAATAATAGTAATAGTAATAGTAATAGTAATAGTAATAGTAATAATAATAGTAATAATAATAAAAAGTTAACAGAAGCCCTCATGTGAGATACCCACCTTTGTCTTCCTGCCTCATTGTCAGCCACTCACTCCCCTTAGCAGCAAGAGCAGTGGATGGCATTTACACCCTGCAGTAGGAAGGTGACCCAGCTACCAAAGTAGGAAATGCAGTGGTCTGCAAGCACTTGGCCTCACGTCGAAGTGGTTTATTTCTGGTAATTCAGCCACAGCAGCTTCCAGTAACGACCATAAAGCTCCTTTCCGCTGGGGAGATAGTGGCTTCCAAGGGCTATTGCAGCTCATCTTTCCAGTTTGGCCTCCTCTAAAGCATATTGGTGGAAGACTAAAATCAATGAGGGAACTGAGGCTGCCCAAGATCCCACACAGGCAACACCAAAGATTTCCTAACAGAACCCGCAAGGCACTTCTACTATGAGTAGTGATGAGCCAACCTCGGATGGTCTGGCCAGCATCCACACATTTGGAGAATGAGGGGACAGGATGGTTTATAAAGACTGTCTGTTCTTGCCATACTTAGGATTTGTCTTATCTGGGCAGGGAATCCTCTGGGCTTCTCAAAGACCTCTTCTGAATAGCCTGCTCACATCACCTCACTCCCAGCAAGCCCAAGACTAGGCAAGCGCAGCAGGAAATTGCTGGATTTGCTTCATATGTGCTCCAGACCTAATGGTGTCTAGCATCTGCACCACCCATAGAGAAGCTGGGGTGTTGGCTGAAAGACATCTCATGGGGGAGCTGCAGAAACAAACCCATGGCACTTCAAAGCTGAGCCTTGCCCAGAGCTGTTGTACAGCTAGATGAAGTAGCTCCATGCTGTAAAATAAACACTGGGGCTACACTGAGATGCAGAGAGTGCAGCTGAAGAGGGCATGATCCAGCCAATTGCCACTAACCTTTCTCTTGCCAGGTCAGATCTAATCACTGACTGTTATCATAGAATCATAGAATCCTTAAGGTTGGAAGGGACCTTTAGAGATCATCTAGTTCAACCCCCCTGCACAAGCAGGGTCATATCCTACCTCTTGCCAAACAGAAACAGTGGAGCTCACCCAGTCTGGCACTATGCTTCCCTGCCACACTAGAAAGGAGTAGCCAGGTCACATTTGGAGCGCCAGCCCCAGCCATGACAGGGACTCTGCACAAAGCATCCCCTCTACTCAGTATTGCACTGCACAGACCCAGCTCATCCTCACTGCCCACAGCATGAAACTTTACCCAGAGAGCTCAATCCTGACCAAAGTCACTGCAGAGCCTGGCTCCAGTGGTTAAACAGCACTACTTGGGCTGCTTTATGAAGCCCTTGGCTAATGCTCCTTGTCGGTCCATTGGAAATATTACACACGTCCTGTAATTTATTGCTTAGTGGGGTACCATCATTGCATAACAGTTGGACCTTTTTCATTTTGATCTGTTCCCCCTTCAACCTGGACTGAAAGCTGTGAAGCCTCTCAGGGTTTCTCTACATCATTTGTTCAAAGGCCGTGTTGCCACTATTTCCTCATAAAGCTACCTGTAAAACTATAGGGCTGTCTGACTTGAGGCCACATACCCTTCAGAAATGTTTCTTTTTCCCTCCTTTCCTATCACTTCGAGGCCAAGAGCTGTGTGTGAGGTTCTGAATGGGGGATGCAGCACCAAGAAGGGGAAGGATGGAGCAGTGAGGAAAGACATAACCCCTTGCCTCCCCAGAGCACACCCAACAGGTATGTGCAACTCTGCCTGAGCAATGTCCCACCACATCAATGACCAAAATACCAGCCATATACATGCTTACATGTGCACCACCATTATTCAACGCCAGGACGCTAAGCCCAAAACAAGGGATCTGAGCCTGAATCTGTAGCACACCTTTCTGCTTACCTTCTCTGACATGGACTCCCTATAGCACTTGCCGATACTCATCTTCCAACATTAAAGTCAGGGCTGGAGCATCAAGCAGGCTGTCTCAGGGGATATCTCATCTCTCACTTGTGTAGATGAGCACCACAAGTGCTTTGGGGTCAGCACGGGGGCCAATGCTAGCAAGAGAAAGGATCCCATTCATAGCCGATGTACAAAAGATCGTGTTCAGCCCCCACCTCTCACTTCAAGCTGTGCTCTGACATTTTCCTGGGTTAGTGAACTGAATGTGTCACTGAATTTCCTGCCAAGGTTTCCATCACAGGGATGGACAGAGAGAGAAATACATACAGTGAAGGGGAAAAGGGACTGAAGAGATATGTTCTCATCAGCATGTCAGCTAGACAGAGAAGAACCTGAGCAAAAGAAGGCAAGCAAAGTGACGTGTGGCAATGGACAGCTGCTCTCTGAAGCCATCTGAAGGCCAAAGCGAGGCAGGAAGCTGAGATGCTGCAGCGAGGGAGAAACACAGCCAAAAATGGCTATCCATTTGGATGGAAATGCAAAGAAGAAGAGAGGGAAAAGGTGAATATGAGGCTTTCTCTTTAGAGTGCCAGAAAGAGGAATATCTCGGCACCTTCAGGTTCTTCAAGAGAATTAGAGAATATTAAGAACCACTGAAGATCCAGAGCAACTTGGGTTATAGTTTCCCAACATTGCATGCTTGCAAGGAGCTTGCTAATCACAGAAGCTCATAAACGTATGCACCTAAAAGCCCTGTGGAGCTTCCACATATGACTAGCCCTTGCTTTGGGACGTCCAGCCATAACACACTATTTTCCCATTCAAAGCACCTTCCTGTCTCTGCCTTGGAAATCAACAGAGGAAAACATCTGTAGGACAATGGCCATGCTCTGTATGCCACAACAGGCCACCAAGCCTAGGGACCTCATGTCCTTTCAATTCCCTGGCTATTGCTAACCCCAGACTTGTATTCCCTCCTCTGACTGCCAGAGACTTTCTCAACAAGTCAGTGTGACTGAAACTCCTCTATAAGGAAACCAAAGCATCTTCTATTCATTCCCCTCTGCCTCTTTGCTTCACTCAAACTGCTGTCCTAAATCCTTTCTTAGTCTGGACTCTAGACTACGAGTCTGCAGCTTGTTGTAGCTTCTCACAGTGTCCTCCTGGATATGTGGGAAGCAGCTTCCCCAGGTTGTCTGGTTGTCACAGTGGCATTTTGCCAACCAAGGACCAAAGTCCAATCCACCCTGAGCTCCTACAACCCACCAGTCTCTCTGTCGGACACCACATCCCTGACCTCCAGCACACAGAGGAGGGCAGAAAAAAAAGATTTTCTGGGAAGAGAAATCCCTCCCTCCTTCTGAGAGAGGGAAAAAATGGAGACATTTGAACAAAGAGAAGAGCCAATGGCATCTTGCTAATACAGCAAGTCTCTCTGTGCAGACTTTGGTTCCTTTCTCAGTTCTGCAAATAACACTAGATATTCATTAATATTAATACCAATGCTATTAATAATTATTGTTACTAATAACACAGTTGTTATTAATAATCATATGATATTTGAGGACTGGAGAAATGCGTCAGCAGAACCAGAAAAGAATAAAATCAAGGAGAGGATGAGATACTCTTTCCCACACACATTTTACACATGATGAATGTTATCCTCCCTGCTGTTCCCCTAATTCTATTTAATCTATCGTTCTACACTCCTGTCAAAATCCACAAATGCCTGAGTCCTGACGTGCTGGCCAAGTCCTGGGTTGCTCACACCTTGTTCGTTTGATGGATGTTTTTCCCCTCCTGAACAATGAGCTCCACTTTATGCATGAATATCCACCCCATCCCTAGGCTCCCCACACCATTTCAACCTATGCCCCCTTGAACAGCCTCTACCCGCCAACCCAGGGCCTCTCTGACAGGTCCTAAAGAGCACTGTGGTGTAGGGAAAGGTGCAATGCAGAACTGTTGTCCTGGACTTTGTTTCCTTCTCTCTGCTCAGAGCCGTGGTGCTGAATCCCCCCCTCACATTGCAGTTCTGAGCTGGCCTAGAAATCACTGTGAGTGGCCAAGGAGAGGAAATGAATTCCCTGGCCCCTCAGCCACAGGCTTTAGAAGCTAATCAGGGAACTTTATTAAAAAATAATAACGATGATAAAAAAGAGGAAAGTAAGCTGCCTTGGACCCTGTTCAACTGTGAACGCAGTGAGCGCAGGAGGCCCTTTCAAATGCAAACAAGAGCGAGCCTCCTCCGGGCGCTTCAGGCAGCAGGTTGCAGTTATCAGCAGTGCTGAGGTCCAGTGCCAGATCACTTCTGATCAAAACCAGCCCCTGCCGGCTCTGCTAGGAATGAAACACATCCCCTCACCGCCTTTTGCCAGGATCAGTTCCTGGCTGGACTGCAATGAATGAAAACATTTCACAGAAGCCGGCAGTGCCCTTCCCATCAGTTTTCCTCTCTGCAGATGGGGAATTCCCCAGTGACAAGACTGAGGTGTCCCCATACCCTGGACTGTGGAGAGTCCTGACCTCTCCCAGCACCCAGCAATTGGGGTAAAGTAGGCATAAACTCAGAGGTCTTCCACCATTGCCTCTTTTTTTATTATTGTTTCAGATAGTGTTTAGAAACAAGGTGTTGCTTTGAGGCACAGCATACAAGCCTGGGGCTCCTCTTAAAATCACAGAAAATTGGCTGAGCGGAGTCTAATGTCCTCTGCAGTACTTGCCCCTTCTAACAACATTTCCTTATCTCTCCCTCCCCACTGCTCCCCATTGCCACCGTCACTGGGCTGAGTGAGGAGATGTGTAAGTCCCACTAGGTTCCCTCTAGTCCCTTCTGCTGTTGGGGAGCCATAGTACAATGGAGACTCAGAAGTCTCCAAACTCCAGTGGTGCAAACAGTGGGAACCCGGCCCTCCCTTGGGAGAAGGTCTCATGGACTCGGAAATGCTTCCTGACATCCAGCGTGTCCATTCAGCTGGGCAGCATCTCTCCTCCCTACAGTGACCCTGCTTCCCTGCCACGTTTCACCTCTTGACTTCACAGGTTTTCTACATTAGTTACTAGCTCTCACCTACCCCTGACTTGGGCTGTTCCCTGACAGTTTTCTGTCACCCTTTTGGCATCTCTTCACAGGGGAGCTTGCTTGATTTGAAGGAAGCGCTTCTCCGATTTATCCTTCCTGCTTTGACAGATGGCTACTCTGCCCAGATCACAATAGATTTTCGAGGGAGGGGATCCTCCCCCTCTGTTCAGCCCTGGTGAGGCCACATCTGCAGTACTGGGTCCAGTTCTGGGCTCCCCAATACAAGAGGGACATGGAGCTACTGGGGAGAGCCCAGTGCAGAGCTATAAAGATGATCAGGGGACTGGAGCATCTCTCCTATGAGGAAAGGCTGAGGGAGCTAGGCCTGTTCAGCCTGGAGAAGAGAAGACTGAGAGGCAATCCGATCAATGTTTAAAAATACAGGGTGTCAAGAGGAGGGGAGCAGATTCTTTTCAGTGGTGGGCAGTGATAGGACAATGGGCAATGGTGACAAACTGAAACACAGGAAGTTCTGCTTGAATTTGAGGAATGACTTCTTGACTGTGAGGATGACAGAGCACTGGAACCGGCTGCCCAGAGAGGTGGTGGAGTCTCCTTCTTTGCAGATATTCAAAACCCACCTGGACGTGATCCTATGCAATGTGCTCTAGGTGACCCTGCTTGCACAGGGGAGTTGAACTATATGATCTCCAAAGGTCCCTTCCAACCTTAATCATTCTGTGATTCTGTGAGCACTCCGGCACATTCTTAGCATACTTTCACATCAGAGCCCTTGCCCTTCATCCTTCGAAGCTCACCACTGGCATTTGTTCTAGGAGATGTGCAAGCTAAATGGCAACCACTCTCATGAGGCCGTCCTTCACACTGAACCTGTCCATCCAGGCCTGTTCCCTTGCTCTCCTGCACTAGCTGGCCCTCTGTGCTCACCACCAGCACTCATTCACCTTGGCGATGTGTCCAGGTGTGAGCCACTGGCAGGGCTGGATGGGCTTCCAGGAGCCAAAGACATGTTCCAGTGAGGTGCTCTGGCACCTGGACCTGAGCAGGGTATGTCAACTTGAGTCACATCCAAAAGATGGTCCGCAGCCCACCTCCCTGCAAACACAGCACAGAGGGCACAGAGGCAGAGCTCCTGCTCATCGATTCAGGTGTCACATCTTTTTATCTGTCTGTGAGTGACAGAAAGAGTTAGGCAAGTAATCAAATTAAAAGGAGGGGGGGAAAAAAAGCCTGTCTTTAGCCTGTGTTTACATCTCCCCATCCCTGCCACCTCTGGAGCAGATTGACAGGAAACCAAACATCCTGTACACACACAGTGTGCCACGTGCTGGGAACATAAGCTTATCATCTGCTTCCTCTTCAGGCCTGCCTGTAAGTACCAGGTACCAGGCACGAAATCAGGGCTCACCACCCGCTCCTAGCTCCACGTAACAAGGAGAGGTGCCAGCTCATGCTGCACTGTTTGTTCCCCAAACAGTCTCCCACCCACCAGGGAGATCACAGCTCTCCTCCCTGTCTCCTCCCAGGCAGGAGAAAGTGCTATTTTCCTCTGCTCCCGGGTGCACAAAAAGTTCCAGCCTGTGCCGCTGCAAACCCATATGCCTTTGCAGAGGGTTTGCTCTCCTCAGAGAGCATCTGCTGGACTCAAACTGCAAGCTCTTGCTAGCATCAGGAGGACTTGTTCCCTCCAGCCCTGGTGACCTCAGAACAGTCTGGGCAGTTTTACCTAGAAGAGAAGACTGGCAGGTATTTAGGACAAGGGGATTAACAACCATTGAGGTCCGCAGAATAACTGCCCAGCAAAACAAAGTCCATTTTGCATGTTTTTGCCACTGTTCACAAGGTCTTCCCTGGACATTGTCCTTTTCTCCTCAGTGAGCCTCACTCTTGCAGGACAAGGTCCCTTGCAGTTTCTGTTCTCATTTGGGCCAACTCTCATATCTTTAAAGTTAGAATCCTAGGACTAGCCCATCACTATTTCTGTTACTTCCACAGTGCAATCCATTACACAGATGGATGTCCTGAAGGTAAAAAACATCTCTCATGCCCAAATAGACCAGATCGTTGCATGCTTTAACATCATGTTTTCATCCTACGGAAGAAATAATATGACGGAGGTCAATACACTACTGTTAGGTTAAATGTGAATGTGGAAAATTTGTCACCTGAGGCTGCGAAGCCCCTCCAGTGAGCCAAGGGCTGAGATAGGAGCAGACAGCCCTGCTCACCTGCAGACCTGGAGTGAGGAGCAAGCAGTGAGAAGAACCAGTTCAACTGAGCAGATACCATGAGAAAGTTCTGTGTTCACCTGAAGACACACACAGTTGGGTGCCAGATGCAAAAGGCATCAGCTAGTCTCTTAGCTTGCAGGCAAAAGAGATATATGACACCCTTCACCAAAAGCCTGACAGATTTCCCCTTAACTATGCAGCACCCTGTCCCACAGAAGGGTCCAAATTAGGGTTGCTAAAGTGGTTGTCACAGTTCATCAAGGCTCAAAGTCTCCATGGAGCAGCCAGCCTCTTCACCACATCCTCGCTCTGTTCCCCAGGCTCTGGGAGGTGCTGCCAGCAGGTCAAGGGAGGGGATCCTGCCCCTCTCCTCAGCTCTGTTGAGGCCACACTTGGAGTACTGGGTGCAGTTCTGGGCTCCCCAGCACAAGAGGGATGTGGAGCTTCTAGAGAGGGTCCAGTGCAGAGCAATGAAGATGATTAAGGGAGTCGAGCATCTATTGTGTGAGGAAAGACTAGAGAAGAGAAGACTGAGAGGGCATCTCATCATCATGTACAAGTACCTGAGGGGAGAATGTAAAGAGGATGGGGCAAACCCTTCTCAGTGGTGGCCAGTGACAGGACAAGGGGTAATGGGTGCAAGTTGAAACACAGGAAGTGAAGTTTCACGTCCATCTGAGGAAGAAATTCTTTCCTGTGAAGGTGACAGAACCCTGGAACAGGCTGCCCAGAGAGGCTGTGGTGTCTCCTTCTCTGGAGATCTTCCAAACCCACCTGGATGCCACCCTGTGCCCCATGCTCTAGGTGTCCCTGCTGGAGCAGGGGGGTTGGACCAGATGATCTCTAGAGGTCCCTTCCATCCTCAACTATTCTGTGATTCTGCGATTCTGTGAGATCACTGAGAGCCACAGCAACTCAAGGATTAATTCTCTTCTCCCACCAGGCCCCCAGCGTCCCCCAACCATTACAAACATCCTCCCTGTCTCGGGGGGCCTTGGCTTTCCAGACCTCCCAGCAAGCTTGTCAGGGATGCCAGGACAGCACAAGGGGTGGTGGGAGCCCTCACCAATAGCCCGTGATGTGCCGTGTGTGTGTAATCCTGGGATTAGCCAGAGTTCAGAGGTTAATTGCAAAGGTGCTCAGGGGAGAGGAGAGCAGACACAGAAAGACCCAAAATGACTCCCCCATCCAAGAAGCAAGTACGGACCCAGCTTGGCTACAGTTTCTGAAAGACAAAGTGAAGAAGGCAATGCTAGGGAAGATGATGGCATCTCCTACCTAGGGTGAGGGGCTGCAGAGAGGGACTGGTTTCCCCCACAGATTTCGTGAATTATCTCTAGTCAGTCTCTGAGCATCCCCCAGGTCTCAGTTTATAAAACTAGCACAGCCTTTCACACATGGACGTGATGAAACTAAACACATCACACAGACTGTGCAGAGTTCAAATGCATCCCAGACCATGCAGAAACATAAAATGGTGACGTGCAGGGCAGATATTTCAGGGGGAGGGGACAGGTTTTGCAAAGCTTCCTTCCTAGACAGACTTCTCATATGTCTCTGTAACAAAGTAAAGCATCAAGCAGGGAGAACTGAACTGGCTCCCACACAGGAGGCAGCACAAATGCTTCAGTTTCAATTAATCATCAGAAAACATCACTAATTTGCTCCAGTGCAACTGAACTAATGCAGTTTTCTGGCTTCCAGGCTAAGGCACCATACTGGATTAGGCAGCTCCATCTCCCCAGTCAGAACTGTTCAGGTGCTGTGCATGGTAGAGGCAGTCACTACGAGCCCAGCCAAGCTCTGCTGATCTTACGGGGCAGGCAGAGGCCTCCCCTCCAGCCAGGCTTTTGCCAGGGGCCCAGGCAACAGCCTCCAGAGAGTTGATGTTGTCAACCGACCAACAGGTTGCCGGGCTGCCCCTTTCCCGCCCCTTCCTGGCCCGTCACTGCAACCTCCTCAGGGATTTCCTCAGGGATGTCATTAGTTAGGAACTGTAGCATATGACTGCACATCTGGAATGAGTTAGATGACGAGAGCCTTGCCAGCTGTGTTCATTTAGGTTTGTTCATACTTGGAAGCACCGTGCAGCATGATCTGTAAAATAAAAAGTCCCGCTGATTGACATGAGCTGAAGGTTTCCTCTGAGACACTCCCTGCCCCCACCGCCTCAAACTGGGAAGCCAACATTAGTACTTATTACATCCCAGACGCCGGCGGTGTATGGTGGAGGAGGCTGTGTAAAAATAATGTCTGCCCAGCAGTTAACTATCGCCTTTCTTACTGCCAGCGCACAGCCAGATCTAGCAGGGCTGCATGAGTCCATGGGAATGTTGCCCCCACTGACACTAGGAAAGTCCTTTTGATGCCACCAAGCCTCACGATGCAAGCGGGACTTGGCAGCCCTTTGGTGTAACCTTTTGGCAAAGCCAGGGCCCGTCCCCAAAGGACTTTGCCCCCTGATAAATGCTGCAGCGCAGGATGGTCCTGTGGGCTTCGGGACTCCCTGCTTCTCCCCCATTTCTGTACACAGGACTCTTCCTTGCTCCCTTCCCAGGCCCCACCAGCCCCCCGAGCTCACACATTTCGTTCTGCTCCGGCACTCGCGGAGGGAAAGGGAGAGGGAGAGGGAGGAATGCCCCCTGCCGCGGAGGCGAAGGGGGCCTGGCCTCTCTCCAGCCCTTCCCTCAGACTTTCCCCACACTGGATCAAAGCGGCTGCACAGGTCGTGTCACCTGCCTTCCAAGGAAGGAGATCTTGCCAAGGGGTGGGGAGGTGCAGGCACCACGGGCCCAAGAAGTGGCCAGCACACCAGGCACAGGACTAACATGGCACTTGCCCTGAGGCCATGATATTGAGAGCACTGACCACGCTGGCATTGAACTATCAGTGTCCCTGGGCTCTGGCAGTAGGACAGAGGAGAGGTGAGCCCTGCCAAGACTACAGCTCAAACATACCTCACCTGTGAGTTCAGCCTAAATATTGCAGGTTCCTGCAACAACACGGAGCTCAGGAAGGGCTGCAGAACTCATCTGAAAAGCAGATCAAAAGCTCACGGACCTCCCACTTCCACACATCATACTAATTTCCCATCTGAAGCTATTCCTCAGCTGTTTCTGCAGCTTTGCCTCTGGGTGTAGCAGAGATTAACAAGGTCCAGGGTCAACCAGAGGAAACTATCAAGAGAACTGTATTCCAGCTTCACTGAATCTTAATGGATTTGTCAACATATTTTGGGTCAGTTGTTCCTACTCTGATAATCCAAGTCCCACACATGGAGTCAGGGACTGCCGGGAATAACAGAGGAGCCCTTTTAGGATCCCTGGGGTTGCATCCTTAAGACAAAAGATGAAACAGGCACAGGATAAGAGCTGCCAATTGCCGAGAGAGTCCTTCCCAAACAAAAGGAAGCTACTACGCTCCGGCCTGCGTGCTGGGGAGGTGTGATGATGGGGGAGTACGTAGCTCCCATGAGAGCTCTTTGTGTATGCACAGCCGTATGCAGCCTGCCAGTAACCCCTCGGCTTCCTCAGGGCATCTGTGACCTGCTGAAAGGCAGCACCGGGGGCTCACTACAGAGCCTGGGCTATCATCTCATCTGTGTGTTACATGATCTCCCAGCAAGGCTGCCAGTGCTGGGCTCCAGCCAAGGCATTGCGTTCCTAAAGACATGTCTTCAATTAATGTTTTTTTCGTCTCCATTTTGTTTAAAATCGGGGTTGAGCTGCTTCTAAACAGATGTGTTGGGACAGCCAAAATATTTGCCTTTTTTCTGGCTGTTTGTATGGCATCCGTGTGTGGCGGGTGCCAAAATATTCCTTCCTCCCACCCACAGTGAATGACAAGCAGCTCACAGGGGTGGGCACCTTTCATTCACATACTCAGAGAGTCCCCACAGTCCCCAAATCTCAGCTGCAAACAGGCATTAGCTACACCGGCTACGTGCTGCAGGTGTGGGCTGCAGGTGGAAGCACGGAACGCAGGAGCAAACGGAATATCTTCCTTGAGAGACACATCTCCTAGGGAAGGGTCCAGCATTGGGTAGAGAGGGCACAAACGAAGCACCGCGAACTCCTCGATCTGCAGCAGCATCTTAGCAGAGCCCCTTTCCTCACCTGTAGTGTTCACCAAGGCTCTAAAACTACCGCTGAGCTGAGAGGCTCATGGCATCTCCCATGGACTCTGAGGATCAAGCAAGGGCCAGACTCCACTGGCCAGCGGGGGTCTAAACATCTCCGCTGCCGGAGGCCCAGCTCTGCATTATCTGCAGGATCTCTGTAGGTGCATCTTCCCTTCCACCCGCCTGACCAGCTAGCATAGCTTTCCAGCAGTTTGGCTCCCAAGAGAGGTGAGTTTCCACTATGTGTCAGACTGTCTCCCCCGGCACCCCCGCTTACTGCATTTTCTAGGCCTGAAAGCGCAGGCAAGCTCACAATGAACAGGCTTGGGGCCAGGATGCATCAAGAGCTAAGGGCAGCCTGCAGCTCTGTGCCTGAAGTGCCCCAAATCCCCTCTCCTCCAGCCTGAACAAGCAGCAGCACCCAAGAGCAATAAGCCCTTGGTCTAAGGATCATGCCTGGCACCCACTGCAGGGACAGACCAGCCACACCACACAAACCCCACAGACCCATACCTACTCAGGGACATCCCCAAAATCAAAGCTGCTTCATCTGCCTGCCTGCTAAGGTCCGCTCTTCCTATTTCTCCCCGGCTTATAGCTGTGTTAACAACACTGCCGGGAAGTCACGGGTGGTTAGAGTGGGGAGAATCAGATGAGCTCTACTAAGGGCCAGAATCATTATTTGCAGTAGTAAAAGGTTTTCAGGACATTAGTGTACTCCAGTCAACCACCCCGGGTGTCCTGGCTTGTCCAGAAATGCACCCTTGGAAACTGCTTCCAACTACCTGCAAGGAGGCTTTTCTGCGCACAAAATCTTGTGCTTGGTGCTGCACAAAAAGGAAGAGGAAATCCCATTCCTCCCAGCCAGGGCCTGACCCCCGTGATTCAGAGGACGCGTGGCTGGAGGGACAGTTTACGTGCCGACTTTGATGAAGGTTTCCAGACACACCATTAATTCTGCCGAGCAGGGTCACTGCCGTACCTCTGGCAGGAGCCTGGCCGTGCAGCATGCAGACGCTGAGTGACTCAGCCCGGCCTCAAAGCGTGCAGACGTCAGGGCTGAAGCTGCAGCTGCGGAGCCAGCCGGTGTCACGGAAGCCTGATGGGACGGGACGGGGTGGGACGGCTCTGCCGAGGAAAGGCAGAGACCAAAGCGCTCCAGGAAGTTTGGTGGAAAAAGCCTCCTTGGCAGGGCTTAATTCACTGCATTTCTTCAGGGATTTCAGTGCTTCAAACCACTCAGACTTGATCAGCAATATTAATACACGTACTCAGAGACATCTGTTCCCAGGGGAATGGGGGTGGCAGCATGCCTGGGTACTATCCCCAACTTGGCACTGCCTCAGCTTCGTTAAACGCGCCCCCCCCAAGTGTCTTATTTAACCCATGAGCACCGCCCTTCTCCGGGCTCACGGAGTAAGACCACAGGCACATTTTGGTGGCCAAGTTTCAGAGAGGTTGGCCTGCAGGAGGCAGGCGGACGGGGCTGTGGCGCTCCTCAGACAACTCGACATCTCGCTGTGGCAGCGGCCTGAGCTGCACAGGCCAGACGGGCAAAAAGCATTTTGTATCCAAATTTTGTATGCACATTTTGTGCTGGGGAACCCTCACACCGCGATATGAAATTGGAGAAGCCAGCAGATCTGGTCCCCTTTATGCTATTTCATCTTTTCCCTGTGTGACTGAAGGAATAACATCTCACTGCCTTCCCTCCTTCTGTGTAGACCCAGACTCATTGTTCAGGCAGAAATTCGCAGTCACTTCTGGGGTGCAACACGGCAGCTGTTGGACACCAGAGCCCTCTTCTCAGTCCCACATGGCATCTGTGCCCTCCAGGGCCCCTGGCACTGAAATGCGGGTGTTTGGGGTCATAAGTGGGGCTATCCCACCAGACGCTCAGATTCAAAGTCTCCTGGCGTACTCTTGCCATGTGCAGAGTTAAATGCAGCCTTCTGCCTACGTAAGTGCTCTCATCAAAGCTCCCCGAAGCGTGGCTCGCCAACTCGACTCCGCAATGAGCTAATGACCACTGGAGAGAGCATTAAACCAACTGTCACAGCTCAGCAGCTAGATTCACCCCTACTCAGTCACACACCTGAGCACCCCTCCATGATGCAGACAACCATTTATGCCAAGGCATTCAGGCTACAAACGCCCCACACCTGAGAGGCCATGGTGGGAGGCAGACACTTCTGCAGCACAGGCTACTGTCCCTTTTGCTAAGTAATAGCAACACCGGGAGAAATGCCAGTACCAGTTCACACCAACCCCAGACCGAGCCATCTTGCCTCCTCCTCCTTGCCTTCTTTTCTCACCTCTTTCCCAGCTTCTCCTTCTCTCGCTTGTTGCTCCCTGAGTCTGGGTCCTCTGGGTAAACCTGACTCTTCTAAGGCTAAAACAGACCAGCCAGCTCAGTTCCCGGATCCCTTCGGCAGCCATTTGAATTCCACTTCGCACTTAGGAGCTGATTCTTCTTGGTGGTTTATGCCACCACAGCTGCACAAAACTCTCTGGCCTGTGACTGCAGTCCCCCAGGACCGTGTCAAAATCCTGAGGAAACAGGCAGAGGTTTTTACACCAGTTGCTTGATGAATTGTTGGAGACAAGAGTAAAACTCATCTGTGAGCCAGCAGTCCATGGCTCAGCATCTCAGAAATGTGTCAAACTATAGAAAGCCCTTATGCAAAGCAGGAAGGCCAGGAGATGAACTGATAATGTGTTTCTTACTCTGTGCTCACACAGGTTTCTTACTGTAGGCCCCAACTTCTTGGACCCAGGTGTTTTTAAGCTTTCCTTGATCTCTTCAGTTTCAGTGATTCTGCAACACAATTTTGTTTTCCATCATTTTCCAGAAGGAGGGCCCAGGCTCAGCTGTTCCCATCCCAGCAGCATCTTAAGCTGATAAGACTCCTCAGCACTCCCACTTCGGGACAACTGAGTTACTTGCAGCAGCTGTTTGGATGCAAAATTCTTCTGTACGTCTGACTTGAAGTGCCATCCAGCTGGAGCTCTAGACCTGATACTCAGACTCAGCCACTCTGGAGTTTCTTGCAACTCTGCCTAAGGGGAGATGCACTGGCCAGCATACAAGTACAAACAGTAACAGATCAGGGGAGAAGGTTGAGAAAGAAGCAGCAGCCCATGGGACGTGCTGGGGGAAGAGGAACCACTGGCACTTGTGGTCAGGTTGGTCCTGTGTGCAGCATCAGAGGGCTGGCATGGTCCATCCCAGAAGGACAGAGTACAGCACAAAAAAGTCCTCCTAGCTGCTCTCACTGGACAGCAGCTCAATGGCACCACAGGTCTGAAGGCCAGGTAGGTTGGTGGGTAAACACAGAGCAAGGCCTGGCAGCTGTACTACAGCTACCTTTTGTTGGCCTGGGTAAATACCACGTCAGGTCAAATCACAGTCCTGGCTGAGATTCCTGCTTGTGCAAGGACCCAGAAGTAGATTACAAATAGGAAAGCTGTTGGTGACCTGGGCCTAAGGTGACAGTGCATGTCACCTTTAGCACCTTTAGCATCACTGTCCTTTAAAGGACAGTGAATGTCCTTTAGCCCTGAAGCACCACAGAGAGCAGTGAGCACAGGATTCGTCCCTATGTCAGGAAGCACACTTGGCTCATTACCCTCCCTTCCCTTGCCAAGATTCTGCCTCCACTCCTCTGCCCATGAAAAGCCAAGGGGAGAGAAAAGTGGTGTAGCAGACAGCAGATTCAGTCACAGTATTACACTCACTGACACCCTGCAGCCTCCTAACTATTCCCCGGCTAAACACCGCAACCTATAAAAGTGCTTTCCACCAGTGCTTTGATCTGGAGGATCCATCTGTTCACCAGGTAGAGGTGCTACCACTCCAGCACTTCATGTCAATGAACCAGACAAATCCCCAAGTGAAGTGTGCACGTGTAAAAGGGTTAGGTATAAAGCATACTTCACTGCTGATCCTACAGCTGGGCCAACACCAACTCCTTCGACACACAGGCTCCCACAAAAGGCACTCACATACCACAGGAATAGCCAATTCCTTGCCTGCGCTTCAAACACTCTGGGCCATCTCGGGAGCCCACCATCAAAGAAATGGGCATAATTCTGAGCATGTCCCACAGCAGCATATCTATGACCCAGCTGTGCACATCTGATAGCACTAACAGCATCCAGAGCCTCCAGAGGGGAGAGGAATCCCCAGCCCATGTGCACCAGGTGGACTATCCCTCTGAGCAAGGACCCGGTTCTCCTCTGTCAGCCTTTGATGCAGGAGCTGCCAGGTCCCCCATGGAGGATTGCCCTCAGCAAGACTTTCTAGCCAGATGCCACCAAGTAAGGGTATCTAGTGAAGCATGAGGATGGTAGCAAAGTCTTGCCCTTTCCTAGTCACCACGAGTTCACTCACTGCCTTGCCATGGTGTCCCAGATGAACCAACCTCCAGTAACTGCACTTGCCTGAACACTCGCCAGACTGAACTCCTTCACTCTTGGAAAAAAATGTCTCATTACACAACAAGAGATTCCATATTTCCTCAATACCTGGAATTTAGGTCTCTGATTGCCCAATGCTGGTCTGACGGGCTGAGGGAACAGGGAGAGAGGTTGAGCCAGTCTCCTCAGAGCTGATGAGTATCATCCTGAAACCTCAAAGATGTCATGAAGGTCTGCCCCGAGTCATTCCCTGTTTAACTCTATGCAGTCATAGAGTAAACATCACGATGTTCAACACAGCAATGTCACACAATGAATGTCTCAACTGGTTACGTACATATGCTGTTCATATTTTATTAGAGAGCATTTATATCTTCATCAGAGCATCAGAGTGGTTTGTGTCTTTCCTGTCTCCTGTGACTCAGTGGTGAGCGAGTGGGACGTGTGGACAGCGTCCGGTGATGGCATGTCCTGCATATGCACGTCTGGGGGAGTAATTAGATGCACGGCCACACTCTAACCTCAACCTTCCTCCGTGATCCCACACTCGACCTGGAACCCAGAGGCCCCAGGCAAAGTCGTGCCTAGCTGATCTCAGGTAGAGGAGAGCTCTGGTCTGAGGACAGAGTAGGGGAGAGATTTTGATGTTTGCAACAGTATTAATTACCAGTGATGGAGCGATAAGTAAGAGATGGGGAAGGGATGCTGGTGAATCTCTGAGCTCCCAGAGTTGCACCTCACTGCCTGGACCCACTTTCCCTTCTCTTTAGTTTTCCATACCCTCCATACTTCTTTCTCCATCCCTCTCTGATAATGCTCCTTCCCATACTCCCAGAAAGGAGGCTGTGATAACAGTAAAGCTGGCTGATATCATTTCTCTGATGCCCAGGAAGCCTTTGGTATGCTTGTCAAGAGCTGTCTCAGGTTAGCTCTAGCGCTGTCTCAGCCAGGCTGAGACACGGAAGAGGTTTTCTGGAGCTTAGATACAGAGGACTGGGATTCTCCAGGCTCTGGGAGGTGTGAGCATTGCTACCATGGACCTCCATAGATGAATTTCAAGAGTGAGACAGGGTGCAGCTGCCAGGAAGCGCAGGGACAGCAGCCCAGCATGCCAGAGGAACCTTCCCAGATGAAGAATGGTTGTAGCTTAAGAAATGCAGTCTTCCCATATTTACCTGCAAGTGCATTCTCCATCCCACCTCACTTACATCAGTCCTCTGGGAACATGCAAGGAGCAGAACCAACAAAGGTAGCAAAGAAGTGAACCCATGCACCCTCTACCATTACGCAACAGGTTCTGCCACCAGGAAGGCCAGGCCAACCCAAAACTGTAGGCAGTCCCCATCCTTTTATTTTTTTTTTATGCCCCTTCATCAGTGTAACAAGCACCTGCTGACAATATATATCAAGCATATTTGTGCTCCCACTGCTTCATGCTCCAAATAAGTGTTGAGACCCTTGGCAAAACCAAGGTGCACCAACAAAACTTGCTTGGCTATTATGACCTGGGACATTAAGGGACCTTTGGGTTGGTGATTTCACGGTTTTGTCTTTCAGCTGCTCTTCAACCAGCAAAACATATATGCAGCGAGCAGCTCAGACTCTGCTCTCCACAGAGGGAACGAGTGTTTTCAGGCTGCTTTTAGAGAACACAGGTCTACCCCAGTCCAGCATGACCCAGTTCTCGGCCCTCCCCTTCATTCATAGCCAAGGAAAGAGCTCACTAACCCCAGCTGTTTTTCCGCCCCAGCTACCTAGCCAAATGTTGACCATTAACAGGGACCAGCATGAACCAGGGCAGGTCTCTGGGTGCAGCCCCCATGTGCTGTTAGTGGTACGTGTGTGCGAGCAAGAGCGTGTGTGTGCAAGCCAGCATGTGTGTTTGCGAGGGTGTCTCCAAGGGCTGCAATAACATAGCCGCTCCTTTGGCCCAGTGCAGAGGCGAAACATCTTTCTCACACACGCACGCTCTCAGCTTGTTGCTCACCCTTGCCCCTTTGGTGCTTTGCAAAGCCCCAGACCCAGCTGACTCAACAGCTGAAATATCTGGAAGCGCAGAGTGGAGATTTCCTTTCTCCTCTGCTGCTTTCACGTCGAGCACACTGCCTTCCTGGAGCGCAGGGATTCCAGATCCTGACTCCACTTCCTCTCTTCCATCATCCTGATTTCACCTCGCTTTCTCTTTTCAGTGAGTGTTTTTCTTCAAACATGTGATAAGTCTAGCTTTCTGATTCATCTACCATAGGTCCTGAGGATAATTAAGCTCCAGCACTCATTTTCTGAGGATGGAGTGGGATCTGTTTACTCAAGGAGGCAATGAAGTCATTTTTTCTCATTTATTGCCAATAATGGGAAAACATTTCAAAGAAAAAAGGAGTGGGTTCAGAACTGGCCTCAGCCAAAAGCAGAACGAACTCAGATCAGAATCAAAGTCAAACAAAGCTTCTGGGTGGCTTGTCCCTAATACTGTGCTGATAAGTCCTGACCCACATTCTCTGCTGCAACAACTAGAAAAAGACTCTCTGTTATGGACAGCACTTCAGCCTAGGAATACTGACTCCTGGTCCCCTCTTCTGGCCACCAGACCTCACCCTCTCCCACAGCAAGGAGAAGATTTCCAGCAGTCCTGACTCCCAGAGGCCTGCTTTATCCATTAGCCCAATTTCTCTCCTAGAGCTGACAGGAGAGTCCTGGAGTCCTGCTCCAGTCATTGGCATCTTTATTTGGAAGAACTGTTGTTCCACCCACCAAACCCAGTAGAGACTGTGGAGATGACCAGAGACAAAGCAGAACACAGGCATCACTCCATCCATACAGATTACCCTTACAAACAAGGACATAGGCATCCCAGCTCATACGCAGCTCCATGACAGGCTGATCTAGGTCAGGAACATCTGTACGTGCACAGTAGGATGCAGAAGAAGCCTCTGAGCCAAACAGAACCAAGAGTAAGATTGTTTCTGATGTTTGTGGGCTTTTTTCCTCAAAGCTTCATCTACTTTTTCAGGTCTTCACCATGCATCTCCTCTGGTATTAACAGGTTCCAGCACAGAAGCCCAGGAAGAGGTGCAATTAGAGCATTTGGCACTTGGTGAATACTTAGGAAGATGAGAAGAGTCTCCTTGCCTCCCTTGCCACAGACACCACTGTAATCACTGCTCTCACTGTTCAGTTGTGAGGCGCAGTACCTGGGAGGTTGTTGGTTGAGCTCAGTGGTTGACAGCTCCATTCTTGTAACGCCTGTCTTGGCCACTGCAGATTGTGGTCGTAGGAGTGGGCCTGCCACAGTCCCCAGTTCTGAAGCTCTGCATGTAACAAAAAGGCCAGGACAAAATGCAGAGCTATGGATAATGTATGTATGAAAACCTATGTTGCTACGCAGACATGCAACAGCGATTCACACCAGTTCAAGTCTCCTTGGTTCCCCTTTGGCTCTGTTCCGAGCTATAATGAGCTGTACTTATGGAGCCAAAGTCACGACTGCAAGGGCCCTGCTGCCAGATCTGTGTTCAGCAGAAGAGAAGTGGGGGGTGATCTGTGGTAGTGTAACCCCCTGGGACTGAAAATGTCATCACTGACTTCATTGGGTGCATTTCACTGCTCTCCAGAACCCTGCAGAGTGACTCACTGACATCATCCTTACGGCTAGGCTTGGCAGAGGCAGTGGGGATGAGGTCTGAACAGCCAGCAGGCCAGGGATGGTCTACATGGTTTCCATATGTTAGTTCTTTCATGGGACCCTATCTTTGCTGCTCAACAGTCTCAAGTGTCCTCTTTAGCTCACCAGTGCAAAAGCCGTGACTGCTGCTGCGCGTTCAAGTTCAACAGATCTGCAGCAAGACACCCTGGCTAATAGAGCAACTAACTGGAAACTCTCTAGCTGCTTCAGCTAATGCCAAAGGGAGATGAAACGAGTCATCCACATGGAGTCCTTCCTTTCTAATGAATTGGCTATTAAATGCAATGTTTTCCTTGTTGCTGCAATACTTTCAAGAAGCAAGAGCTTTCTGGACTGTAGACCCATGTGTACTTTCCCAAAAGTACCTGGACAGCGGGCAAGTAGGACATATAGGCATATGCCAAGAGACAGACAGAGGTGAAGGAAAGAAGAGGACAAATTGCTGGAGAAACATAATAGCAGAACACTGCTGCAAAAATGGTCAGCAGGGAAAGAGTAAAGGTTGTCATTATTAATTGTCATCATCATGTTCTTGCTGTTGTGATCCTCAGGATCCATCGGTCACAAGCCATCCGTGGGTCACAAGAAGCTTCTTTACAATAAAACTTCTTTCCAGAAAGAAACTAGAAGAGCATACATGTGACCTGACCTGAAGCAAAATGCACACACCAAAAAAAAAGCTGTGTTCACCAGAAATAACCACTGAGAATGGTTCTGCATCTCATCACTGCAAATACAGACTGCAAGTAACATAACAAAATGGACAAACATAACTTGTCCTAATGAGAGAGAAGTAGTTCCTCAGACAGACTAAGAATTTATGTATGAGCAAACTATCAGTGAACTGTGATATGTTTGAAATGATGAGAGACATCACCACAGTTTGGGAAACAGATGGTGAAGAATTCCCTCTGCACTCTTGGTCACAGTACTATGAAGAGGGCTTAAGTTCACATGAAAAACATCTCCTCACTGATGAGGAGCAAGATCACAGTTCTGCTATTGCAGTTAGAAGATAGTGCTCCCTGTGGCCTACTTTCTCCTGGCACTGCAATGTGCCATTGGGTTCAGCATGGGGAAATGCCAAATTTTGAATCGTCACACTTCCTGCCTCACTATGGATTGACTCAGAAGATGTCTTTCTAACATTAAGTTGCTCGTTTCCTTTTTAACCATGCTTTTCATGTTAGATATGAGTAGTCAGGCAGAAAAAAAGTAGAGTATATTACATGGTCTGATCTCTATCACCTGGTGTGTCAAACTCTTAATCTCCTTTCCAGCTTTCCACTTGCTTACACTAGCAGGCAAAACACTTACTGATAAATCCTTTGTAATGCATTTTTTTTTTCTATGAGATCCAGCTGGTGCTTAATTCTGCTCTGGCACAAATTCTGTTCTGGCAAAGATGACTGACATGTCTGTACTAGATCCAATCAGGTAATTCCCATTCAGCTTTTTTTTGTTGTTGCTTGTTTGATTGGAAAAAAATCCATTTACTGGAAATGAACCTTTCCTTAGGTGAACCTTTCCTTACCGATGCAAACTGATCACACAGGTTAAGATTGGATACAAAAGAGAGGCATGGGAGACCAAGACTCAAGGACAGCACCAAATGGGCCAGAATGATCTATCGCCTATACTCTAAATCGGAGCCCAAATCCTGCTTCTAACCCATGCTGAATTACTTACACAGCATGACACAGCGCTCGTGAGAAAGAGTAAGCATTTCCACCCGGAGGTCTGCAGGGCAGGGAACATGTCCAGGTTGTCAAAGACTTACCCTGCACTCCCTGCTCAAGCCAAGTAAATATTTAAACACCTCTCACTTAACATCATCTTCAGCACACTCTGAGCCACGCTGCCCACAGTGCTCTGGGCAGCCGCTGGGCTCCCCTCAGCTCCCCTCAGCTGCCAGATCTGACCTGCAGAACCACTGACGTGTCCCTTCACTCGGGAGGGTTGGTGAGGACTGTTGAGTGAGTGAGGGCTGTGCCAAAGCACAAACCCAGTCCTGAGAGAGCTGAAGCAGTGAGCTGAACCCTCACAGAGATCAGCCAGGCCCTCAGTAGGACGATAGCCAACTCCAGCTGAAGGACAAGTTAAAAAATTGTTTGGGCAGCAAGCTGCTGAGCCACCTAATTGCTGAGAAAGTCATGAAGCCTAAATCTTCTACAGCACCAAAATTCCTGCTGGCACCTCCAAAGGGCAGCTGAGATTCTGGGTGCTCCAGGCTGCCCACTGGAAGCACCAGTACAAGTGGTGTAGGCCCATTTAAACACAGGCATCTGCCAAAAGAAGAGGATCTCACCCCTTCCTGCCCTCAGTCTTGGCCTTGGGCTCCCACGGTCTCCATTTGGCCAGCACTGATGACCAGCACTAGCCTACCAATCCGGCTGGCAACACATCCGTGTTTTTGGTAGGCTCAGCTTTCAGCTGGAGCCACAAGCTGAGCTGAGCTGCCAAGGGCAGTGCCCTCAGGGCTGCCAAGGTGAGGGAAGGGACAAGGATACGCAGCATGACTTGAGGGAAGGCACCACCTCCCCATCCAGCGGCGGCACATAGTCAGACCCGCTTCACGCAGGCTGCACCATTCATTCCAGCTTGTTCCACGCACTGAGAAGGACATGGCTTCCCATAGCATGCCCTCTCCTCCCAGGCCCCAGACAGTCCCCACAAGCAGCACCCAAACTGTGTCAGCCAGTGGTCCCAGGCCAGTATTTTGCCTTGTTCTCTCCCTTGGGTGCATTGCCTACACACAGCTGCTAAGAACCTAGCATCTTCAGGAAGCCTGAAAAGCAAAACAGACTGAAACAACTAGAAGCCACACTCCACACCCACTCCTCTTCCCTTCATAAGAAAGCACACGGTACATGGTATTAGTCCACAAGCCACATCCTGGTATTTCGGCCCTCAGCATCTCAGCGCGCCTTATCGGGAGCGCAGTTCCGGCAGGGCTCGGAGCATGGCCCCGCTGCAAACCACGCTCCGCCACCGCCGGCAAAGAATAACCCTGACTCCCGGCCAGGAACAACAGCCCGCCCGGCCAAGAACTGAAAAATCCCCTGGGTTTTCCTAAACTGTCGGAAGGACTCACCAACAACAAAGCTCAAAATATACGTCCTGATTCTCTGCTGGCCTACACCTCGCGGGGGTCATTCCTGTGATGTGTAGGAGACACTTTGGGAACGGAGGCCTGGGCACTGGACATGGGTTTGCGGTGCACTGGAGCAAGGCACCGGAGCCTCTGGCTCCATACAGCAGTCCTGTTGTCAGATAGGCATTTGCCATCTTCTGGGAAACCTGGATGCCCAGAGAGCTTTGCAAGCTCTTGCCAGCTGCTCCTTGGCAAAGCAGCTTTCCCAAGAAGGAAGGAATTCCCCAGCACCAGCTAGTTGCTCCAGGCTGAGAAGGGCGGTAGGTTCCCGCTCCCCTCCTCGCTGCTCTGTGCTGCTGGCCCTTGCGCAAACAGGGGCGCTGGCAAAGGGAGAGCAGTACTCGCACCCCACACTGCTCTGCCCCAAAGACCAAAGCTCTTACGCTGCAGGATCAGACCTTCGTGAGTCCTGAAAGGCTCTGCGAGAGGCAGCTAGCCCGGGCTCTGCCCTTCCCAGCCTGCCCGGATCCCGCTCCGTAAGCCCTGCTGGCAGAGTGCCTCCTGGCTCCTGAGAAAGCATCCCCTCGGGGGCTGCTCCTAATTGGTGGTTTCCTCCTCCTTCTCTTATGTTGCTGCATTTTGCTCCCTAGCTCATATTTTACATGGCTGGTTTTTAATAGGCCACGGAGGCTGCCAGACCTGCCTCTACCTTCAAAGTTTTTGATCTGGGAGGAGAAAAAGTCCTTTCTGCAAACAAGGGAGCAGCTGTGGCTTTGTGTCGGGATGCAGGACCCAAGGGCCCATCCAGAGTCCACTAACCTCATCAATTTTTGAGGCTTGAGGCTCTCAAAGACTCAGGAAGTCCCCAAGTACCATAGTAACGAGCACTGTACCCCAAAGATGACTGTCTGGGGATAATTTAGAGCCTGCACTCCTGTGACCTCCTAACCCATGGCATCATGTATGTACTTCACTGGCAGGCAAGATCTTCAGAGACTATACACAGCCTGAATACTGTTTCCCCACCATTACTATCTCCTTCTTCCTCTCCTGGGGATCACCAGCTTAGACAAGTAGTAGAGGAACCTGAAAACTGAACCATCTGAAATGTAGACAGATTTTACTGCTGCATATCCCAAGAGATTAGAAGGAATGACAGGTGAATAGCCAGAGGATGAAAACTGCACAGGAGGAGCCTTCTGCTTCCCTTAGTGGGCCAGGCAAGGCAAGCAGGAGTCTGGGAAATGCGACAAGCTGCTCTCTCACTGCCTTGGTCACCCACCTGTCCTGTCCATCCCCCCAAGAACCTTCCCAACAGCCCAGACACTGCTGTCTTGACTGCTCCTTCAGTTCTTTTTCCCATGTGAGGACTTGCAAGGTGGCCTAGACAGCACAAAAGTGATATACTGAAGGCTGCAGTTGAACACCCACCTCATAACAGGGGATTCATCTTTCTCCTTGACCTGACAGTCCTGCCAGAGCCAGGACTACCACAAAGCAGGACTTGCACCCATGTCCAGGTGAGCCTCCACTCGTCTGAACAGCTGAACTTCAAGCCAGGCAGCAGGGAGGGACAGAGCCACGGGGCTATGGTTAATCACAGCCACAAGCTACGCTCTGAAAGGAAGCCCAGACTGAACTCTGGTGGCAGCTGCAGTCTCAGTCCCTGAAGGCAGCCTGCGGCAAGAAGTAAGCTGAGAGGGCCCCCTGCAAGCAAAGACAAAAATCTTCTTCCACTCTGCCAGCAGACTGGCTCCCTTGCCAGCAACTCAGCTCCTCACCCCAAATCCCCACCAGCTCCAGGGCCTGAGCAAATCTGCAAGTTATCAAGCCTTGCCTGCCTCTTTGCTCAGGTCCAAAGTGGGAGCCACCATGTCTTCCCGCTCCCACCTCTCACCCTCATCACAGCCTCATTGCTGCTTGGAAAAGCTCTTCCTCCCCCAGGAGCCCACACACAGTGTGACTACCGAACCCCACACATGGCTGGCAAGTCATGAGGGGTTGTTTGTGCTCCTTCTCCAATTTGCAGAACTGGCCAACATACCATGAATTACGAGTGTCAGATATCACAGGCAAATCTCCAGCTGGATTTTCAATTCAGTGGGGAACTCTATTGGTTCAACAAGTGACAGCAAGTGCCTCCCAAGCCTAAGAAAGAGGGGTGACTGTCAGAAAAGGGTCAAGACTTGATCCCCCACATCCTTTCCTCCTCCTTGCTCACTTCTAAGCTAAAGATAGGTTGCTCTGAAGTGCACCGCCTGCCACTGCCCATTGGTGAATATTCAGGCAGTCTATCTCGCATCTCTGATCCTTTGATCCTATCTGCATACAAATGTCCTTAGAGATAAGGTACAAATGAGGCAGACAGAGGCAGGGTTGTTCCTAGAGAGAATGATGTGCTCTATGTTTCCCCATGAAGATCTGGGAGGCCAAAGACCCTGCAAAGTCACAGAGACCGCACTGTGTTGCGGGGCCAAGCTCCACCACAAAGCCTCCGTGGCCAAGGCCAAGGCATGAAGGACGGTGTCTCAGACCTTGTGAAAGACAGAGCATTGGCTGCTGCTGGAGAGCTGCCTGGTGAGAAGAAGGTTTATTTAATTGTGAATTATTACTAATTCACATTATTACTCTGCATGTATTACAGCAGAGCCTAGAGGTTCCCATTGGAACAGCAGTCCCATCCATCCTGCGCAGGCACAAACACGCACACACAGGCTAGTCCCTGCCACTGAATGTAGCATGATTCAATTACGTGTATGGAAAGAAAAAAAAATTAATAATAGCTAAAAACACCTTTAGAAAAGCTGTTAAAATCCTTGCTCCTTGTCCCAACGCCATCTCTAATGGACAGAAACCAGAAAGCAATCCCAAAGTGTGGAACATATTATGTTATATCTGCCTATTGCAAAGTTCTTGCATCTTCCCCTGAAGCATCTGGCAAAGGCATCAGAGCCAGAATCGGAGCATCAGAGACAGGATCCTGGCATAAACGGATTTTGGCCACTCCAAGACTCTAGTGTTGTCAGGGTCAAGATTGTTATCTTCATATTTGCGTTTACAAAGTCCTTGCAGACTCCAATGAAGTGAAGCCACTTGAAGGAGCATTACCAGTGACTGTGATGTGTTGTGAATCTCATTATATTGCTGCTGTTTTTCCTTAAAATTTCAGATCCTGATGACAGATGCCTAGGTGAGAAACATGTTTTCTACATAAGACAAGTTTCTACTCCTCTTAATTGTGGAGAAAACTAAAAATTATGGCTCAAATGCAACTTTAAGGCTCAGAATCCAAGAGGCAAAGAGAGAAAATGCATCATTTACTCTTTTTCAAAAGCTCATGATTTTAAAGTTACTACAACTTTTCTGTAGTTCAGCTTGAGATGTCTGAAATCTTGGGGCTAATAAGACTTAACTTAGGGCAGTATGAACTTCATTAGGCTGCATCATAGCTTACTTCTTGCTAGCTTTCCTCAGGCTCAGCATTTCTGCCCAGCAGCTCTTCAGAAGTCCTATTCCGTGGGGTCTGTCATCCGCATGTTGCTGGCATTCCAGATTTCTTCAGGCATCTCCTGCTAGATGCAAGTTACTGCTATTCTTAAGGCTTCTATGTATTTACACTTTTGAGACATTTACAGTTTGAGGGACTTCTTGGGTTGTGTATGTGAAATTCTTCTCTTGGCAGCATGGCTCTCTCCACCCCTCAGTTTTGCCTGGTCTAGCCTCCAGTCTGTTCCTATGCTCTCCAGCCTTCACACCACAGCTTCCCCTCTGAGGAACAAAAAGAAGTCACAATAGTATGGATTCTGGATGAAAAAGGATTTTGATGTTCACTTCCTCCACTTGAAAACCAGTACTTCAGCAGGGTTTCACTGTAGCTCACTATCAGACTGTCCTCAGGCTTGCCCTAGCCTTTGATCAAGAGAATGTCACCATTAGGCTTGGCTCCCTGCTGTCCAGCCCAGCTATACCATCCTTCTCCCTTGCTCCAAAGCATAGGAACAGCATCCCCTGGTGCCAGAGGGAGAAAGAAGCTCTCTTTTTCCTCCTCTACTCCTTTCCTGCCTCCTGCCAGGCAAGCAGAGGTGATTAGCAGTTGGCAAAGGGTAGGATTGGTTTCCTAGAGTTGCAGCAATTTGCCTCCTGTTTCTACAGCCTGGCACCCTGTCAACGCTCTCCGACTGAAGCTGGAGGGAGCCGGACCCTGGGGTGAGGGCGTTCACAATTTGCCTAAGAAGCAAGTCAGTGCTCAAGCCCAGGCTCTGACCCAGGTTTAGCATACAATGTGAACATACCCACACACCTCCGTCTTGTCCTGGGGCCAGCATCTTATTGGCAGCACCTTGAAGGTTAATGTATGTAAGTCCTAACTTTGTGTAGCCTGTCCAGCCAGGGTTCTCTGATGTGTCCCTCACCCCGGTGTGCAGGTGTGCAGGATTTGCATCTGTGGCTGCTGCAAACGAGCAGAGATTTCCAGGGAAGGTGTGCTTTCCAACTCGTTTCTGTGCCAGTATTGCCGCCACCTGGAGATAAGAGGAATGAAGGGCTCCCAACCATTTCTGTACTGCATTCCTCTGCCTTCCTTCAGATGCAGAGCACCCTCCTCCAGGTCAGCAGGAGGAAGAGAATGGGCAGCCTCCCAGCTCCTGTGGTTAGGATGTCCCATGCTACAAGAAGGAAAGGGTCCTTATGCTCTTGGTAAAAATACAGCTCCTGGGCACTATAAGAGGCTTTGGTGGAGGAATGCAACCCCACTCAGCATGTTTTCAGTGCTGCACCTTCTGGGAGGAGGCACCTTGCCTTGGGCTTTCCTGTTCTTGTTAGTTTAGAATTCAAGCTACAGATCTGCAGGAATGAACATACACGCCTGTGCGTTTGGCAGAGCTGCGCCTGTAAGGGAGAAGCAGTTTTCTGCACGTATTTTATGGCGCTGTCTGGGTATGGAGATGGGAGAATGAGAGCGCTTGCAGAGTGCATGCGCACGTGCACAGTTTCATGTTGTCTGCACGTGTGTGCATGTGTGTGTGCATTTCCATATTGTGTCTAATAGGCTCTTTGTTTCTCCAGAGAAGAAGGAAAAGGAAATCCGCATGTAATGAATCCATTTATTTTATGGAGCTCCCCTGGAGAGGGGCAGGGGAGCAGGATTTATGCAAAGAACCATGCAGCTGCTGTTGGGAGGAGGACATCAATCTGGTTTTGATTTTCATTCATAAGTGGAGGTGGCCACACAAGCCAAGACCTCGTAAACTCCCTGTAGAGGAGAGTGGCCCGTTGGTGTGAGGCTGTCAGACTCTATCTGGCCACGAGCATCACACGGTTCTCCCGCGCGCCCGGCAGCGACAGCCCTGCTCTGCCCACCTCGGACGTGCTCCCCTGCGCTGCGGCCTCCTGCTAGAAGACACGGAGCTGCACGGAGACGTGGGCTGAAATCTTTGTATGGAAGAGCAAAATGCCTTCTGCGGAGCACTTGCAGTGCATGTTCCGTGTACACTCTATACTTTAACAACCAAATAAATAAATAAATAAATACAGGAGATTTGTAAGATTTGTATGCCACAGTCCAGTTCCTCTCTGCCACTTATAACAACCCTGGGAGTGAGAGGAGATGGAAAGATTCCTGCGATGGAGGAAATGGCCTGGAGACTAAACACCACTCATCACGCTTTTTTTCCAGCCGTGCCATTTTGCATAACTCAATGTATATTGTCTGGACTGTGAGAGTAAAAGGACGGTAAAGCCTTTCCCAGTGGGAAAGATGTTTTAAGAGTAGCAGAGTTCTCATGCCTCAGCTGTACTCACACCATAATAAACTGCTATAGCCACACAGGGGGAGGCAGAAGAAAGGGGACTCAGCAGAATCCCATTTTGTTATACGGATTCTTCAGTGCATTAAGAGCCCATGGAGTTTACCCAGAGAGAACTGCCCTTAGCACACTCTAACTCACACTGTGTCTGTCCCATGTAACAAGGGGCTGGCTAATGACCTTCCCCAGTTGTCTGTGCTAAGCAGAGCTCATGGCCAAAGGAGGACCTAGTTCAGAAAAATGCCTCACGGTCTGCGTTCTTCACTTTGCACAGGCCCCTGTGCAGGCAGGCAGGTAAGCAAGCAGACAGACGCATCGATTCAGGAAGCTGAGAATGAAAATTGAGAATGAAAATCTTTTCTGGAAGCTGCTCTAACTCGCTACCAGTAATGAATTGCTGGACAAAGTTAATAAATTTTATATTTTAGTTGCTCTCTGTGACTCAGCTCCCCAGGGAGGACACAGATATTTCTAGTAATCATTGTAGAAATATATTTTTAAATCTCTCAGCTGCACGTTGTCCCTTACAAGAACACACAGCACTTGCCTGATGACACTGAAGTTCTCAGAGAATTTTATTGGCAGCATTAAGACCCAGCCAGTGGACCTTAATTAATAAAGGTCAGTGAAAGCAATTTGGAAGAAGACGTGCAGATCACTTACTGCTCCTTAATCAGCCCAAACCACCTTGCATGAGAAGGATTTAAGAGCTGCACCAGAAAGGCAGCTCATTCACAAGTTTTGTCTCTGTTCACCTTCCAGGTAACCCTTCCACAGCTTTCTAAGGACTTCCACGCCATCAGCATATAAGACAAGTCTGTTTAAACCATGTCCCTGGCAATAAAGCCCCTGGCACCCACTGCTCTTGCGTTACCAGACAGTTCTGAGCCTCTTGTTCCCTAGCACCTGGAAGGCAAAAAAAAAGAAAAAGAAAAAAGCTGCTTTGAAACTATAAAGGCCAACGATTCACTGACGTTAAACAGTGACAGAGGAGAAGCTGCCCCAAGGAAGGTTCATTTCTGGTACCAGTGAGATGAGGGCTTTTTCCTGAGCTGAAAAGCAACTGGGCCATCAGCTCTCAGGCCAAGAGATAATGTTGCTTTTAGAGGGCATTCTGGAAAAAGCTCTTAGAATGAAGTCGGAGGTGTGAAGGAATGGACCAGGTCACTTTGCTTCTCCCAGCTGATACTTTCAGTGAGAAAACTGGATCCATTTCACAGTTTTGTTTTGAAACTGATCTAATTGAACACTGAGACTCAACTACTGGCCTTGTAGCAGAGACTAAAAAAGATTAGCTAAAAGACTCCAAGTTTACTATTAATTGCCATTATCCAAACTTGTCCCTTAAGAACCCCAATTCTATGATTTTACTCCACTCGACAGCCAAGGTCGAGAACCACTGACTAAGATAAAATACTGTCCAAGCTGGGAAAGAAGTAAAAGTAGATAGATCACAGTGATTCTACTGTGTTCTACATTTTCTTTCCTATATACAAGCGTGTGGATCTTTAGTAAGATAGCAAAGAATATTTACAACTGAAGCAATGTTGACCTGAACCATCTCTCCGTATCTTGCATGTTTCCACTTCCATTTATCAAGTACATGTGTTTCATGTCATAAGGCAGGGATTGGACATCTTAGGAAATCTTGGTTGAATGGTACTGTATCTACCAAAGTTTTTAAATGGTCCCTTCAGCTGCAGTTTGTGCAACTCTTCATTCAAGTGTGTTCATCTTCATACAGACCTCCATGGAAGACAGACAGAATTATGCCCCTCTTCTCACTAAGTCCCTGAGGAACTCAAAGACTAAGGCTTGTCCCACCCTGCAAAGCTCATCCAGCCAAGGAGGGCTGCTTGTGTAACTCTGTCAGCAAAAAAAGTCACGTAGATGCACTTAAACTGATGCAACCTTATACTCTCCTAATTTTTCATCACTGAGTAAGAAAAAGAAGGGTCACAGGCTGGGAAGAGAGGAGCCACTAAGTGGTACCCAGCAAAAGACTTCTAGTAACACCGACCACAGTCCCAGAAGGGGCTCTGCCAATGTAGCTATGCTCTTAATTGTTTTGATCATTTGATAATTACTCTAGGCTATTAATTCTCAAGCATGACCACAGGGACCACATGCAGGTACTCTGGACTTCAAGAGCAGTAAGCATGCAGAATGTTATTCTTGCTCTTCTCTTGGAGTGTGGCTTTCACTGTGAAAAATTTGTAGTTTGAGTGGGCACAAGAAAAATAAATGGTATGACGCTTGCTGACATGCCTGGGTATGCAGGAAGTTTGTGGCAAAACAGGGAATGGAACTCAGGTGTCCTGCTTCCTCAGATGCTCACCTAACCACAAGGATCAGCTACCGCTTTAGAAGATGCCCAGCCTGCAAGCATCCTGCAAAAAGTTAGGCCATCGTCCTAACCCAAATGTCCTAACCCCATGTATCAACCCAAAGAAAAGGAAGCAAAATAACCCTAGGAAGAGGGGCAAACTGCCTTAACAAATACACAGATAGCAGGGCATGCTCATGTACGCTACTGCATGGCTGCAGGCACGACATACTTAATATCCCACAATATAGCACTATGCACATCAGCAAGTTAGGCAAATAAGACATATTCTCCTCTTGAAATAGCCAGTTCTGATGATTAGGAGATTAAATGGTTTCCTGCAGTATCTCTGAAGATCAAAAGAAGCCGCTATATACCTGGGTTGAGAAGTATATAATGGATTTAGATGGGAACTGTGAGGAAATAAGGTTCCAGCCCAGCCTTAAAGAACCTGCAAAGGGCTTAATAAATGTTCCTGTTCCTTATGCAAAAGCTACAGATCTGTTGCTACCTGCTTGGAAAAGGTTTTAATGTACGACGAAGAAAGTTGTGAGCAATTTGAAGAGTCCAGTCCAGTTCAGCTGCTCAAGAACAAAGTTCCTTCACGCAGCAAACAACCCAGAATGGCCCTTACTGCTTCATCTAGGAGGTTACTTGCATCCAAGAGCTGCTCACCAGGAATTACACCTTTTCAGCCAGCTCTGTACAGTTCCTACCGACTTGGCCTACTGAAAGTGACTCCTAATCCAGAGTAGTTCAATAAAGTTCCTACTGAAGCAGAACTGACTTCAGTTGGCTCCCGTTGTTTCCAAAAAGCTCCTGCTAGTTTGGCTGACTGTCTGAGCTCCAGGAAAACCGTATGTAGGGCCTGCACTGGCAAAGGGTGAATTTTCCCCCTCCAGAATGCAAAGGAGGGAGGAGCAAAGCCAACAGGAACTAACACAGTCAATTTGTCTGGAGGAAAATGTTTGCAGTAACCTCTGCTCTAGGGCTACTGACCCTAAACAGGACAGCAGGACCTCTTGGGCAGACCAGCATTCCAGGTCTCAGCAGTACTTGCTTCGCCAGCCCCTCTGCCATTTTCTTCCTAGAGCTCCTAAACTACTCCAGGCCTGGATATCAGCACCCCTTCAGGCCGCAGCCACTTTGCGGAGGGAGCCATTCTTACCAAGAGCTATTTCCTCTCACATGGGGCAAATAACAGAGTCCCGAAGAGGACACTCAGAAGTGCCCTGTACCTTGGAGATGAGCCCAGCAGCACTTTTGGATTCACCCAGGCACTTTCCTCGCCCCTCTCAAGCGCTTGGCAGAACTGAGATGCAAAAGGATCGCTTTGATTAGAGGCGTACGGCCCCTTAAGCATCTGACTTCCACGCACGGCCTCACCTGGCAAGGCCAGCACGCCTGC